>JAJHSJ010000017.1:12245003-12748028 GCA_021015155.1 Magnolia officinalis
TATAGTTGCATAGAAGAAAATTTAGGTAATTGGATAGCAGGCAAAAAAGAAAAAGAAATAGGTAGGAGACTGGGAGCCAGAGTCCAATGCACAATATACTTTGGTAGGTAGCGATGTTTTTCTTTCACCCTGACTAGGAATTAGAAAGCAGGTGGTTCTAAATTTACCTGATTGGAAACTAGAGAGCTAGTTTGGACATTCCTTAGATGGTAATTCCCTTACAGGGACAACCGACAACTCACATTTCACAACCTGCAGCAGAAACTATAATTAACAAAGATAAAATTGAAGCAGTTAAAATAATTCCACAACAAGATTCATGCATTCTCGTTTCTAAATGAGACTCTGTTCCTAGATATCTAACCATCCATTAGTGGTGGATGGGAATCATGTACACAACCAAGTTTCAACTTGGGTCACATGTACGATAGGTGGCTGGTCTCCACTCTCCTGGCTCCACAGAGGGGAGAGAGAGAGAGAGAGAGAGAGAGAGAGAGAGAGAGAGTGACGCAGGGATGAACGTGATGAGGATAACTACTCCGAATCCACGGAGCTTCTCTGGACTCCTTACAGAGATTTCTTGAATCCACAAGGAAAGAAAGCAAAAAACTAGAAATAAATTCTAAGAAATTCGAAATTGATTAATTGATGAATAAAAATGAGTTCACAACCCTTTAAATAGGGATACCAAGCAATAGGAAAGAAATCAGAATCAAACTACAACTAAAACTCCTAGAATTCGCGACTTACTATAAATAGTAAACTTACTATTTATAGTCGGTCGTGATGTCTACTAGTGCGCAAGGTTTTCGGCCAAAAATAGTAAGTGTCCTATTTGGCTTCACCAAACTGTTCTCCTAATTATTCTAAGCTCTTTTCACGTTGGGCGCAACTCCTAAAGTCCAACGGATGAAGAGTTATAATTAAACTAAAACTTACTATTTATAGTAAAAACGAAATTAAAGCAGGGAAACGACCATCAATCCAGGGGTTTTTCGCAATTCTGGGCATCGCAACCCAGCATAGCATGGTTGGTTGGCTAAAGTAGCTCGTTCTACCCCAAAATCATATATTTTATGTCAGCTACTCATTCCGGATTGCGAGATATGCCCGATCTAAGGTCCGACGGTCCGGATCATTCTATCGTCGACCGGGCCTTTTCTGATCCATCTTGGCCATGAAACTGTCCGCGACCCACTCTACTTCAGTCTCCTCCACTTCAAAAGAACTCGTTCTCGAGTTCTCATCTTACTTTGGTTCATAATACTCGATCAGGCCCGCGACATTGAAAGTCCGTGAGATTGCCATGTCATCTAGAAGATCAACAACATAAGCGTTGTCATTGATCTTTCGAATGATTGGGATGGGTCCAATCTTCTTATTTTTCGACTTGTTGTACGTCCCGGTTGAAAATCTCTCTTTGCGCAGATGGACCATAACGCGATCGCCTACCTCGAACACCTTTTGTCGTCGGTGCTTGTCCGCTTGTTCCTTATACTTCTCGTTCGAAGCATGTAGCTTTGTCCGCACTTCCGTATGGATGCCCATGATCTTGTCCGCCATATGTTCTGCTGCAATGCTCGTGCCTGGGTGCTTAAAAAGAGGGACCAAGTCAAGTGTGTGGTGAAGCACTCGTCCGTAGATAATCTGGAACAGTGATTTCCCAGTCGAGTGGTTCACCATGTTATTGAATGCGAACTCTGCTTGAGACAAGGCCAAATCCCACTGCTTCAGTTTTTCTCCTGAAATACAACGAAGGAGGTTTCCCAACGTGCGATTCACAACTTCAGTTTGCTCATCAGTCTGTGGGTGGTAAGCACTGTTAAATTGAAGTCGTGTATCGAATCGAGTCCACAAAGTTCGCCAAAAGTGGCTAATGAACTTCGTGTCACGATCAGAAGTAATGGTCTTGGGGACCCCGTGTAGCCGTACGACCTCCCTAAAGAATAGATTCGCCACGTGTGTTGCATCGAGGGTCTTCTTGCATGGGATAAAGTCCGTCATCTTGGAGAAATGATCTACTACCACGAACACCGGATCCATGCCGCGTTGTGTTCTTGGGAGACCAAGCACGAAGTCCATTGATAAATACTTCCAAGGACCGTCAGGCACAGGTAACGGGGTGTAGAGGCCGGTATTCTGAGATTGCCCCTTGGAGGTCTGACAAACATGACAACATTGTACGGCTTTTCCCACATCACGTACTAATTGTGGCCAGTAATACCGCTCTTCCACAAGAGCTCGCATCTTGTCTCGCCCAAGGTGTCCACCGAGGCCACCTCCATGTAGCTCCTGAATAATCTGCTCCCTCAGAGAACTTTGGGGGATGCACAATCGATTCCCTTTGAAGAGAAAATCGTCATGTATATGAAGGTCACTGGGGTGACCTTCTTGGCACTTCACCTAAGAATCTTTGAAGTCCTCATCCTCGGCATACAACTCCTTAAGATGGTCGAAGCCGATCACCTTGTTGCTCATCGTAACAAGTAGTGATGCACGACGGCTAAGTGCATCAGCCACCTTGTTCTGCTGCCCTAACTTGTGCTTCAGGAAGAACGTGAATTCCTGTAAAAACGCAACCCATCTGGCATGCACACGATTCACGTTAGTCTGACTATTAATAAACTTTAATGCTTGATGGTCAGTGTAAAAAACAAACTCTCTTTGAATCAGATAATGTCGCCAATGTCGCAGTGCCTGAACAACTGCGTACAACTCAAACTCATAAGTCAACCACTTCTTTCGGGCTTCGCTGAGCTTCTCGCTGTAGAAGGATACCGGCCTGCCTTCCTGTGATAATACTCCCCCAATTCCCACGTATGAAGCGTCACACTCAACCTCAAACAATTTGTCGAAATTAGGAAGCACCAAGACCGATGTGTAGACAAACGATGCTTGATCTCATGAAAGCTCTTGTCAGCTTTATCGGTCCACTGGAATGGTCCTTTTTCATGCAATCTGTTATAGGCGTGACTATGGTGTTAAAATCTCGCACAAATCGATGATAAAAATTCGCCAACCTGTGAAAACTCCTCACCTCATGAATGTTCATCGGGATCGGCCATTCCCTAATAGCTCGCACCTTTTCATTGTCCACACGAATGCCTGTAGACGTTACAACAAACCCTAGAAACAACAGGCTATTAGTTAAAAAACTACACTTCTTCAAGTTGAGGTACAACTTGTTAATTTGTAGGACCTGTAGCACTTGCCTGAGATGTTTCCTGTACTCCGCCTCATGTGTTGAGGGTCAAATATTGCATATCAGACCCCATTTATTGCCTAGATTTACGAGCATAATACTGTTTAACGTCTCGACTTAACTGTGTTTGTGATACAGGGTATATTTGAGAGCACGGACTACAAAAAGGTGTTAAACGCATGAAATTAACACTCTGATAATGCTAAGGCATTGGACGGGACTCCATGGGACCAAGATCGAGGATTTACACACTAGAGATCAGTGAAATTCCAGCCACTCACTTCAAACAGGCCTGAAAAATGTCCAAAATGCAAGATCACAGGGTTCTCACCATCTGATCGGCTCAAAACTTCATACAAGGCCTGAAGACTATAAATTAACCGTACACTTCAAATTTGAACCCTTGGATCCATGTGGAAGTGGCCCAACGGACAGATCATCCCACATACCAGTGATTTGGGGCCCAACCGATCTCCGGATATGCTTCAATTTTGGTCTCAACCCGTTAATTAACATGAGGAAAAGAATGGACGGATCAGATTGTTCACATACGTCAAAGGGGGACCCACCTTACATCGTGCGTGTGCTGTGACGCCGTGCACCAAAAATCGGAAACGGGTCAACGCACGCTGACCCGTCTTCCTCTCTCCTCTGCGAACGAACGGACATCGTCTTTACGCTGTCCGTCCATTTTTCACTAGTGGGCCCCACTCGTCATCCTTTTGCAAGATCTGGACCATCCATTACGTCCATAGGGGAGGCTGGACCCTCTCCTAGGTGTCCTTATGTTCCCATGTGTGCACACATGTAAAAATCGCGATCAAACGCAGGATGGACGGCGAAAGGAAAACATCACTGAACCGCACCAAAATTCAACCAAAACTATCCCTTCCCACTGGTTTTTTACCAAGAATTTAATGGACGGTGTGGATTTCACAACAGATGTTAATCATGGGCCCCGCCAGCAGCACAGCGGAAGAAATCCGTTTTTTTCTTTTACGCAAGAACAGAGCTTGCGGGCGCATCTTATGGGCCACCACTGTGCTTCATCGGTCAGATCTGGACCGTCCATCAGAAGCCCACGCTCCCTATCATCCTATCCTAGATGACAAAATTTCAAGAAATAACGAAGATCGATTTTCAACCGTCTAAACGGAGGACGAATGGTGCAATAAAAAGTTATGTGGGCCACACCAAAACAGAAGAAAAACCGTCATGTACGTTCAACTGGTTGTCCGTGCTGATCTCAGTGAACGGAGTGGATTTTCTATCAGAACTCGTCAGTGGGGGCCACCAAACATCAGCGTAAAAGGTATACGCAGGATAACTGCATAAGTGGCCTACTACCTCTCCCAAACACCGACTCCATCACGGACTCTACACCACTCAGGCTGTCTATAAAAAGGGAGAGAGAAAGAGAGAGAAGGGGATTTGGGAAGGAGAGCTGGAGTGTGAACGTGGAGCATATAGGAGAGAGAAAGAGTAGAGTTTTCTCTTTTGCTGTTTCTTTTATTTATTTCAGTTTATTTAAGAGGTTAGCCTAATCATGTGTATGGGCTAAACCTCTTAGCTAGGGCTAAGAGGTGAAGCTTGTAGCGTGATGGGAGACTCTGTTTTATGCCTTTAATTAATTTTAATTTATGAACTGATGTTGATTGTAGTTGATTTAAGGGAATGCTTTCAGTTTTTAATGGTTTTTGTGAATGAAATTACAATAGATTTGCGATGGCTTTGAGTATTTCTTTCTCTCTTTTTTTTTATGTTTATGACGTCAGGAAGGCCTGTTGTTCACCATCGTCTTCTGAGCATGGTTGGATGTCGGTACCCTTCCTAACTTTCATAATCATCTGATTAGTTGTCAATTAGGTTAATTCAGTTGTTTGGTTTGTCTCCTGGGCATGGTTTGGTGATGGAATCCATTCTAATTCATATACCTTTCATCTCTTGAAAACTATATCAAGTTATAAGTTCAGTTAAATATCCATGAAGCAGGCATAAGATCTCCCTGATCTCTACAAGTGGATCCTCTGAATCCCTAGTTCCCTTTCTCTGAATTTTCTGAAGTTTTAGATTAATTATTCCATAATTATTCCTCAATTGCTATTTGATTTAGAATTCATCTTAGTCTAGTTCTAGTTCTACTTAGTTTCGGATTACGTACAGGTTCAGTCCCTTGGGATTCGACCTCGGTCTTACCGAGTTTATTACTACATCACAACCCTATACTTGGGGAGTGAACAAGTTTTTGGCGCCGTTGTCGGGGACTGACGGCTACGATTTTCTGAAATTAATTGGTTTTAGAATTAGTTTAGGATTAGGTTTTAATTTTAGGTTAAGAGTTTCCTGATTTTTAGAAACTAACCTTCCTGTTTTATAGGCCTTTAAGATAGAAACTTCTAATGCAGTAAGCTCTTTCTAACCTTTACTTTCTATTTGTCAGATCTCTTTTATTAAGTTACTTTCTAGGTTAGGACTTTCTTAATTTATTTTAAAAATTTTCTACTTCCTTCTTTTTAGGAACTTCTTCTATTAGAAACTAACTTATTTTGTTGTGTTTTGCAGGTCTTGAGCTTAGAGACTCTAATTTGGTAATTTCTTTCCAAACCTCTCTTTCTTTCTAGATTCTTATTTTCTTTCTTAAGATTAGGTTTAGGATTTGATTGAGGGCTGCGAGTGTTTCATGCCCAAGTGGGCCCGTGACGACACTCGACGTCTCTTGACTGAAGGAGGATTGGTTGAGGGGTTGACTATCCATCGCAGGACTAGACACCACTCGAAATCCCCTGAGTTAACTGAAGTTATGGCCGAAAACCAACCTCTTCTACCTCAACCCAGGGTAGAGGACACTCAAGATGAGAATGAGGTGCATCAAGCGCCCCCGCCTCATACTTTACGAGATTATTTACAACCGGCGGGGGTGAGTACGCCCTCATGCATGATTTTTTTCTGAAAATACAGGACAAATGGACATCAAGCCAGGGGTTATCCAACTCCTTCCTAAATTCCATGGGCTTGAATCAGAAAGTCCATACTTACACCTGAAAGAGTTCGATGAGATTATAGCCACCTTATACTTTCCTAATGTATCCGAGGATACAATCAGGCTGAAACTCTTTCCTTTCTCCTCCTTGAAAGAGAAGGCTAAGACGTGGTTACATTCACTGCGTCCTAGATCCATTGGCATATGGAATGATATGCAGAGGGAATTCATAAAGAAAATTTTCCCACACCATAAAACAATTACCCTCGGGAAAGCAATCATGAACTTCGCCCAAAAGGAAGATGAAACATTCTTCCAATGTTGGGAAAGGTTCAAAGATTTGGTCAGTTCATGCCCACAACACGACTTTGAAACGTGGTGCATTACAAATTTTTTCTACGATGGATTGGCATCTTCCATGCGCCAAATGGTCGAGACGATGTGTAATGGACATCAATAAAGATGTCGACGAGGTATGGGATTACCTTGATAGTCTGGCTGAAAAAACACAATCGTGAGACTATTACCCAAAATCAAACACCACGTCTAGGCCGACTCAATCTAAGGAGAAAGGTGGATTGTATCTCCTGAAAGAAGAGGATGATCTCAATTATAAAGTGACTAATCTCATAAGAAAATTTGAGGCCATGGAAGGAAAGAAGGATAAGGTTAATGAAATTGTTTGCGGTATCTGTGATGGCAACATTCACACAAATGAAAACTGTCCTACACTATCTGCTTTCCGAGGAGTGTTGAATGAACAAGCCAATGCCGTAAATAACTATCAAAGACCTTTCAATGGACCTACCTCTAATACGTACAATCCTGGTTGAAAAAATCATCCAAACTTTAGTTGGAGAAATGGACAAACAGCTACCCCTCAAGGTTTCTTCAATCAAAATTCAAATCAAGGAAAACCTCAAGAAGAACCGGTTCAAAATTCCATGTAAGAGCTGGCTCAGACAATGCGAGATTTTATGCAAAAAATGGATTCACGCATGACGGTTATAGAAAAGGGGATGCTTCCTACACAACCGCTCCCCAATCCTAAACCGCAATACGAGATAAGTGATCCCATCTCTTCAAATCAAATGGGGCACGTTAAATCCATCACCACTCTTAGGAGTGGGAAATCATTGATAAAACCCTTCCGGTTAGGCCCAAAAAGCCTCAAGAACCAGAAGAGGGCAACAATGATGGATTTGGTGATGCCCCACAAAAATTAGAACCGAAACTTTTAGAAAAGCCAGTTGCTCCATTTCCCCAACGGTTGGTCGCACCAAAACCTCTTTCTAACTCTCAGGATATTCTGGAAGTATTGAAACAAGTGAAAGTCAACATTCCTCTACTTGATGTCGTAAAACAGATTCCTTCATATGCCAAATTCCTGAAAGACCTATGCACGACCAAAAGACGGCAGAGTATTCAAAAGAAGATCTTCTTGACTGAGAAAGTGAGTGCCATCCTGAAGCAAGACGTGCCGCAGAAATTCAAGGATCCCGGTAGCCCAACCATATCATGTGTAATCGGGAACCATCGAATTGATCACGCACTTCTTGACTTAGGACCGAGCGTCAATCTGATTCCCTACTCGGTATACAAACAGTTAGATTTGGGTGAATTAAAACCCACCCTAACCACACTACAACTTGCTGATCGCTCTGTTCGTGTACCAAGAGGGATAATTGAGGATGTGTTAGTCCAGGTCGATAGATTTTACTACCCTGTAGATTTTATCATCCTAGACACCGAACCGACCCGTCAATAACATGAGCACTTAGATTCCCGTCATTCTTGGTCGCCCATTCCTTGCCACGTCAAATGCGGTTATCAATTGCATGAATGGTGTCATGATTATGTCTTTTGGGAATTTGACATTAGAGTCAAACATCTTTTTCAATAACTGCAGCAACTTAGAGGATGATGACGATTTCCACGACATTAACAATGATTGACTCTTTCATGGAAAATACGACACCTCTGACCTTATCCTCCGACCCTCTAGAGACGTGCCTGGCCAACTCCCATGAGTTTGATGATGATATGATTAGGGAGACGTGTGCCTTGTTTGATACTGCACCGGTACTTGAAATTAACCGGTGGAGGCCACAATTTGAAGAATTGCCACAAACCGATGTAGTGCCTCTACCGTCTAACCTCAAGCCACCGAAGCTTGACCTAAAACCTTTGCCCTCTGATTTGAAATATGCCTATTTAGGTCAAGATGAGACATACCCAGTGGTGATCTCTGCCCACCTGGAGAAAGAACAGGAGAGTATGCTCATAACTACTCTCATTAAGCATAAGGGAGCCCTTGGATGGACGATCGCGGACCTCAAGGGAATCAACCCCTCGATTTGTACTCACCGCATATATCTTGAGGATAATGCGAAGACCACTCGGCAACCACAACATAGACTAAATCCAAACATGAAGGAAGTAGTTAAAGCCGAGGTTCTTAAACTATTGGATGTGGGTATCATATACCCTATATCTGATAGTTAATTGGTGAGTCCAACTCAGGTGGTTCCTAAGAAGTCCGGAATCACCATCGTAGCCAATGCTAATAATGAACTCGTGCCAACTAGAGTCACTACTGGTTGGAGAATGTGCATTGACTACAGGAAGTTAAATACCGTCATGAGGAAAGACCACTTTCCTTTACCATTCATTGATCAGATCTTGGAAAGGTTAGCTGGTCATTCCTATTACTCTTCCTTGATGGGTTTGTATATAATCAGATCCACAACTAGATAGACATAGCCCCCGAAGATCAGAAAGACTACATTTACATGTCCCTACGGCACCTTTGCTACCGAAGGATGCCATTGACTATGTAATGCCCCTGCCACCTTTCAGCAATGTATGCTTAGTATCTTTTCTGATATGGTGGGGCAATATCTAGAGGTCTTCATGGACGATTTCTCTGTCTACGGTCCATCTTTCAACGAGTGCTTGGTAAGTCTTACATGTATGCTGAAAAGATGTGAAGAAAAGAACTTGGTACTTAATTAGGAGAAGTGCCATTTCATGGTTCATAAGGGAATTGTCCTTGGGCATATTATCTCGTCCAAAGGAATCGAGGTGGATAAGGCAAAAATTGATCTTATCTCTAACCTACCTCCACCCAAGAACATACGGGATGTGCGATCCTTCTTGGGACACGCCGGGTTTTACCGAAGATTCATAAAGGACTTTAGTCTTATCACTCGTCCTCTATGTCATCTACTTCAAAAGGATGCACCATATGAGTGGACTGAGCCATGTCAGGAAGCTTTCACTAAGCTTAAGGGCATGTTGACCAGTGCACCTATCATACAGCCACCCGACTGGAGAATTCCTTTTGAACTTATGTGCGACGCGTCTGACTATGCTTTTGGGGCGGTGTTAGGCCAGAGAAAAGATAAGAGGCCATACGTCATCCATTATGCGAGTAGGACTTTAAATCCTGCCCAAGTGAACTACTCGACTACGAAAAAAGAACTCTTAGCCGTAGTGTTCGCCCTGGACAAATTTAGGTCCTATTTGATCGGATCCAAGATCATTATCTATACAGATCATACGACACTTAAGTATCTTCTTTCTAAGAATGATTCTAAGCCCCGCCTGATACGATGGATCCTTCTACTCCAAGAATTTGATTTGGAAATTAAAGATAAAAAGGGAGTAGAGAATGTAGTGGCCGATCACCTTTCTCGCCTTAATACCTCTGATTCCCTAGAGGCGACCCATATCAACGACATGTTCCCTGATGAACAACTGTTCAGAGTCTCTCATTCACCTTGGTTCGCTGATATTGCTAATTATCTTGCTACAGGTTTCATACCGACACATTGGACTGCACAAGATAAGAAGAAATTCTTTACCGAGGTACGCAAATTTTTTTGGGACGATCCATATCTGTTTAAATATTGTCCAGATCAGATCTTAAGGAGATGTCTGCCAGACGATGAGCATCAGAGTGTCATCTCCTTTTGTCACTCACAGGCCTGTGGTCGTCACTTTTCTGCTAAAAAGACCACGGCCAAAATTCTGCAGTGTGGCTTCTATTGGCCCACTATGTTCAGGGACACTCATGAGTTTTGCAAATCTTGTGAGCGTTGTCAGAAATTGGGAGCATTGTCCCGTCGAAATATGATGCCCTTGAATCCCGTTCTTATCATAGAGGCATTTGATTACTGGGGCATTGATTTCATGGGGCCATTCCCCCAATCTTTTGGAAATTTATATATTTTGCTTACCGTAGACTATGTCACTAAATGGGTCGAAGCGATTCCGTGTCGAACTAATGACCATCGCAGGGTCATTAAATTCCTAAAAGAAAACATCCTTTCCCGATTCGGAACGCCTCAAGCCATCATTAGTGATGGGGGCTCACACTTTTGTAATAAGCCATTCGAGAGTTTAATGAAGAAATACGGTATCTCTCATAAGGTGACCACCCCATACCACCCACAGACAAGTGGGCAAGCTGAGATTTCTAATAGGGAGATCAAACACATTTTAGAGAAAACGGTTAACCCTGATCGTAAAGACTGGTCAATCTGATTGACCGATGCCTTATGGGCTTACCGTACTGCTTTTAAAACTCCTATTGGAATGTCTCCCTTTAGACTCGTCTATGGGAAGGCTTGCCACTTGCCTGTGGAGTTGGAACATAGAGCCTACTGGGCGATCAAAAATTTGAACTTCAATCTGAACAATGCTGGCTCGCTGCGCAAGCTTCAGTTAAATGAACTTGAAGAAATTATGAATGACGCATACGAGAACTCAAGAATTTACAAGGACAGAATGAAGGCGTTTCATGACCAACATATTCTACAGAAATCATTCATGCCTGGTCAGAAAGTCCTCTTGTATAACTCTCGATTACATTTCTTTCCAGATAAGCTTCGATCTCGTTGGACCGGCCCTTTTACTGTTATCACTACATATCCTCATATGGCCGTCGAGATAAGAGACCCCGACAATGGCAATGAGTTTAAAGTAAATGGACATCGCTTAAAGCCATTTGTCGACAAAATTTGATTCAGAGGACATGTCCATGCCTCTGACTGATCCTGTTTACTAGGAATGATCTCCTAGTCTGATGGAGGTATAGGTAGGTTTTCTATTTGCATAGGACTAGGGTAGTTGCTTTGGTCTGGCTGAAGACGTTAAACTTAGCGCTCCTGGGAGGCAACCCAGCTTTTCAATTTATTTCATTTTCCTAGTTAGTTCAATGTTTGTGGGTAACATTACTGCAAACCCTCACGAGACTACAACTCGTCCACTAGGGGCAACCTAGGGGTTTAAAGGCTTGTTGCATATGCTAAATGCAATCGAGAGCACCTACGAAAGTGGTATAGGTAGGAGTTTATTTTTGTTATTTGTGTTTTACTTGTGTTGGTTTCTCTCTTGCGCTGACTTACTCTCTCGCTGATATTTTTGGAAAAGTCTCTCGATTCGTTATCCAGGTACTATCTTCCCATCACTTCTCTTTTACTTTCGTTGTCCCATGTGCATGGCATGCTTACATCTTTCACATTGAGGACAATGTAGATTTTAGGTTGGGGGTGGGAGATTAGGTTATCTAATCTGTGTTTTCTTGGTCTTGAGCAAAAATTGTGAAAATTTTTAATTTTTCTGGAGTTTCTTGTGAGTTTGAAGTGATTTTTGACAACCATGTTGGTGATTTATGACTCTTGGATTCAGTTATCGGTTAGATTTCACAGTTAAATTTAAATTGTTAGTCCATGGTTAGAGGTTTTAAACATTGATTGAGTCATGATTTCACATGTCACATCTCGCTTACACATTAAGATTTCAGTTTGAAACTGAAGTGTTAATTTGGTGATCAGTAAAGCATAGAAGGAACCAACTTGAACAATTGCCCGTCATGATCAATTGAAAGGAAAAGATACCATTAAAAAAGGTTAGGCGAAGAATCTTCACCATAGGTTTGCTCCCTATAGGTGTGGATTTCATTCCCCATGGATAATATGAGAAAAGGTTTGGGTATACAGTCTTCGCCATAGGTTTACTCCCTATAGGTGAGGATTTGATTCCCCTTCTTGGTGTTACTATTAATGGAAAGCTGAAGGAATGGAAAGATGATCTGTGAGGCAAGTTTTGGCTATCACGATTTCTCTTGTTGGTTACCAATGATATCCTGAAATGGAGAATTGAATCCTAATGTTGTAAGCCGAGACTACACTATGCACCCATGGAACTCAATGTTTAGGATTGTTCTAATTGATAGACTAATACTTTAAACTTAATTATGAAGTTTACCTTGTGCTTAAGTACATGAGAAAGTAATGCCCAACATTCATGAATCTTAAAATTCCGACTCCGGTATCTGGTTTGTTTTTCACTCGAGTACATAAAAATTATCTTGTAGTTCTCAACTTATTCTTCACATATTTTGCTTGGGACTAGCAAAATGCTGGTTGGGGATTGTGTTGAGGGTCAAATATTGCATATCAGACCCCATTTATTGCCTAGATTTACGAGCATAATACTGTTTAATGTCTCGACTTATCTGTGTTTGTGATACAGGGTATATTTGAGAGCACGGACTACAAAAAGGTGTTAAACGCATGAAATTAACACTCTGATAATGCCAAGGCATTGGACGAGACTCCATGGGACCAAGATCGAGGATTTACACACCAGAGATCAGTGAAATTCCAGCCACGCACTTCAAACAGGCCTGAAAAATGTCCAGAATGCAAGATCACAGGGTTCTCACCATCTGATCGGCTCAAAACTTCATACAAGGCCTGAAGACTATAAATTAACCGTACACTTCAAATTTGAACCCTTGGATCCATGTGGAAGTGGCCCAACGGACAGATCATCCCACATACCAGTGATTTGGGGCCCAACCGATCTCCGGATATGCTTCAATTTTGGTCTCAACCCGTTAATTAACATGAGGAAAAGAATGGACGGATCAGATTGTTCACATACATCAAAGGGGGACCCACCTTACATCGTGCGTGTGCACAGCACACGTACGGACGCCGTGCACCAAAAATCGGAAACGGGTCAGCGCATGCTGACCCGACTTCCTCTCTCCTCTGCGAATGAACGGACAGTGTCTTTACGCTGTCTGTCCATTTTTCACTAGTGGGCCCCACTCGTCATCCTTTTGCAAGATCTGGACCATCCATTGCGTCCATAGGGGAGGCTGGACCCTCTCCTAGGTGTCCTTATGTTCCCATGCGTGCACACATGTATAAATCGCGATCAAATACAGGATGGACTGCAAAAGGAAAACATCACTGAACCGCACCAAAATTCAACCAAAACTACCCCTTCCCACTGGTTTTTTACCAGGAATTCAATGGTCGGTGTGGATTTCACAACAGATGTTAATCATGGGCCCCGCCAGCAGCACAGCGGAAGAAATCCATTTTTTTTCTTTTACGCAAGAACAGAGCTTGCGGACGCATCTTGTGGGCCACCACCGTGCTTCATCGGTTGGATCTAGACCATCCATCAGAAGCCCACGCTCCCTATCATCCTATCCTAGATGACAAAATTTCAAGAAATAACGAAGATCGGTTTTCAACCGTCTAAACGGAGGACGAATGGTGCAACAAAAAGTTATGTGGGCCACACCAAAACAGAAGAAAAACCATCATGTTCAACTGGTTTTCCGTGCTGATATCAGTGAACGGAGTGGATTTTCTATCAGAACTCATCAGTTGGGGCCACCAAACATCGGTGTAAAAGGTATACGTAGGATAACTGCGTAAGTGGCCTACTACCTCTCCCAAACGCCGACTCCAGCACGGACTCTACACCACTCAGGTTGTCTATAAAAAGGGAGAGAGAAAGAGAGAGAAGGGGATTTGGGAAGGAGAGCTGGAGCGTGGACGTGGAGCATATAGGAGAGAGAAAGAGTAGAGTTTTCTCTTTTGCTGTTTCTTTTGTTTATTTTAGTTTATTTAAGAGGTTAGCCTAATCATGTGTATGGACTAAACCTCTTAGCTAGGGCTAAGAGGTGAAGCTTGTAGTGTGATGGGAGACTCTGTTTTATGCCTTTAATTAATTTTAATTTATGAACTGATGTTGATTGTAGTTGATTTAAGGGAATGCTTTCAGTTTTTAATGGTTTGTTGTGACTGAAATTACAATAGATCTGCGATGGCTTTGAGTATTTCTTTCTCCTTTTTTTTTTATGTTTATGACGTCAGGAAGGCCTGTTGTTCACCATCGTCTCCTGGGCATGGTTGGATGTCGGTACCCTTCTTAACTTTCATAATCATCTGATTGGTTGTCAATTAGGTTAATTCTATTGTTTGCTTTGTCTCCTGGGCTTGGTTTGGTGATGGAATCCATTCTAATTCATATACCTTTCATCTCTTGAAAACTATATCAAGTAAGTTCAGTTTAATATCCATGAAGCAGGCATAAGATCTCCCTGATCTCTACAAGTGGATCCTCTGAATCCCTAGTTTCCTTTCTCTGAATTTTCTGAAGTTTTAGATTAATTATTCCACAATTATTCCTCAATTGCTATTTGATTTAGAATTCATCTTAGTCTAGTTCTAGTTCTACTTAGTTTTGGATTACGTATAGGTTCAGTCCCTTGGGATTCGACTTCGGTCTTACTGAGTTTATTACTACATCACAACACTATACTTGGGGAGTGAACATCATCCTGGCTATATATCAATATGTCATCAAAATATACTACCACAAATCGGCTAGTAAACGGTTTTAGCACTTGATTCATCAAACGCATAAAAGTACTTGGTGCGTTCGATAGGCCGAAGGGCATGACCAGCCACTCATACAACCCTTCCTTGGTCTTAAATGCCGTTTTCCACTCATCACCAGGTCGGATACGAATCTAATGGTACCTGCTCCTTAGATCTAGTTTAGAGAACACCGTGGCCCCTTCTAACATATCGAGCATGTCGTCCAATCATGGTATTGGGAACCGATATTTGATGGTAATTTTGTTGATTGCCCGACTGTCGACACATATGCGCCAGCTTCCATCTTTTTTTAGCGTTAATAATGCTGGTACGGCACATGGGCTCTTGCTCTCTCTCAAGAGACCCTTACGGATCAATTCCTCCACTTGCCCCTGAAGTATCTCACACTCCTTCGGACTCATCCGATAATGAGGGCGGTTGGGCAGGCTAGTCCCAGGGACGAGGTCTATGTGATGTTGGATGTCCCTCATGGGGGGCAATCCATCAGGTAAATCTTCAGGCCAGACTTCTTTGAATTCGTTTAGCAACAGTCTTAAACTTGGAGGGATGTTTGAGGGTTCCTCTTTCTCGCCCTTCACCAATACGGCGTATACCTCCCCGGTTTCTTTGGATTCCTCCATGAAATTCCGAATGGTCAAGAGGAAACTCCCCTCCATTTTAGAAGCTTCAGGGTGGTTCTCTGGTGTCATAGGGACAAGGATTATTTTTTGACTATCCTTGAAGAATACGTAGACATTGTCTCGTCCCCAATGGGTCGCATCACGGTCCGACTGTCAGGGTCGACCGAGTAGCATGTGGCGAGCTTACATGTAACCACATCACAAAGTATCTGATCCTTATAATTTTTACCTATTGAAAATGAGATAGTGCATTGTTCAGTTACCTTGGTCTCATTCACCTTTTTTTATCCAGCCAATTGAGTACGGGGAAGGATATTTCGTCGTTGGTAGCCGCAACTTGTCCACCATCACCCTTGAGATGATGTTCTCGCTATTACCACTGTCTATGATCACATCACAGACCTTTCCCTTGACAGTGCACCGAGTACGAAATATATTGTGTCGCTGTGGATGTAATTCCTTTCGTGGGGTATACAGTAATCGCATCACAACTAGAAATTCGCCACGATCCTCGCCCGTCATTTCATCGCTACCTACTATTTCTTCAGTGGCTTGCTCATGTTCATCATAGCCATGACCTTCTTCTACGGCCTCATCTTCAGTGCCTCATTCGTTTATAGTCAAGTATGCTGCGGGACGTTGAGGACAAGTGTTTGATAAACGGCCTGGCTGGCCATAGCGGTAACAATTATTTGACCTTGGCCGAGCATAAGGATTTGGAACCCTACTCGGGCCCGCTGTTGTGGGTGCTGCACGTTGAGGTCTGGATGAGCCGCTCCCTGTATCACGGTTTGCGGTTGTAGGAGGTTGAGGACGTTCTCCTACTGGATCTTTTCCTCGTGCCAACACTGGATCCTGCGTGGGACCCGTCATGGGGGGTCGATTTGAAGGATAGGGACCAACAGGAACTCTTGCAAGTTGCGTTTCTACCCTACCTGTCAATTAAACTGCTTCATCCACAGTCCCGACTGGGTACATCTGAACTTGGTCCTGAATTATCGGCCGCAACCCACCTATAAATCGTGTCACTTTCTGTGACTCAGATTCTGACAGATCATTTTGTGTAGCCAACCGCTGGAATTCTTCAGTGTAATCTGTGATGGTTCGATTTTCTTATCGGCAATTTTGATATTGCTGGAATAGTATTTGCTCATAATCACTAGGGAGTAATCGTGATCGAAGAAGACATCTCATCCGTGGCCATGATGAGATGGGCGCCTTGTTCTGGCGGGCTCGTGAGAGTTGTAATTGTTCCCACCATGCAGAAGCACTAGATTTTAATTTAAACGCTACCAATTTTACCCTTTTATGATCTAGCACGTCCATATATATCTCTCTACTTCGGCTAGCCAATCAAGTAAATCTTCTATACATAATAAACCATTAAAACTAGGAAGTTCAGTCTTACCTCGATAGTCTCTTTCAGCACGATCTTGATGATCGCCTCCATGGATTGGTTGTCAGGCAAAACCCTCATTAAGGTCCTCGTCGCTAGAACTTGAATCATCTGGCGTAGCCCTACAGTTTGCCACTGGTAGTGCTCTACGAAAATCGGGGTTGTATCGTACAGCAACCACGGGTGGTGGAGCCACCCTGGGTGGTGGAGCACCGCCTATGGCTCGGGGCGGAAGTAGCGCATCCGCAAGGCGATCGAGAGTTACCTATAGCCCTTGCATGTCAACTGACTCTCCCGGTGGAAAGCTTCCATTCTTTCTGAAAGATAACGAATCCCTGGATCACCGTCCACAGGATCTTGATTCATACCTTCATTATTTGCCATCGGCTTGAGGGGAATCCTCGCTTTGATACCAATTGAAGCAGGGATGAGCGTAATGAGGATAACTACTCTAAATCCACGGAGCTCCTCTGGACTCCTCACAGAGACTTCTCGAATCCACGAGGAAAGAAAGCAGAAAACTAGAAATAAATTCTAAAAATTTGAAATCGATTAATTGATGAATAAAAACGAGTTCACAACCCTTTAAATAGGGATACCAAGCAATAGGAAAGAAATCAGAATCAAACTACAACTAAAACTCCTAGAATTCGTGACTTACTATAAATAGTAAACTTACTATTTATAGTCAGTCGTGATGTCTACTAGTGCGCAAGGTTTTCTACCAAAAATAGTAAGTGTCCTATTTGGCTTCACCAAACTGTTCTCCTAATTATTCTAAGCTCTTTACACGTTGAGCGCAACTCCTAAAGCCCAACGAATGAAGACTTATAATTAAACTAAAACTCACTATTTATAGTAAAAATGAAATTAAAGCAGGGAAATGACCATCGATCCAGGGGTTTTTCGCAATTCCAGGCATCGCAACCCGGCATAGCGGGGTTGGTTGGCTAAAGTAGCTCGTTCTACCCCAAAATCATATATTTTACGTCAGCTAACTCATTCCGGATTGCGAGATACGCCCGATCTAAGGTCCGACGGTCCGGATCACTTCTGTCATTGACCGGGCCTTTTCTGATCCATCTTGGCCATAAAACTGTCCGCGACCTGCTCTACATCAGAGAGAGAGAGAGAGGAGAGAGAGAGAGAGAGAGAGAGGGAGAGGAGAGAGAGAGAGAGAATGTGTGTGTGTGTGTGTGTTCGTCTCTGGCTCTTTGGTTGAGCTGGTAGAAAACGGCCTGTCCAGGGTTCGATTCTTGTTGGTTCAAAGAAGGAAAAAAAGGGGGGGGGGGGGGGGGGGGGGGGGGGGGGGGAAGAAGAAGAAGAAGACATCCATCAATCTACATATTATAGGGTTCGTTCGAGCTGCTGCCACGAGAAAACCAGAGGCAAGGCGAATGGTGGTAACCGGATGAGCCTGAAATTACTTATGCATTAACGAATTCTTCAATTATAAAGATATGCTATATCGAGACGAGGCATCCTTTGACATTATCCTAATTTGAAGTACAACATCGATATGGCTGGACTATTACCAGGAGACCCTTCCCATCATGGGATGGTGGAAAGCGGACCATACAATTTTTCTCATGATAAGCTGGATTGAACTTGTTCATTCTAGTTCTAATTGGTATTATCCCAGAAGGAAAGATCAAAGAAAATTCCCCATCTAGAAAAGATGGCATTGATTTGAAGAGAGAGACATATTTTCGTAAATCATGCTGCACTTTTTTGTAGGATTTGAGCATGAGGCTTAATTAAAGTACCTCAGGTAACAATAGCTAAGGCAATTATATTTTGTCATCATTTTTTCCTTCGCCAATCTCACGCAAAGAATGATAGGAGGATGATTGCAACAGTGTGCATGTTTCTTGCTAGGAAGGTTGAAGAAACTCCTAGGCCACTGAAAGATGTCATTCTTGTCTCGTATGAAATGATCAATAAAAAGGACCCTGCTGCTGTCCAGAGAATCAAACAGAAGGAAGTATACGAACATCAAACGGAGCATATTTTGCTTGGGGAGAGGGTTGTACTTGCTACTCTTGGCTTCGACCTCAATGTGCACCACCCATATAAGCCCCTTGTCAAAGCAATAAAGAAATTCAAGGTTGCGCAGAATGCCCTTGCTCAAGTTGCATGGAATTTTGTCAATGATGGGCTGTGGACATCACTCTGCCTGCAATTTAAACCCCATTTGTGGCCGGTGCCATATTCCTTGCCGCTAAGTTTCTCAAAGTAAAGCTTCCATTGGATGGCGAGAAGGTCTGGTGGCAGGAATTTGATGTTACCCCACAACAGTTGGAACAGGTAAGCAATCAAATGTTGGAACTGTATGAACAAAATCGTACGGTGCCACCTTCCCATGGGAGTGCAAGTAAAGGGTCGAATCACCATCAAGGCACAGTGATGAAGACTACAGCCATTGTTGAGGACCCTGTCTCAATAAACAGTTATTCTCCGGCTGTTGCAGGAGCAGCGACTCTCAAGCAAGGAGGCCCAACTATATCATCAGTTCGAATGGAGCCAGACCAATCATCTACAGACAATCATCACAGCATGCCTCAAAGAAGTAATCAAAACCAAAGTAATGATTATGGAAGCACAGAGACCAGGGGTGACTACAAGGTGGTAGATAGCGGTGGTGGAAGTTAGGACCGGCGAACCAGATCAATTTCCTTGTGGCAGCGGCAAGGAAAGCATCACTGAAGCCTCGAACAAATCCAAGAATGTTACTGGTTCAGATTTAGAAAGGAATGAGACTATTCCCAAAGCAAGGGAATGGAAGGATGAAGGGTTGTTGCACAAGGTCTCTAGCAACATGGGTGGTCAGAGTTCTTCCTACGGTGAAGGGCCGAAAGGTTGTTGTCCGCCAGATGCCATCAGAAAGATTGACAAGGAGAAGGTGAAGGCAGCACTGGAGAAGCGAAGGAAATCCCGAGCTGACGTGACCAGGAAGGCAGACTTGATGGATGAGTATGATATCATTGAGGAGAGCTGGAAAATGGTTTGGAATTGGTGGCCGAAGATGAGAAAGTAAGGCAGGAGAGGAGGCAAAGCTGGTTCAATAATAATAAACAACAGCCTTTGTACAGGCTGGAACCTGAGACCGTTGCCCCTCATCCTGGAAAGGTGCATGGCGATTTTGGTGGAGGAGACAATCATTTCCTTTCGATCGAACATCAAACAATCTACCAAACAGGGCTAAAACTAAACAAAGAACAAACCTGACTTAAATGTCAGGGTGTTTAAATGTCAGGGTGCATTTGGAAGCTTAGCTTAAAAGCTACAATTGCAATTTGGGGCAGCAATAGAGCGTAAAAGAAATTTGTCTTAACGCAGTTTGCATTTTCCTATGCCAACCCAATTAATGCAAAGCAGATGGGTTCCGCTCGAGTAGCATGCCAATTCCAACTTGGCAATCCTTCCAAACAGGCCTTCAAAGTGCAAATAGAGATTTGAATCCATACCACCCCAATTTGTACCACACATCAATCTGAATGTTGCCAATGGCGCTAAACAGTCTTGATTGTGCTTCCAAGGGAATGATCCAAGCCCACTTGAAAAATCATTACTAGTTCCCTCAGTATACTAGTAGAACATAATGCAAGAAAAATCTAAAGCGGTAACTCAAGCAAAAACAAGTTAAAAGTAAATAAAAAAATACTCACCATTGGGGATGAACTGGAGTTGGTTCAGTGCCAAGATCAAATGGGTGGTAGTTTTTGATTTATGGGGAAATGCAGGCATTGACTGCAAGAAAAATCCATATTTTTCCATTATTGTCAGGTACCATGAGTGACCGAATGCAAAACACATGCACTACAATAGTGATTTTCTTGGCATATGAATTACCATTGCATGCCAAATCCCATGCCATGAGGTGTAGCTGCTTGCCAACCCATTGTGCTGATTGAGAAAGCAATGACATTAACAATATATCAGTGAATTGAGTTGCATTTCAAGTTTTGAATTCTCAATGAGTGGAATGGCCATTTTCCCAAATGGCCATTGTGCTGATTTCTTTTATTAGAAGAAACAAGCTCACCTGCCATTTTGGGCTAGTTTCATGGACTACATCTAATTTGGTCTAGCATTGTCTATCACCTCTTTTCACACATCTAATTTGGTCTAGCATTGTCTATCACCTCTTTTCACACATCTGATTTGGTCTAGCATTGTCTATCACCTCTTTTCACAATTAAGAACTACATCTAATTATATGCAAACATAATTAAAACATCTTCAAACAAGTACCAAATTCCTTCACAGCTTTCTCAAGCTCGAATTTATCATGTAACCACGAGCAAAATCACCTCTGTAACACAAACAAGTACCATCTTCATAATCCATTATTATTTGGCTACGATTTGCAAGACATAAAATGAAAGACTGAAAATGCATAATACAAACTAAATCTCCCTAGACGTACTGAACTGGAGAATGGTTCGCCTCAAACAAATGACGCTTGAAAAGCCAATTATTAGAATTCACAGGACCTGCCGAATATGAAAGGCATCTAAATGACAAGTATTAGAACCAAGGTTCTGATTATTGGTTATGGGAGACATCACCCTGACCCAAATTGATAGTATAGGGGCTGTTTCTTACTTATTTAGCCTAAAAATTGCACAAAAAAAAAATGTATATATGATAAGAAAGTCTGAGTCTTGGTCATGCATTTGATGGCATATTGGACCATTGATTGGTAAGAGTGATTTTTGTCGACCTGACTTATTGAAAGTTGAGTTATTGAAGGTATGCACTAGAGATTTTCAGAAACTAGGATTCCTAGCAGCTATACTACATGAAAAATGTTTTTCAGCAAAGCAGAAAAGTCAAAATCATCCAGTTCTCAAAATTTATGCATAGCTTCAAAAACCTAAACCAATTGCTAAAAATTGATTATAGATGTTGATGATGATGATGATTCATTTCCAGAAGCTGGGGAATGAGTACCTTATGCATCATGGGCACCCATGCATAGTCTTAGCAAAAACCTTTGAGAAAAGGGCTAGATAACAACTTGTATTGCCACAACTCAAACCATACCAACATTGTCTACTAATCAAGTGAACATTGAATGAATGCATTAACCAAGCCAGATATTAAAGAGGATTGAAAGTGGTTATAACACATGCAAACAGGCTATTGGACAATGAAATGCAAACGTTTCATGAGTTGGAGAATCTGTAGCAGTAACTCACAGTTTTAATTATTTTTAAGTGAGGTTCGGCACATTTCTAGGCCTGCATAAATTTTTCCGATGCTTGAAACAATTTCACAATTCGAAAATGGTCATTTCATGCAACCTCCAAACAATAAGATGATCTTGTGAAAGACCAGAAAACTAGATGATAAAACAAGAAATTACCCTGAAAGAATTCAACATTCAATTTCAACTGAAGAATGATGAGAAGAACCCGCAACCATATGTGCAATCGCCTCTCCTCCCATTTTCTAGCAAGTGGAGAAATAAAAAGAAGAAAAAATAGAGAAGCCTGAATACCGATAAAATTGAAAGAAAATATTAATCATAGCCTTGTTCCAGCTATCTGAGCCAGCTTTACAAGTTCTTGTTTAAACAGGAATTCTCACGATTGCCTAAGGAAGTTCAAAATCAGCAACCCACCTGACATCGACCTCCTTTACCTTGCTGGGGACTGGCTGTCGCAATTACTCGGGTGGATTTAAAAATTACAGGAGTTACAAAAACAAAAGGAGAACTGAATGCCTTTATAGGGTACAAGATAGTAACTGGAGCAAGAATGAAACTTCGAACAATCTGTTTGTTTCCTAAATCGATGGTGTCTGGACAGAGTTCTGATTCCTAAATAGATGGGTGTACCAAAACATTTGAACGTTTAGGGAATAGAATGCAATGAAGAAACTTATTTAGTGTTTGAAAATAATTGTGAAAAGTACAGCCCCAAACTTTTTGATTGCTCATAATTGAAAATCACTAAGAGCTTGGTAATTTATTGAATCTTGCAGTCTCCTGTATACAACAGCATTCTTTATTTCATTAGAATAAATATTCTTTGTCGAAAAATCTTAGAAAAGAAAATGCATTTTGTATGTATATTTCCAATACCTTACGCCACAAGAAACAAAAGATATGCTGATATAAGGGGAAAAAAAGAAGACTAACAAAGTATGCTTCTTCTTTTTGGAAAGATGAGAGCAAAGTATGCAAGCAAGCATACTCTAACAAAGTATGCAAGCAAATATTTCTTTCAAATATTCATTTCCATCCATTTGCCAGATCTCATTTTCCAATGAAAATTAAATGAAACACACATTATGAACCATCCGACTCAATAATGTAAAACTGCCCTCACTTCCCATTAAAACAGGCCACCTTGCGAAATCATGAGGACATTGTCAATAGAAACCATATCCCAAACAGGCCACTGCTAAAGGTTGTCAATCAATGAAACCTGCCAATGAATATTATTTTTGGCATCAGAACCTGAAAAATGGAGTTCTACTCGTAAAGTCTTAACTACGTGAAGAGCTTCACCTAGTTGCATATATCTAGTCGAAGTTGAGGTATGTTTGAATGCCTTGAAATCTCAAGTGGGGAGCACATACTCCCTCCCATATCAAATGTACGTCATAAATTATTTGATAAGCAATTTAGAATAGAAAAATGCACAAAATAGAAGGCTATGTAATGCAGTTTCTATCTTCCATTTCATGCCAAATCCACGCCAGATATCCTTCAATGGAATAAGATGGGATCTGCTTATGACTTGGCAGTCATGAAAACAGTACCTATAACGTTATAGGTACTGTGCACACTGAACAAACAATCTTAAAAGATGTGTTCTGCACTTCATTCTTATCCATCTGTTCTCATTGGTTTTTGATGCAGGGGTTTCTAGATTTCATGTATCAAGGCCATCAATAACAAATCCTTAAGTGCATCAAAGAATAAACTAAATTGGAAATAAACATAGAAACAATAGATTTTATTCTTTCATCCAATATAACCTGCTCCGATCACTCCAACTGTCTGCCCCTCAAGTAAATTACCAGCAAACCTATTGAAAACAAGAACCCAATTAATGAATTTATGTTGGCTACGTTTGAGCTGCATTTGGATGCACTAATTAATTGAATTGCAAAAATCCATAAAAGGGAAATATATTTTCATTCATGACCATTCTCTACATCATGTCCAATCGCCTCAACATTCCTAGTAGCTTATCATATAAAAGCAAGAACATATATAAAAAATAATAATCAAATTAAAACCTAAAAATAATGTGCTGCTATTTGTGTTAAAACATACCATGAGCAGAACAGAAGCAATGGGCACCATGGTGCATTGGGGTGTGAAAACTGTCTTGGGTCAATTCTCTACAAGCAGTGCAGGTGGTAATCCAAACTTGATTTGATGGATCTTGATGTGGATGGAGCATGCCCGTAGACTTCGATCGACAACCTATACATAAATGATTGTGTAAAAATAAAACCAAAGCCTGGGAAAAGGACAGATTTGATGGTCAAGAACTTCCATTTAGATTTGATATGTTGAGTCTATGATACAAGTTGGCATGGAGAAACAGGCCAATTCCATTGCTGAGATCACCCCAACTGGTTCTTTCTTAGATTACTATTTAAGATTGTGATATGAAATTACCATTTTCATCCAATATGAGCTTCAAACCATGTAGGTACTAGTGCAGGTGAGGCGTCAATCAGTCCTAGAAATGGCGGCAGCAGAAGTGTGAATCAACTTCAAACATATCCAAACGCTTTGGTCCCTCGATGAGATTTCTGTGGACTAAAAAATTTACACTGCCACAACTAAAAAATATACATTAAAGCCAACCATCATATAGAAGGACCAAACAATTCATCAACTCCCACCATTTAATGGCAACTGGCAGGAGGAATCCATAGGCACTTTGAAATTTGAATTCTCAATACTCAAGTTTGAAATGCATGCTAATATTCCCACCCACAAATTGTTGGATGGTGGGACTTAGAAGATGTGTTTGCACCAACTCTCTGTGCACACTGAACAGACAATCTTATCCAAATCAGCAAGTAAAAAATACTGAGGCAATTGAGAAGAAATTGAGTAACTTAACAGAAACAAGTTCTATATGTTGCCCCAGCTATGGGAGGAGATTGCAAACTAGAACAATGGCATCAACACTTGCTGACACCAAGCCAACTCATCCAAGTTGACTTAGTTTCAGCCACCATCATTCCGAGTTAAATCCCTTATAAATCATACATGCATGGATTCTGACCATGCTGGAATGTGACATTTAGGATCTGATAGATAGCTGAGTTACTCTCCAAGACAATTTTGATTCCCTGAGTGGAACATCAGGGATCACAATAAGAGTTTAGTACAAAGCATAGATTACCTGGGTTGCAATTGAATCAAGCTCGTCAAAGAAAAGCACGCACGGAGCTGATTGGCGAGCTTTATCAAATATCTCCCTCACATTAGCCTCACTCTCTCCAAACCACATAGCCAGCAGCTTAGGTCCCTTGATGCTTATGAAGTTAGCCTGGCACTCATTTGTGAATAATTCATAGCTGGCAGATAATTTGTGAATTAGTCAGGAAAAGGCTTTTTCCTAAAAAATTTCATGAATTATCCATGATTGTCTCAGAAGGGCAGAGCACTCTGTATTATAATGCAATCAGAAGAATATTTGTAGCTATTCATAAACAGTGGTGATACCATGCATGTGTGTGTTAGAAAAGAAGAATTGTATGATACCAAGGGCAAAGTATATATATATTTTTTATAAGAAGTGGGCTCTTGCCACGAATTCATTAATCACAAGGGAAATACAAACTTTCGGGCGTGCCTCAACAAAAAGGAAAGAGGCCACACCTATCATGTGAAAAGAAAGAAAGAACTACCAAAACAGCGCAACAACGGGACACGAAGCTGACCTCAAAAGGGGAGCCACCCGGCCCCAAGATCCCCAATCAATTTTGCCTAACCGCTCCGAGGCCCAACTTGTCCAGGAAAATAAGACCCCTGGACAGAGAAGGGAGGTTGGCGGTATCAACAAAAAGGGAGAAAGACTGGTTCTCACTACCTAGCCTGGCCATTGAATCCGCCGGGGCATTACCTTCCCAGTAGATGTGGGTACACTCCACCTGAGTAGCCGAGATGAGGGCGCGAATCCTACACAGCCAGGGTCTCCATTTCCATCCCGGAGTCGCCTTCCTTGCGATGAGGTCGATGATGAGCTGTGAATTTGATTCAACAATAATCTTCCTCATTCCTCTTGCCAAACACAAAAACAGACCATCGAAGGCCCTGATTTCAACATGAACGTTTGAGCTGTGGCCGTATCCAGTCGCAAAAGAAAAAATGAACTCACCTTTCTCATCTCGACCCCCCCCCCCCCCCCCCCCCCACTAGATAACCCTGGGTTGCCCAGGGCGGATCCATCCACATTTATTTTCACCCACCCAGCACGTGGTCAATACCATCTAACTACCTGGACTCCAATATGGGACAGAGGCGCATGGTGAGGACATGTGCTCTATCCTTGGGCATTGACTGGATGCAAAGTTCTACCATGGGCATTAGAGAAAAGAGCACCTGAGCTATGGTTTGTAATGAGTCTGGACCAGCAGTGAATCCGAGAGATGATGTTGGCAAGAGAACGGTTAATACCATCGAACCTTGCCGAGTTTCTCACCTTCCATAGTTCCCATATGATACAGCATGGTAACAACCTATGACGATTCCACCTTCCTGGCCATAGGAGCCGACCACCACTGATAAATCCGACACTTCATTGATGTTGCGGATTGCAAGATGATACGAAAATAACTACCAAAATGGTTCCATGTTGCATTAGCTAGCTCACCGTGGAGGAAAATGTGATTGATAGTCTTGATATCATTTCTCGGTTGGTCAGGCTGATTGTTCCTGTCGCTGCAGTGGCACTTGGAAGCTAAGTTAACACCTTTTGATTGCACCGCATAATCAATAGGGATAGCCTTCATCAGTGTTTTCCACGTTAGCTGGGACAGCTTCAGAGGGAGGGCTACGTGCCAAATCCTTTTGGCCCAATCATGTGGATCCGCTCTAACTCTGCCCAGGTTCCATGCAGACTTGACGCTGAAGCGGCCCGACGGAGTGAAAGGCCAGAAGCGCTTATCAACTCCCTGTCCAAGACAAAAACCAGCTTAAAAGATGAGGTTCATGGCTTTGTACCAAGGGCAAAGTATGATGGACCATATTGTGCATGAATCCACCTGGAATATACAAACACGTACTCACTCCAATCAGTCCAATGTGTGGACCCACTGGGGTGGGTCATTGCTACAAAAACACACTGACTTGGTAATCATAATGTCTAATCAATGGACATGACCATTGAATTCTGTCAGTTGGCAATTTCTCATTCTAGCTATCCAGCTGATTCCCAATGATGGAAGAATTATAATCAATCCAGCATACACTCCATTACAACACTACCATAATTTGGACAGTGGGAGTTGAAACATATCCACAAAAAGAAAAATGCAGACCATGTGCATGGTGGTTGCATGAATGATTATCATCCACCATACCCTGCCACAGTATCATCCAAGTCCTCTGTAGCAAACAACAAATGCTGCAGTTCTTGGAGTTTACATATCAATATCAAAGAATATCAAACCAACAAAAAAGAAAAATCAGAACGGCAAAAAGCTTCCAGTAACATTCTTTGATGTTAGATACCATTTGCGTGCTGCAATCCATCCACCCTACAATCTCCTTGGTGCCGAAAAATCAGGCCAACCCAAAGCTCCGGCGGGCCAAACCATACGGGGCAGTTGAGGTGAGGTTGCTCATCATTAAAAAATTTCCACATTATATGTAGGGCTATCGTGTTTCATATCTACCATCCAATCCATTCAGAAGATGCGCCCAAGCAGGATAGACGGACACACCAAAGATTAGTCTATTCCAAGACTAAGGTGGGCCACACCACGTGATTTGAGATGCTTTAGGCATGCTTTTACATGGTGGCCCACCTGAGTTTGGATCGGCTTAAAATTTTATTTTGGCATACTAAGGAGATATTGAGGGGGCTCATATAATGGATGTTATCAAACAGCTTTAACCACATAAACATAACCCTAAATGGATAAACGAGAGCAAAAACGCAGGAAATGTAGCAAATGAGGCGATAAATTCAAAAATCATGACAGAAAGATTCGATTTCTTCCCTGATAATCGAGATCTTCGGTCGAGAATTGGAGAAGATTCGCAAAACATGCATAAGGAAATCAATAAACAGAATAGGAGAAATCGCTCACCTTTCCACATCCGTTGAGATAGCGAGAGAGAAAGATTGCAAGGGCTTTGAAAATGGGAAATGAGAGAGAGAGAGAGAGAGAGAGAGAGAGAGAGAGAGAGAGAGAGAGAAATAGAGAAGAGGGGCGCGGGAGATTGAGAGAGATAGAGAAGAGGGGCGCAGGAGATTGAGAGAGAGAAAGGGGAGAGAAAGGGACGGACGTGAGAGGGAATAGGGGTGAGTGAGTGGAGGCAAATGAATTTCGTGATAAGGGGGAAAGACAAAAGGCAGCGCGGTTTTCCCCATTTTTTACCTGCTACGGTCTTGCTATGGTTTTTAATCATGGCTAAAAGATAAAATGACCGTATCAATTGAACAATCCGTAACAAACCCTCCACGGCTCACATTTGACGGGATCTGGACGGATGGCCGTGTCAAGGGCTTTGTGGGATCCATATTGATGCGATCGATATATCCACTCCGTCCATTAATTTTGTAATATTTTTTTATAGGAAATGAACCCAACATCTAGGCAAATCGAAGGTCTAATTAAACCATACAATCAATCAATGGATTAATCTCCACTCTTTCCTACCGTGTGGTCCACTTGAGCTTTCGATCTACTTTATTTTTTGGGTTCACGCCTAAAATATTCTTAAAAAATGGATAAACATATTAAATGGAGTACACACATTTTAATGGGCCTCGTAGAGTCCCTTATGACGTATCTAAGGTTGCACGTACATCTGGAGGAGTTATCTTTTTGTTACGGTTTGGACAGTTTTAGCTACAGTTTCAATCCGTAGCAAATGAGCTACGGTTTATAGCCGTAGCCAAAAACCAAAATAGTCCATAGCCTTTGGTCATTTTTTTGGTAGTGAGGACATCGTGAAGAGGTAAGGTATTATTTTTTCCTTAATGCTAGAATCTCCAATACCAAGAATTGGTAGAGAAGATCCATCACCAATAAGAACTGAATCTGTACCAAAGTAGTTATGAATATTGGTTAACATACTTGGCTTACCTATCATGTGGTTAGAGGCTCCTGTGTCTGAGGTCCACTCTGTTTCAGTGAAGGTGTTGTCCAAGGTGAGAGCTGCAAGAGCTTGTGGTATGTCATCATATAAGTAGGCTTTTTGGGCACCCACTAGTATATTTTTGCAATATGTCCCACTATGCCATAGTACTGACATTTTTCTTCATGATAAAGATCTCGTTCTGCAGGGGTCATATGACGTTCACCAGGTGGTGGAGGACGTCTTTGTTGAGAGTCTGAAGTGGGGCTAGCAGAATAAGCACGGTTTCGTTCTTTTGGTTGTTGTGCCTGAAATCCTCTCCCAGTTGAGATGAATTTTTATTTGTTGTCATGATATCCTGAGGAGGATTGCTGGAAGTACTGTTGTTGTTGCCCATAAAATGTCATTTGAAGAGTGAATGAGTTTGGGACATTTGTATGATTAGAGAACCAATTGCGTCGCTGATCAAGACTTTAGAGTTGTGAGACCAGCTCAGAGTATGATGGCCTTGGTGGCTTCAGCATGGTAGTGGTGAAAGTTTCATATTGAGGGCCAAGGCTAGTGAGAAGGGAGAAAACTTTTTCTTTGTCTGGGACAGGTTTTCCAATAGCTGCAAGACTATCGCATATGTTGCACAGCACGCCAACAACGTAGTGAGCCTAGATCCAATCTAAAGCCTCACCCACAAACGATAGACAGGAAGAAATATAAACTAGAAATAGATCAAAGCAATCCAAAACAAACCACAAGACAAGATATACGTGGAAAAACCCCAAACTAGGGTAAAAAAACCACGGATGCAAAATTCCACTATGAAGAGAAACGAAGATTACAAGGCAATATACTAACCTCTCTCTTGGAAGTACAGAGAAAATCCCTTGCCCACACCTTAGAATAATTTCCTAGAATTCACCTTAACCTAGAATAGCCCTAGGGACCCCAATTTATAGTTTTGGCAACTTCCCTTTCCGCATCCCAGTTGCGAAAGGACTTGCGACACGAAATCCGCGAAACTCCTTTCGCATCCCAGTTGCGAAAGGACTTGCGACACGAAATCCGCGAAACTCCTTTCGCATCCCAGTTGCGAAAGGACTTGCGACACGAAATCCGCGCAACCTCGACTGGTCGTGGGCGGCCCCAGATGTGGCTCCACTTCTCAACAATCTCCCACTTGGAGACATCTCCATAAACCTTTGTCTTCTTCATCCGGAGTGCACCACCTCCCCGTCTTTAAGCCTGAAGACCAATCAAAGCTGAACAGAGCTTCAGCTTCTCCCTTGTGACCGCCTTGGTCAGCATATCCGCAGGATTCTCACTTGTATGAATCTTCTCCAGAGCAATCGATCCATCTTCCAGTAACGAACGTATGAAGTGATATCTGATGGCAATATGCTTGGTCCTTGAATGAAAGGCTGAATTCTTAGCCAAGTGTATTGCACTCTGACTGTCACTGTACAGCTTGCAATCTGCTTGCTTCTTACCCAACTCTTCCATAAAACCTTGCATCCACACCATCTCCTTGCATGCTTCTGTAGCCGCAACATATTCTGCTTCTGTCGTACTGATAGATACTATCTTTTGTAACTGAGAGACCCAACTGACTGCAAGCACTACCCAGAGTAAAAACATAACCCGTAGTGCTTCTTCTGCTGTCGATATCTCCTGCCAAATCTGAATCCACGTAGCCTTGTAACTTGATTTTCGATCCACCATAACACAGCCCTACGTCCTTAGTACCTACCAAGTACCTAAGGATCCACTTCACAGCTTCCAATGTTCCTTCCCGGGGTTGTTCATGAACCTGCTAACAACTCCCACTGCTTGAGCAATGTCTGGCCTCGTGCTCACCATAGCATACATGAGACTCCCAATAGCTGACGCGTATGGGACTTTAGCCATGTAGTCCTGTTCCTCCTGCGTCTTTGCACCTTGCTCCTTAGATAGCTTGAAGTGGTTGGCTAATGGAGTGCTAACCGGCTTAGCACCTCCCATATTGAATCGATCAAGTACCTTGGCTATGTACTCTGCCTGTGACAAAACTAATTTCTTGTTTTCCCTGTCACGCTTTATCCTCATGCCTAGGATTTGTTTTGCAGCTCTCCTAAATCCTTCATGGCAAATTCTCTAGACAATTGTCTTTTGAGATCTGAGATGTCCTCCATGCTTGAGCCAGCCACAAGCATATCATCAACGTACAGAAGAAGGATGATGTATGACGTATCAAACTTCTTCAAGTAACAACAGTGGTCTGCATGACATCTCCTAAAACCGTTTCCCGACATGAAACTATCGAACTTCTTGTACCACTGCCTCGGGGCCTGCTTCAGGCCATATAGACTCTTCTTCAGTCTGCACACCTTGTTCTCATTACCTGGTGCCACGTATCCTGTCGGCTGATGCATATATATCTCTTCTTCAAGGTCCCCATGAAGAAAGGCTGTCTTAACATCTAGCTGTTCTAGATGTAAGTCCTCTGAAGCCACTATACTCAAGACCATGCGAATCGTAGACATTTTCACTACCGGTGAAAATATTTCAGTGAAATCGATACCTGCCTTTTGTTGAAACCCTTTCACAACCAATCTGGCCTTGTACCGTTTCGAACCATCGTGCTCCTCCTTCAGTCTGTAAACCCACTTGTTATGAAGAGCTTTCTTACCCTTGGGTAGAGTGACTAGCTCCCATGTACGATTAGACTCAAGAGAGTCCATCTCATCATCCATGGCCTGCTCCCACTTAACCCGTATATCTGACTGTAACGCCTCTTCAAAACACTCTGGCTCACCATTATCTGTCAGTAGTAGATAATGTAAGGAGGGTGAGTATCGGACCGTGGGTCTCCTCTCCCGAGTAGACCTCCTCACAACTGGTGTATGCGGCTCTGCCTCATCCTGTGGCACTGTAACACCCATGTCCGGTAACTCTTCCAACTCTACGAATTCCTTTTTCTCGGCCTTATTTTCCTGCACACTGTCCTTATGCATCACTTTTTCATTAAAGACTACGTCCTTGCTTCTGATGATTTTTTTTTTTTTTCTGCATCCCAGAACCTGTAGCCAAAATCATGTTGCCCATAGCCTATAAATGCACCTCCTGGACTTCGCATCCAGCTTGTTTCTGTGCTCTGCATCAATGTGAACATATGAAGTGCAACCGAACACTCTGAGATGTGCAAGGTTCACTTCTTTCCAGTCCACGCTTCTTCTGGTAGCCCACCATCCAATGGTGCTGAGGGACTTCTATTGATGAGATATGCGGCAGTATTCACAGCATCTGCCCAAAAGGTCTTGGGCAACCCTGCATGTAACCTCATGCTCCTGGCGCGCTCAAGGATGGTCCTGTTAATGCGCTCAGCCACACCATTCTGCTGTGGTGTCCCTGGAATCATTTTCTGATGTTTGATTCCATTTGCTGCACAATACTCCTCAAACCTCTTATCACAATACTCTCCCTCATTGTCAGATCTGAGACACTTTACTGTTTTACCTGTCTCATTTTCTACCATAACTTTCCACTTCTTAAATACATCAAATACATCAGATTTATGTTTTAAGAAGTAGACCCACAGTTTTCTACTAGCATCATTAATAACAAAATAACGTGAGCCACCAAGAGATAATACCTGTGACGGTCCCCACACATCAGTGTGTACAAGCTCCAACAGATGTGTCTTTGGAGCGCGTCCCGTCTTCTTGAAGCTTACCCTCTTCTGCTTGCTATACACGCAGTCCTCGCAGAATTCCAAGTCAATAAACTTCAGCCCTGGTAGCTTCCCTTTTGACAATAGCACTTTCATCCCTTTCTCACTCATATGTCCCAGCCTCTGATGCCATAACTGCCCATTCACTCCATAGTTGATGCGACTGCGAGTGAACTATACGATCCTGAAGTCACGTACAAAGTACCTTCCTTTTTGCCTCGAGATATTACCAAGGCACCTTTTGTGATCTTCCAGGAGTCACTGGTGAATGTCGTCACATAACCGGTATCAGCCAACTGTCCCACTGAGATCAGATTACGTTTCAAACTCGGTACATGTCTGACATCCTTCAATTTCAAGACCGTTCCGTCTTTCTGATTTACATGAACATCTCCCTTTCCAACAATATTGCACGGCTCATCATCACCCAGGTAGACTCTCCCAAAGTCACCTGACACATAATCACGCAGAACTTCCTTACACGAAGTAGCATGAAAAACGAAGCACCCGAGTCTATAACCAAGACTCATTCCTCGCATCAAGAGACAAGATCAACGCCTCTGTGTCGCTCTCCTCAGACAGATTCACTGAATCTTTCCCACCTTGAGAGCTTCCTTCTTGTTTCTTGAGCGCCCTGCAATCACGTTTCATGTGCCCCTTCTTGCCGCAATGCCAACACCCGTCTTTGTCTTTCGGTCCCTTGGACTTATTCCTTGACTTAGAACGCCCGTGTTTATTGCCTCCTTTGTTCAGCGATCTTCCTCTTCCTTCAACGTTTAGAGCATTCCCTGAATCCCCTGAAACTCCTGATGCCTTCCTTCTAGATTCTTCGCTGAGAATTAGACCGGCCACATCATCAAATTTCAGCTTTGTCGATCCTGAAGAATTGCTCACAGCAATCACCAAACCATCCCAACTGTCTGGCAAACTGGATAAGATCAATAACGCCCTGACCTCATCCTCAAAAGCAATGCCAACGGATTCCAACTGGCTCGTGACTGTATTGAACTCGTTTAGATGTTCAGCCACGCTCCCACCATCTGACATCTTCATGTTGAATAGCTGTTTCATAAGATGAACCTTGTTGGATGCTGAGGGCTTTTCATACATGGTGGCTAGGGCTTCCATTAATTCTTTTGTCGTTTTTACCTTGGATATATTGAAGGCGACGCTCTTAGACAAAGAGAGTCGGATCGTTCCTAAAGCCTTCCTATCCAGTAAAAACCATTCATCATCTGTCAACTTTTCTGGTTTCTTCTTCTTTTTCCTCCTAGAGGAATATAGAGGTCCTTCTGATACAGATAATCCTCCATCTGCATCTTCCAGAAGGCAAAGTTTGAACCATCAAACTTCTCAATTCTAGTTTTCCCATCTTCTGCCATCGCTCCCAATAGAACTAAACCAATAGCTCTGATACCAGTTGTTGCGCAGCACGCCAACAACGCAGTGAGCCTAGATCCAATCTAAGGCCTCACCCACAAACGATAGACATGAAGAAATATAAACTAGAAATAGATCAAAGCAATCCAAAACAAACCACAAGACAAGATATACGTGGAAAAACCCCAAACTAGGGTAAAAAACCACGGATGCAAAATTCCACTATGAAGAGAAACGAAGATTACAAGGCAATATACTAACCTCTCTCTTGGAAGTACAGAGAAAATCCCTTGCCCACACCTTAGAATAATTTCCTAGAATTCACCTTAACCTTAGAATAGCCCTAGGGACCCCAATTTATAGTTTTGGCAACTTCCCTTTCCGCATCCCAGTTGCGAAAGGACTTGCGACACGAAATCCGTGAAACTCCTTTCGCATCCCAGTTGCGAAAGGACTTGCGACACGAAATCCGCGAAACTCCTTTCGCATCCCAGTTGCGAAAGGACTTGCGACACGAAATCCACGCAACCTCGACTGGTCGTGGGCGGCCCCAGATGTGGCTCCACTTCTCAACAGCATAAACCCTTGAAGGTGCGAATATGTTCTCTAATTATTTTATCATCTTCTTTGCAAAGATATGTTACTTGTTGTCTGAGTGTGAATTCACGTTCTTGTGAATCTTCCGCATATGCATTCTTGAGTACATCCCAGACAGCATGGGCTGTGTCTAAGCCAACAACGAGGCCGAGGGTTTCTTCAAAGAGTGTTCCAATTATCCACCCACGAAGAAGATGATCCGCACTTCGCCAGGCAATGTATGCTTCGATTAATCTTGGTGCAGAAATTTTTGTCTCTGTGATGTTATTTGAATCTGGTATGGTGTAATTTGGTGGGGGCAGGATCTTCATTAGTAAGGTGGCCGACCAGTTCTTGGCTTTTTGCAAGAGCCAAGGCTTGTTCACGCCACAAGGGATAATTTGTAGGACTGAGTTTGAGGGTAATGAAGTTGCCAACATTGAGAGAGTGAAGTCATGGTTGTAGGGAGTTGCTAGGTTGTGTCGTGTGTTCACACAATGCTTTGATACTAAGAAGAAAAATTGAAAATGATGGAGATGTTTGAATAAAAAAACTACTTTCTTATTATTAAAAAACGTGAATACTCGGGCAATGATTTTACACTAATACAAAGGACTTCTATTTAAACATAAAAATATAGTAACAGATTGCATGAAATCTGGGGGCAATATTCTCAACAATATGCTCTGCATCTCTACTGATTTCAAACACCACCAAAGGTGATCTGATTTGATCTGATTTGATACAAATCCAAGATATGATCTGATTTAATTTTTATTGGAGTTTCCTTGTCTTGTTGAACTACCATCTTGGGTTGAATCTATTGCCATTTAAACTCCTTCATCCTCCAACGTCTCTCCACTAATATAGGTAGATTTGTGGGAGCAACCATCCTTATCTCTCTGACAGTTTTGGATCTCCTAATCACTCCATTGATTCCCACAAATCATGCAAAGTTGTTGGGTCTGGGTTGTGCTAATAATGTCCAGTCTTCTCCTGAACACCTCATGGCCACTCAATTCACTTCTGTTAGCTAAGGTTCTTTTTCCTTGGTCGTCTTTTATATCTTAAACAACTCAATCACTTTTCAACCATTCCATTTTAGCCTTAACAAATTCTTCTTTTAATATTGTGCAACTTCTTCTGATAACATCTTCAAGTAGGAGTCTATTATTTTTGAGTGGGTCTCTTTCAAAACCTTTTTCCTCTTCGCACTACTCTTCGCCCCGCCTCCATCTCCTTCACCATTTTCCTCATACTCATCCTCTCTTTCACCACATCTCTCTCTCTCTCTCTCTCTCTCTCTCTCTCTCTCTCTCTCTCTCTCTCTCTCTCTCTCTCTCTCTCTCTCTCTCTCTCTCTCTCTCTCTCTCTCTCTCTCTCTCTCTCTCTCTCTCTTCTAGACCTCTTTCCTCTCCTCATTCACTCTCATTAACAAATTCTTGAACTTGTTCAACCGTGACAATTTTTTTCTCATTTACGATGGGGATGAGTTTGTAATTAATCCTAAGTTATAACTACATGGTTGTAATTTTAAAAACACTGAAATACACTACAAGCAAATTAAGTTTATAGTTATATTTAGGGTTTGTAGTTATATCTAAACTTACTTCAACATTCATAAAAACTTTTGATATATATCCGCTTGTATTAATTTACCTCCTTGGTCGCCTTCCGGTTTAGAAATCGTACGTAGAATTCTGATCAAATTGTGTCTGATATCCCAGCCCTTCGGGTACATATACTGGGGAAAACCTCATATCCCCAAATTTTTTTAATGATGGAAACAATAATTATTAAATTAAGCCACAGTATAGTGACATAATACTTTATAAAAACTCATAAGAAAAAAATTACTTGTAAGTCATATGGACATTTGCGGAAGTCATATGAGTTTGGAAAGTGATTATTAATCACAGTATTCGCTTTTCCTTTTAAGATCTCATACCCCATACTCCCCCAAGGATGATTAACAAATGCATTAAAATTATTTATGAAATCCATATATTGTTCTATACACCTATTCTATTTGGCGATCCAACAAGTAAACGCACATTAACATCGCCAATTTATGACAATTGCACTAGTGGTACTCCCTCAGAACGAAAGAAATGCTTTCAGAAAATCTTCATTTATAATATGAAACCAGTATTTGAATAATTGATCCCTAAGGCCTTTTTTTTTTTAACGATATTCGGCCTATTTCTAAAGATTCATCTTGTTTTCTCCACTTCAAACCCATAATCAAGGTGAAGTCCATCTCTCTGATTGGAGAATGGTGCTACCAAAGTCAAAGCAAGGGTCACCGATGTGCCCTTATATCAGGCCATGAATCAATGGTCCATTTGCCTTACATTCTCCTTCATTGAAATTAAGTAAATACCCGAGTTGATTCTTCTAAAAATCTCCCTCCTCATAGGGCATTTGTTGAATTCATGCTTCAGAGTAGTTAGAAAATCTATTAATCACTTGGCGGTGACATTTATATTGGAGTATTCTAAATAAGGACCACGCTTTCTCGCATTAAAAGATGATTCTATAATGTGTGAAAGACCAGGAATTGGACTTAAGGGTAATCATACAGAAAAACTATTTGTAATTTATTAAATGTGATATGAGTTGCGGATCACTGATACGAACAATGGATTGCCGATAGAAGCTGTGTATCGGCAATCTAAAGTTAATATCGGCGATCCACAGTTATTTTCAGTGATCCTCACTACTTGGACATTACGAAAAAAAAAACCTTTGAGCATAGGACCACCACACTCTCTACCATGCATACACCATATATACAAACACCAAATCCTCCTCCCTTTCACAAACTTCAACCATTCAAATGAAATAATAATAATAATAATAATATATAATAATAACAAAAAACAAAAGATAACCAGAAAGGAAACCACCAATCCCTCCTCCCTTTCACAAGCTCCAATGCATCATTCAAATAAGAAAAAAATAAAAATAAAAACCAACTAGAGCACCACACCCTCTCCCCTTTCACATACTCCAACCATTCAGACAACAAAAAATAAAAACAAAAACAACTAGAAAGGGACCTAACACACCCTCCCTTTCACAAAAACAATAAAGAACAAAACTTACCTTTAGGCGTTATTGTCATCGGAGAATATAAACCAAAAATAAAAATAAACCCTTCTTTTTTTGACCAAAACTTCACTTGAATTTGGTTGATGTTACATCTCAAATTTTGGTCGGATACATGAAAAAACTCTTCTTTTCACCCATAACTTCGCCAAAGCTTGATGGAGTTTGTTGTTGTCGTCGGAGAGTCTGATGTCCAACCATACAACTATGAATCATTAAAGATTATTAGTGTAATCCCCTCTTAAAAATAAGGAAGAAAGAGAAAAGACCAAATGGCATTTCCTGCGCAAGGGACTCACCTATTGAACCCCACATGAGACCCATCGTGGGGCCCACTGGATAGTCTTGTAGAATATCCAAGCCATCTAAATGAAATACGTTTTAATTTCATGGTATATGCCCAAGTTTGAGAGAAAACTCATCACAAATGGACCACACCGAAGGAAACACTAAAGAATTAATGCATAGTGCTCGTCTAGTTTATGGGCCACAGACAACTCCAAAAAACTTTTGAAATGACTGTATTATGGGTTCATGGCTATCTAATTAAAGTGAACTGATTAGATCAACTGATGGGTGGCCCTAACTATTTATTTGGTGGGGCCCGCATCGTTATTCTCAAAATGCCCTCTCAACTTCTGCGAAAAGCTACTGTCGTATGTGGGGATAGCTGAGAAAGTGATATTTTCATTATCTTAAAATAAAAAAGTACCCAAAGGGTTAAAATAACAATGACTTACCTTTATGAAATCATAATTAAATGCTATTTTAATTAATTTTCCCCACTTGTATTAATGGTGCTAGTTGGTCTATGTGGGCCCAACAATAATGTTTGTGTTTTATTCACTCCATTCATCCATTTTGTGACATCATATTAGGGGATTATCCCAAAAATGATATATATCCAAATCTTAGGAGGACCACACCATCGGAATAATGGTGATTGAACGCCCATCATTAAAACTTCTAGAGGGCCATAAAAGGTTTGGATCAAGCTGATATTTTTATTTTCCCTTCACTTAGGTATGTATGATCTAATCAAGGGTTGGATGGCAAGTAAACATTTAGATGGTCACATCTCCCAAGGTCAATTAGAGGGTCATTAGTCCTAGACAATTCTTCCAACGGAGGTTTATGATGGTCAGTATTTGGTCTTTAGGTCTATGTCTTCCTTCCTTTTGTCTAGCCCTTTGTGCAGGTTTTTTTCTTTTTCCTTTGATCCAAGTGTAGCTTGAGGTATATGATAGGTGTGGCCGCCTCCCTTTTTGTTGGGGCCACCTGAATGATTGTAAAGTTTCATATCAATGAATTTGGGGCTAAGGCCCTTTTCCCAAAAAAAAAAAAAAAAAAAAAGTAAACATTTCAGTGGGACTTAGAAACTTTTTAATGGTGTGTATTCAGTCACTACTTTTCCACCTGAGATTTAGATTTACCTCAATTTGGGCTCATTCTCTAAAATAATATGACAAAATGGATTGACGCCTGGATAGAATACATTTAAAAATTTTTAAAAAAAAAAAAAAAAAAATCAGTACTGGAGGGGTTACTACCAAATCCGAATCCCTCAGTCCTACCGGTAAGCGGATTGCGTACTGTGTAAACTCTGTAGGCCACCGTGATTTATGTATTTTCTCCATTCAGTCATATTTTTACAAGGTAATTTTAGAGCTTGAGCTCGAAAATGAATCATATCTAAATCTCAAGTAGACCATACTACAGGATACAGTGTGAATTAAACGTCCACCATTGAAAAATTGACAAGGCATAGAAGTTTTGAATCAATCTGATATTTGTGTTTTCCCTCCATTCATGTCATGTGATCTTATGAACAGGTTGGATGACAAATAAACATTACTGTGAGCCCTAGGAAGGTTTCAACAGTGCAAATCATTATTCCCACTGTTTCCAGTAGTGGCTGTCTACGGATATCGTTCAATTTTAAGCTCAACTCTAAAATGACTTGGAAAAATGGATGGACGGCATGGATAAACCTCATACATTTACGGTGGGCCCAACTCTAACAGAGTTTACTCACAAGGATAAAAGCGTGCCGAGTAACTCAGTACTCAATCCGATTTCATCCCACCAACCAGAGGAGGATTAGGTGTTACCCTGGTAACTCATCCAATCTTAATGAATAAAATGTATATCCACACCATCAATCCGTGTTTACAGTTAATTTTAGAACGTTAAGCCAAAAATTAAGAAAATCCAAATCTCCCGTGGAATACCCCACTAGAAATAGTGGTGAATGATCATTAAAAACTTCTTGTAGGCCACAAAAGTTTTGGATCAAGCTGATTTTTGAATTTTCATTTCATCCAGGTCTGATTGACTTGTCAATGTGTTGGATAGAAAATAAACATTATGAATCTACTTAAGATGGGTGTTGGGAAGTTTTTAATTGTGGGCATCCAATCAATAGTTTCCTATGGTGTGGTCCATTTGAGACTTGGATCTGCTTAATTTTTGGGACCACATCTCAAAATGGGCTCCAAAAACGGATAGACAATGTGGATATACAATACATCATCAAGGTGGGGCCCACGTAAGGGTAACACCCACTAAGGTGTAATCCACTCCCACTGACGTGTCCAAGTTGCACGCAGCCCTAATCCAGGATCCTGGACCCTAGGTTTGCATGGCATATACTTGGATTTCATATTTTACAAGTAGGCCTAGCTGTTGAGAGCTCCAGTCCAATGGATTATGTATTGGATATGAATGGATGAAGGATTACCTTTAGCTCGATATTTTTGGCCAACAATAGACAGCTAAACAAAGAAATAAAACAACAATACACATTTAAATAAATAATAATAATAGTTGTGATCTTCCAATCTTCAAGACTTTGGGTCATGGTTGTTGAGGGTCAAATATTGCATATCAGACCCTGATTATTGCCTGAATTTAAAGACATGATACCGTTTAATGGTCCGCTTTATTTGTGTTTGTGATGCAGAGTGTATTTATGAGCATGGACTGAAAAAGGGAGCTTAAAGCATGGATTTAACACTTTGATGACACCAAAGGCAATGGACAGACTCTAGGGACTGAAATCGACAGAGTTGCATGCCAGAGATCGAAGAAAACCGAGAAACTGAAGCTTAAGTGGCCCGAATTGGTCCATAATGCAAGATCACAGGGTTCCCACCATCTATTAGGCTCAAAACTTCATACATGGCCTGAGGACCATAAATCAACCGTACAAATCAAATTTCAACCATTCGATCCCTGTGAAAGTGACCCAATGGGCATATCATCCCATAAAACAGCGATTTGGGACCCACCTGATATCTAAAACTTCCTTAACTTTGGTTTCGACGGTTTCAATAATATGAGAAACAGTATGGACGGTTTGGATTTTTGAAAACCATTATAGTGGGCCCTGTATACATGGCGTGTACACCCTGCATGTATTTGCCAGCGCCACACCAATTCCACCTAACGCGTCAGTCTCCAAAATGGAAATTCCGTTTTCATGCAGCGTTGCTGCGTATCGCGAACGGACGGCGAGAGTCCATTTTGCGGAAGCTTGTGGACCCCACCCATGGCCCGTCCGGCCAATCTGATCCATTCACCGTGTAGAGGACCTCGATGACATAAAAACATTGCTGAAATTTTGTTCCCATACTTACACACGTGTGTGATATAGAGGCCACAAGTGGACTGCTCTACAACGTTTTAAAACGAATCTTAGCGTGATTTCTTCTCTGGACTGCATCAATGGACGTTTAAAACTATCCATTCTTAACTGAAATTTTGTCTTGAGCGCGATGGACGGTGTGGATTTGTCATCTGACACTGATTATGGGCCCCACCATCATTCCAGCGCAGGTTTTACGCTGGCCTTGCATCCGAACAGCGTCCGGACGCTGATGGCCAAAGTGAGCGGTTGTGTGATCATGGGAACGGTCGGATCTTCGATCCAAACCGTTCAGAAGATGCCTAGGCCACTTATGAACCCCACCATGAAGTCAGATCAGAAAAATCTGATCAGGAGTCCTCTCACGAAGGCCATTCGCAACTCCTCTCTGTTTTGCTACGAAATTCCTTGTTGCGAAAGGAAGTCGGTTCGCCAACCGACTTAGCCTCATGCTGTCTATAAAAGAGAGAGTCAGAGACGTGAAGAGGGATCTGGAGGCAGCTGGAGGGCTTGGCTGTAACGTGCAGGAGAGAGAGAGTAGTGTTTGTTTTCTTTTCTTTTTCTTTTTTTCTTTTTTTGTTTTTTTTTTTTTTGTTTTTGTTTAAGAGATCCAGCCCATTCATGTTGGGTTGAACCTCTTAGCTACGGCTAAGAGGTGAAGCTTGTGGCGTGATGGGAGATCTCTATTGCTTGGATTCATGCTATGAACTATGTTGATTCTAGTTTGATTAAAGGGAATATTTCTAGTTGTTAATGGTTTGTTGTGACTGAAATTACAATAGATCTGCGATGGCTTTGAGTATTTCTTTCTCCTTTTTATGTTTATGACGTCAGGAAGCCCTGTTGTTCACCATCGTCTCCTGGCCATTGTCGGATGACGATACCCTTCCTAACCTTCATACATTGTTGATTGGTTGGTAATTAGTTTAATTCTGTTATTTACTTTATCTCCTAGGCATGGTTTGGTGATGGAATCCATTCTAATTCATATACCTTTCATCTCTTTGAAAACTATATCAAGTAAGTTCAGTTTGATTTTTATGATTACTCCCTTCAACTGGATGAAGATGAACTCTTAAGTCCAGTTGAGTTCTTTTATGCAGGCAGAAGATCTCCTTGATCTCTACAAGTGGATCCTCTGAATCCCTAGTTTCCTTTCTTTGAATTCTTTAAAGTTTTAGATAAATATTTCACCATTACTCCTTAAAATTATTTGATTTAGATTACATCTTAGTCTAGTTGTAGTTCTATTTAATTTCAGACGACGTACAGGTTTCAGTCCCTGTGGATTCGACCTCGGTCTCACCGAGTTTATTACTACATCACAACCCTATACTTGGGGAGTGAACAAGTTTTTGGCACCGTTGTCGGAGACTGACGATTACATTTTCTGAAATTATTAGTTTTAGGATTAGTTTAAGATTAGGATTTTTCTAACTTTATCTTTAGTTTTTTTTTTTTTTTTAAATTTCTAGAAACTAACATGTTTTCTGGTTTTGTAGGATCTTGACATAAATTTCTAATTTGGTAATGCCTTCCTAACTTCTCTACTTTTCCTATTTTTAGCCTTAGGGTTGTATTTTCTATTTTTAGAATTTCTCATAGGATTTCTTTTAATTTTAGAAGCTTTCCTTTTTAGAAATTAACTACTTTTTAGAAACTTTTAAATTTGGGTTTAGATTTTCTAAATTAGAAATTTTCTATTTCTAGGGTTTTCAATTTTAGAAATTTTCTATTTTAAAGAATTTTTCCCTTTTTAGAAACTAACTTTCTATTTCCATCTTAGAATTTTCTAACTTTAGGATTTCTATTTTTAGAAACTAATCTCTTTTGTTTTCTTGTGCAGGACCTTAACATAGAACTTCAAGTCTGGTAACTTCTTTCTAACTTCTCCTCTACCTACTTTCCATATTGCTGTAGGAACTTTTCTTCTATTTTTCTTAGGGTTAGATTCAAATTGAGGGTTTCACCATGTATATGCACGAGTGGGAACGTCAATATGCTGAGATAGCTTTTGAGCATACAAAACAGTGCAAAGGGATGTATGATAATGATGATAGACATCCACCTATGTCTCAAAATTTTCCTGAAACAATCATCGAGAATCGACCTGAGCATAACACTTCATCGGTTAAGAAGTCCTTACGCGATCATATATGGGAAAACAATTCCACCTCACGGACAGTACGTGAGTGTTGGGGTTATCATAACTATAGGAGTGAGAATTATTATCACCCATCTGATAAAAAGAAAACAATGCGTGATTATATTATGAGTGATAATAAGTATTACCAACCACCATATTCTCCCACATATGATCCGTATGACTATAACCAGTGGAAACATCAAGGTTGGAAAGATGAACCATCATGTTATAGTGATAATTCTCTTGGATCCCCTACCTTTGAGATTCAACCAAAATCGATCTAAGAGAATTCATCTCAAAGTGACACAGACTCTGCTGCGGACATGAGAAAATTAATAGAAGAGCTTGAATCACGCCTTGATAGGTTAATTGAGGCTAATGCACCTCAGCCTCAACCGAATCCAACTCTCCATACATAACCTCATACATATGATCAATGGAACCATCAAAATTGGGAAGTTGAATCAATAATGCATCATGATAACGATTCTTTTGGGTCCTATACCTCAGAAATCCAACAAAGAACGATCCAAGAGAATTCACTTCAGAACTCCATACAAAATCTGGACCTCATTCAACAAAATACGCTCCAACGATTTCAAGAACTTGTAAAAGATGTACAATAGTGGAGTTCACGTGATGTGACTATGGAAAATAGTACAATTGAGAATGAAGAGTTGGATTGTATTGATGATCACATGGTTCAATTTCCCGATGAGTCGATCTCGATGACTATCCAAAGGAATGATCAAGAGACGTGGGTGTCTTTTAAATATAATGATAGTGACACACTTCACTCACATGATACACATGATTACATTGATGAGGTAGAGGTTAGTTTATTCGAACTTCAACCCAATCAAGGAATAGAATGTGAGGAATGTGATCCCATCCCAAGTGCACACTGCACGGAACTTGACGATGATGAGTATTGGGATTCAATCTCAAGTGTAGCCCCTGCCAATGATCAAGAGGTTCAGGAAGTTGTCAACCATAATGATCTACTATACCTGTCTGACATGACTGATTTGAATGTGAAGAATGAACCAATTTCAGCTGATCCTTCCAACCCTTGTGATGCATGTTTAGCCCACTCCCCTGAATTGAATGATGATATGATGCAGGAGATGGACGAGCCACTTAATATGACTCCTGAAATTGAAACCACCCAGTTGAGGTCACCATCTAAACTGTCAAATTTTTACTATTCAACGCCTCGATTGAGTAGTTTCAATGAACAGAGTGACCACATCGATGCTTCCCCTATTGATTTTCAATTTGTCTGTGCAGGACTGGAGCAAGAGAGCGTACCTCCATTCACTTTCAAGGATGATGGATTCCTTAGACAGATCATCACGAGCTCCAACGTGGAAAATAAGTCACGCTTAGCTGAACTTCCCAACTTTTTGGATGATTGCTTGACACACTTTGCAGATTCAAACGATCTCATGTCAAAAGAAAAAGTGGATACCTTGCAAGACAACATCTCGGTAGTCATCACTGACTGAGAGAACCCTCACTCTGAAGCCCCTCCTTCCCTAGACCCTGAATGTTTACCACTAAAGGAAGAGGAGCTGAAAATTGAACCGAAGCCTGGAACTTCGGAATGCATTGAGACTACATTACTTCTCGAAAATTTTTCTGAATTTTATCTACCTGTAGTCTTTGATTCACCATGGGATACTAACTTCGAAACTTTTTCTGACACAAATGAATCATATATGCTTTGGATACCTCAGGCGAATCAACGACAAATTTTTAATGAGGTACATAAGTTTCTCTGGAAAGTCAAGCTCCAGGGCATCCAAGCCTATTGCAAAAAGGGCTTTTAGATGATCCTGTTAAGAAACCTACTGAGAAATTTATCACGATATTGGCCGGAAGAGGAACCTTGCGGCATGACTTAGTAGTTTTTCCCTGCTTTCATAGGTCTAGGGTAGTTTGCTTTATGCTGTTCTAGGTTAGATGGTTTTATGCCATTAGGTTAGTTTGCTTCCTACATTGTTTTAGGATACTTTGAGTTAGTTGTTTTCACTCTCGTGCTGACCTGCTCTCATGTTGAGATCTCTACGGAAAAGTCTCTCTCGATTCGTTATCCAGGTACTATCTTCCCATCACTTCTCATTTACTTTCGTTGTCCCATATGCATTGCATGCTTACATCTTTTACATTGAGGACAAGGTAGATTTTAGGTTGGGAGTGGGAGATTAGGTTTCCTAATCAGTATTTTCTTTTTCTTAAGCAAAAATTGTGAAAATTTTTAAAATTTTTCTAAATTTTTCTGGGAATCTCTTGTGAATTCGAAGTGATTTTTGACGACCATGTTGGTGATTTATGACTCTTAGATTCAGTTCTCGGTTAGATTTCACAGTTAAATTTAAATTGTTAGTCCATGGTTAGAGGTTTTAAACATTGATTGAGTCATGATTTCCAATGTCACATCTCGCGTACACATTAAGATTTCAGTTTGATACTGAATGGTTAATTTGATGATCAGTAAGCATGGAAGGAACCAACTTGAAAAATTGCCTATCATGATCAATTAAAAGGAAAAGATACCTTTGAAAAAGGTTAGGTGAAGAATCTTCACCATAGGTTTGCTCCCTATAAGTGTGGATCTCATTCATGTAAAAAAAGTTTGGGTGTTCAGTCTTCACCATAGGTTTGCTCCCTATAAGTGAGGACTTGATTTCCCCTCCTTGGCGTTATTTTTAATAGAAAAATCAAAAGTTGGTAGAATGAAAGAATGATCTGTGAGGCAAGTTCTGGTTTAGGTGTTGGTGGTTATGAATTTTCTTATTGGTTACCAATGATATCATGAAATTGATAATTTGATCTCTTAATGATGATAGGCCGAGATTACACTATACACCCATGGAACTCATTGTTTAGAATTATTCTAGTTTATGGATTAATATTTGAACTTGATTATAAAATTCACCGTGCATGTGAGGCTAAGAAAAATTGATAATCAACATTTATGAATCATAGAATTCTGGTATCTGAAAGGTTTTTTCAAAATATCACTTAAATTCATAGAGATTGTCTTGTAATTCTCAATTTATTTTTTGCATACTTTGCTCGAGACTAGCAAAATGCTGGTTGGGGATTGTGTTGAGGGTCAAATATTGCATATCAGACCCTGATTATTGCATGGATTTATAGACATGATACCGTTTAATGGTCCGCTTTATTCGTGTTTGTGATGCAGAGTGTATTTATGAGCATTGACTGAAAAAGGGAGCTTAAAGCATGGATTTAATGCTCTGATGACACCAAAGGCAATGGACGGACTCCAGGGACTGAGATCGACAGAGTTGCACGCCAGAGATCGAAGAAAACCGAGAAACTGAAGCTTAAGTGGCCCGAAATTGGTCCATAATGCAAGATCATAGGGTTCCCACCATCTGTTAGGCTCGAAACTTCATACATGGCCTGAGGACCATAAATCAACCGTACAAATCAAATTTCAACCATTCGATCCCTGTGGAAGTGACCCAATGGGTATATCAGCCCATAAAACAGTGATTTGGGACCCACCTGATATCTAGAACTCCTTAACTTTGGTTTCGACGATTTCAATAATATGAGAAACAGTATGGACGGTTTGGATTTTTGAAAACCATTATATTGGGCCCTGTATATATGGCGTGTACACCCTGCATGTATTTGCCAGCGCCACACCAATCCACCTAATGCGTCAGTCTCCAAAACGGAAATTCCGTTTTCATGCAGCGTTGCTGCGTATCGCGAACGGACGGCGAGAGTCCATTTTGCGGAAGCTTGTGGGCCCCACCCATGGCCCGTCCGGCCAATCTGATACATTCACCATGTAGAGGACCTCGATGACATAAAAACCTTGCTGAAATTTTGTACCCATACTTACACACGTGTGTGATATAGAGGCCACAAGTGGACTGCTCTACAATGTTCAAAACGAATCTTAGCGTGATTTCTTCTTTGGACTGCATCAATGGACGTTTAAAACTATCCATTTTTGACTGAAATTTCGTCTTGAGCGCGATGGACGGTGTGGATTTGTCATCTGAGACTGATTATGGGCCCCACCATCATTCCAGCGCAGGTTTTACGCAAGCCTTGCATCCGAACAGCGTCCGGACGCTGATGGCCAAAGTGAGCGGTTGTGTGATCATGGGAACGGTCGGATCTTCGATCCAAACCGTTCAGAAGATGGCTAGGCCACTTATGAACCCCACCATGAAGTCAGATCAGAGAAATCTGATCATGAGTCCTCTCACGAAGGCCATTCGCAACTCCTCTCTGTTTTGCTACGAAATTCCTTGTTGCGAAAGGAAGTCGGTTCGCCAACCGACTTAGCCTCATGCTGTCTATAAAAGAGAGAGTCAGAGACATGAAGAGGGATCTGGAGGCAGCTGGAGGGCTTGGCTGTAACGTGCAGGAGAGAGAGAGTAGTGTTTGTTTTCTTTTCTTTTTCTTTTTTTTTTCTTTTTTTTTTTTTTTTTTTTTTTTTTTTTGTTAAGAGATCCAGCCCATTCATGTTGGGCTGAACCTCTTACCTAGGGCTAAGAGGTGAAGCTTATGGCGTGATGGGAGATCTCTATTGCTTGGATTTATACTATGAACTATGTTGATTCTAGTTTGATTAAAGGGAATATTTCTAGTTTTTAATGGTTTGTTGTGACTGAAATTACAATAGATCTGCGATGGCTTTGAGTATTTCTTTCTCCTTTTTATGTTTATGACGTCAGGAAGCCCTGTTGTTCACCATCGTCTCCTGGGCATGGTCAGATGACGATACCCTTCCTAACCTTCATGCATTGTTGATTGGTTAGTAATTAGTTTAATTCTGTTATTTACTTTGTCTCCTAGGCATGGTTTGGTGATGGAATCCATTCTAATTCATATACCTTTCATCTCTTTGAAAACTATATCAAGTAAGTTCAGTTTGATTTTTATGGTTACTCCTTCAACTGGATGAAGATGAACTCTTAAGTTCAGTTGAGTTCTTTTATGCAGGCAGAAGATCTCCTTGATCTCTACAAGTGGATCCTCTGAATCCCTAGTTTCCTTTCTCTGAATTCTTTAAAATTTTAAATAAATATTTCACCATTACTCCTTAAAATTATTTGATTTAGATTACATCTTAGTCTAGTTCTAGTTTTATTTAATTTCAGACGATGTACAGGTTTCAGTCCCTGTGGATTCAACCTCGGTCTCACCGAGTTTATTACTACATCACAACCCTATACTTGAGGAGTGAACAAGTTTTTGGCACCGTTGCCGGGGACTGACAATTACATTTTCTGAAATTAATTAGTTTTTGGATTAGTTTAAGATTAGGATTTTTCTAACTTTATCTTTAGTTTTTTTTTTTTTTTTTAAATTTCTAGAAACTAATATGTTTTCTGGTTTTGTAGGATCTTGACATAAATTTCTAATTTGGTAATGCCTTCCTAACTTCTTTACTTTTCCTATTTTTAGCCTTAGGGTTGTATTTTCTATTTTTAGAATTTCTCATAGGATTTCTTTTAATTTTAGAAGCTTTCCTTTTTAAGGAATTAACTACTTTTTAGAAACTTTTAAATTGGGTTTAGATTTTCTAAATTAGAAATTTTCTATTTCTAGGGTTTTCAATTTTAGAAATTTTCTATTTTAAAGAATTTTTCCCTTTTTAGAAACTAACTTTCTATTTCCATCTTAGAATTTTCTAACTTTAGGATTTCTATTTTTAGAAACTAATCTCTTTTATTTCTTGTGCAGGACCTTAACATAGAACTTCAAGTCTGGTAACTTCTTTCTAACTTCTCCTCTACCTACTTTCCATATTGCTGTAGGAACTTTTCTTCTATTGTTCTTAGGATTAGATTCAAATTGAGGGTTTCACCATGTATATGCACGAGTGGGAACGTCAATATGCTAAGATAGCTTTTGAGCATACAAAACAGTGCGAAGGGATGTATGATAATAACGATAGACATCCACCTATGTCTCAAAATTTTCCTAAAACAATCATCGAGAATCGACCTGAACATAACACTCCATCGGTTAAGAAGTCCTTACGCGATCATATATGGGAGAACAATTCCACCTCACGGACAGTACGTGAGTGTTAGGGTTATCATAACTATAGGAGTGAGAATTATTATCACCCATCTGATAAAAAGAAAACAATGCGTGATTATATTATGAGTGATAATAAGTATTACCAACCACCATATTCTCCCACATATGATCCGCATGACTATAACCAGTGGAAACATCAAGGTTGGAAAGATGAACCATCATGTTATAGTGATAATTCTCTTGGATCCCCTACCTTTGAGATTCAACCAAAATCAATCCAAGAGAATTCATCTCAAAGTGACACAGATTCTGCTGCGGACATGAGAAAATTAATAGAAGAGCTTGAATCACGCCTTGATAGGTTAATTGAGGCTAATGCACCTCAGCCTCAACCGAATCCAACTCTCCATACATAACCTCATACATATGATCAATGGAATCATCAAAATTGGGAAGTTGAATCAATAATGCATCATGATAACGATTCTTTTGGGTCCTATACCTCAGAAATCCAACAAAGAACGATCCAAGAGAATTCACTTCAGAACTCCATACAAAATCTGGACCTCATTCAACAAAATACGCTCCAACGATTTCAAGAACTTGTAAAAGATGTACAACAGTGGAGTTCACGTGATGCGACTATGGAAAATAGTGCAATTGAGAATGAAGAGTTGGATTGTATTGATGATCACATGGTTCAATTTCCCGATGAGTCGATCTCGATGATTATCCAAAGGAATGATCAAGAGACGTGGGTGTCTTTTAAATATAATGATAGTGACACACTTCACTCACATGATACACATGATTACATTGATGAGGTAGAGGTTAGTTTATTCGAACCTCAACCTAATCAAGGAATAGAATGTGAGGAATGTGATCCCATCCCAAGTGCACACTGCACGGAACTTGACGATGATGAGTAATATTGGGATTCAATCTCATGAAGTGTAGCCCCTGCCAATGATCAAGAGGTTCAGGAAGTTGTCAACCATAATGATCTACTCTACCTGTCTGACATGACTGATTTGAATGTGAAGAATGAACCAATTTCAGCTGACCCTTCCAACCCTTGTGATGCATGTTTAGACCACTCCCATGAATTGAATGATGATATGATGCAGGAGATGGATGAGCCACTTAATATGACTCCTGAAATTGAAACCACCCAGTTGAGGTCACCATCTAAACTATCAAATTTTTACTATTCAACGCCTCGATTGAGTAGTTTCAATGAACAGAGTGACCACATCGATGCTTCCCCTATTGATTTTCAATTTGTCTGTGCAGGACTGGAGCAAGAGAGCGTACCTCCATCCACTTTCAAGGATGATGGATTCCTTAGACAGATCATCACGAGCTCCAACGTGGAAAATAAGTCACGCTTAGCTGAACTTTCCAACTTTTTGGATGATTGCTTGACACACTTTGCAGATTCAAACGATCTCATGTCAAAAGAAAAAGTGGATGCCTTGCAAGACAACATCTCGGTAGTCATCACTGACCGAGAGAACCCTCACTGAAGCCCCTCCTTCCCCAGACCCTCAATGCTTACCACTAAAGGAAGAGGAGCTGAAAATTGAACCGAAGCCTGGAACTTCGGAATGCATTGAGACTACATTACTTCTCGAAAATTTTTCTGAATTTTATCTACCTGTAGTCTTTGATTCACCATGGGATACTAACTTCGAAACTTTTTCTGACACAAGTGAATCATATATACTTTGGATACCTCAGGCGAATCAACGACAAATTTTTAATGAGGTACATAATTTTCTCTGGAAAGTCAAGCTCCAGGGCATCCAAGCCTATTGCAAAAAGGGCTTTTAGATGATCCTGTTAAGAAACCTACTGAGAAATTTATCACGATATTGGCCGGAAGAGGAACCTTGCGGCATGACTTAGTAGTTTTTCCCTACTTTCATAGGACTAGGGTAGTTTGCTTTATGCTGTTCTAGGTTAGATGGTTTTATGCCATTAGGTTAGTTTGCTTCCTACATTGTTTTAGGATACTTTGAGTTAGTTGTTTTCACTCTCGTGCTGACCTGCTCTCATGTTGAGATCTCTACGGAAAAGTCTCTCTCGATTCGTTATCCAGGTACTATCTTCCCATCACTTCTCATTTACTTTCGTTGTCCCATATGCATTGCATGCTTACATCTTTTACATTGAGGACAAAGTAGATTTTAGGTTGGGGAGTGAGATTAGGTTTCCTAATCAGTATTTTCTTTTTCTTGAGCAAAAATTGTGAAAATTTTTAAAATTTTTCTAAATTTTTCTGGGAATCTCTTGTGAATTCAAAGTGATTTTTAACGGCCATGTTGGTGATTTATGACTCTTGGATTCAGTTCTCAGTTAGATTTCACAGATAAATTTAAATTATTAGTCCATGGTTAAAGGTTTTAAACATTGATTGAGTCATGATTTCACATGTCACATCTCGCGTACACATTAAGATTTCAGTTTGATACTGAATGGTTAATTTGATGATCAGTAAGCATGGAAGGAACCAACTTGAAAAAATGCCTATCATGATCAATTGAAAGGAAAAGATACCTTTGAAAAAGGTTAGGTGAAGAATCTTCACCATAGGTTTGCTCCCTATAAGTGTGGATCTCATTCATGTAAAAAAAGTTTGGGTGTTCAGTCTTCACCATAGGTTTGCTCCCTATAAGTGAGGACTTGATTTCCCCTCCTTGGCGTTATTTTTAATAGAAAAATCAAAAGTTGGTAGAATGAAAGAATGATCTGTGAGGCAAGTTCTGGTTTAGGTGTTGGTGGTTATGAATTTTCTTATTGGTTACCAATGATATCATGAAATTGATAATTTGATCTCTTAATGATGATAGGCCGAGATTACACTATACACCCATGGAACTCAATGTTTAGAATTATTCTAGTTTATGGATTAATATTTGAACTTGATTATGAAATTCACCGTGCATGTGAGGCTAAGAAAAATTGATAATCAACATTTATGATCATAGAATTCTGGTATCTGAAAGGTTTTTTCGAAATATCACTTAAATTCATAGAGATTGTCCTGTAATTCTCAATTTATTTTTTGCATACTTTGCTCGGGACTAGCAAAATGCTGGTTGGGAATTGTGTTGAGGGTCAAATATTGCATATCAGACCCTGATTATTGCCTGGATTTACAGACATGATACCGTTTAATGGTCCGCTTTATTCGTGTTTGTGATGTAGAGTGTATTTATGAGCATTGACTGAAAAAGGGAGCTTAAAGCATGGATTTAATGCTCTGATGACACCAAAGGCAATGGACAGACTCCAGGGACTGAGATCGACAGAGTTGCACACCAGAGATCGAAGAAAACCGAGAAACTGAAGCTTAAGTAGCACGAAATTAGTCCATAATGCAAGATCACAGGGTTCCCACCATCTGTTAGGCTCGAAACTTCATACATGGCCTGAGGACCATAAATCAACCGTACAAATCAAATTTCAACCATTCGATCCCTGTGGAAGTGACCCAATGGGCATATCAGCCCATAAAACAGCGATTTCGGGCCCACCTGATATCTAGAACTGCCTTAACTTTGGTTTCGATGGTTTAAATAAGATGAGAAACAGTATGGACGGTTTAGATTTCTAAAAACCATTATAGTGGGCCCTGTATGCATGGCATGTACACCCTGCATGTATTTGCCCGCGCCACACCAAATCCACCTAAGGTCTCCAAAACGGAAATTCCGTTTTCATGCAGCGTTGCTGCGTATCGCGAACGGACGGCGAGAGTCCATTTTGCAGAAGCTTGTGGGCCCCACCCATGGCCCGTCCGGCCAATCTGATCAATTCACCGTGTAGAGGACCTTGATGACATAAAAACCTTGCTGAAATTTTGTACCCATACTTATACACGTGTGTGATATAGAGGCCACAAGTGGACTGCTCTACAACGTTCAAAACGAATCTTAGCGTGATTTCTTCTCTGGACTGCGTCAATGGACGTTTAAAACTATCCATTCTTGACTGAAATTTCGTCTTGAGCGCGATGGACGGTATGGATTTGTCATCTGACACTGATTATGGGCCCCACCATCATTCCAGCGCAGGTTTTACGCAGGCCTTGCATCCGAACAGCGTCCGGACGCTGATGGCCAAAGTGAGCGGTTGTGTGATCATGCGAACGGTCGGATCTTCGATCCAAACCGTTCAGAAGATGCCTAGGCCACTTATGAACCCCACCATGAAGTCAGATCAGAGAAATCTGATCAGGAGTCCTCTCACGAAGGCCATTTGCAACTCCTCTCTGTTTTGCTACGAAATTCCTTGTTGCGAAAGGAAGTCGGTTCGCCAGCCGACTTAGCCTCATGTTGTCTATAAAAGAGAGAGTCAAGGACGTGAAGAGGGATCTGGAGGCAGCCGGAGGGCTTGGCTGGAACGAACAGGAGAGAGAGAGAGAGAGTAGTGTTTGTTTTTTTTTTTTTTCTTTTTTTTTTTCTTTTCTTTTTTTTTTCTTTTTTTGTTTTTGTTTAAGAGATCCTGCCCATTCATGTTGGGCTGAACCTCTTAGCTAGGGCTAAGAGGTGAAGCTTGTGGCGTGATGGGAGATCTCTATTGCTTGGATTCATGCTATGAACTATGTTGATTCTAGTTTGATTAAAGGGAATATTTCTAGTTTTTAATGGTTTGTTGTGACTGAAATTACAATAGATCTGCGATGGCTTTGAGTATTTCTTTCTCCTTTTTATGTTTATGACGTCAAGAAGCCCCGTTGTTCACCATCGCCTCCTGGGCATGGTCGGATGACGATACCCTTCCTAACCTTCATGCATTGTTGATTAGTTGGTAATTAGTTTAATTCTGTTATTTACTTTGTCTCCTAGGCATGGTTTGGTGATGGAATCCATTTTAATTCATATACCTTTCATCTCTTTGAAAACTATATCAAGTAAGTTCAGTTTAATTTTATGGTTACTCCCTTCAACTGGATGAAGATGAACTCTTAAGTCCAGTTGAGTTCTTTTATGCAGGCAGAAGATCTCCCTGATCTCTACAAGTGGATCCTCTGAATCCCTAGTTTCCTTTCTCTGAATTCTTTAAAGTTTTAGATAATATTTCACACATTACTCCTTAAAATTATTTGATTTAGATTACATCTTAGTCTAGTTCTAGTTCTATTTAATTTCAGACGACGTACAGGTTTCAGTCCCTGTGGATTCGACCTCGGTCTCACCGAATTTATTACTACATCACAACCATATACTTGGGGAGTGAACAATGGTCCATCAAGAATGGGCTTCCTTTGTCTGAATTGAAACTTAAGATCATTCATTATCATTCTTTCTTTAAAGAGAGAAAAAAAAATGGGACGTGAATATGGTAGATACCGGGAACCATCAAGGTGGGTGGATCAGTCAATATGAGACCCACCCTTATGTATATGTTTTATACACACGCGGTCCATCCATTTTGCCTACTCAATTTATGGAATGAGCCTAAAAATGAAGCAGATGGAAATTTCAAGTAGACCACAGTACAGGAAACAGTGGTGATTGAACGAGCGGCCAACGTATTGGTTAGAGGTTTACTCCAATGCATACCTCGTGGCTTTATCCTTCGAACACAAATCTAACTTCAACGTCTGCAATATGTGGGGATGCATTTTTTTTTCTTTCTTTTTTTTTCCTGGTAAACTACAACATGACATGTTCTGGCAAAGCTCTTCCCCTAGTGCGGCTTCAGTAGATCTCCAGATCCTCCGAGGTGGGTGGATCACTAACTGTGGGGTTCACCTTGATTTTGTTGGGTTGTAAAACCCCACCTTTTGCTGATGAGTGGCTGCAGCCACCACAAAACAGAAAAATAAAAAACTGAAAGAGAAAGAGCCTTGAACTGCTGAACTGTTTGAATGCTTGGAAACGATTACACTGGTGCCATTTATAGGCTTTTCTCCTTACGTGAAAAGATTAAAAAATCCCTATCTAGATGCTTCCTAAGGGCAGCTAAAGAAAGAAAAAAATCCAGAAATAAATCTATTATTTATCTTAACATAGCTAGCAATCGAAACTTAGAAAAAAAAAAAAAAAAAATCTAATCTCATAGCTAGCTCACACGATACGCACAGCTAGCTCATATGATTCTCATACGGTTTTGGATTTGCATAAATCCACCACCGTTTCCAACACTCCCCTTCAAACCAAAACCGGCTTCATTCCTTGCATCGTTCTTAGTCGCTTGAATGCATCTGTCGGCAATGCCTTTGTGAAAATATCCGTCACATGTTTCGTAGTATGACAATACTCTAATTTCATCATTTTCTGCTTCACATGATCTCTCAGAAAATGGTATCGGGTATCAATGTGTTTGCTTCTTCCATGCTTCACTAGATTTTTGGCTAGCTCGATTGTCGACTTGTTATCCACATATATGAATGTGGATTCTTCCTGCAGATGTTTCAGCTCCTTTAGCAGGTTTCTCAACCAAATTCCCTCACAGAGGGTGGACAATGCTGTCATGTACTCTGCTTCACATGTGGACAGGGCAACCACACTCTGCTTCTTCGAATTTCATGTGAAAGCAGTCGTTCCGAGATAGAATACATAGCCAGTGGTACTCTTTCTCTCATCTTGGTCACCTCCCCAATCACTGTCAGAGTATCCATACAGCATCGTCTCATCATCGTACGGATAAAAGACACCGAATTCAATAGTCCCTTTGATATATATAAGTACTCATTTTACAGCTAGCCAGTGTGACTCTTTTGGGGCTTCCATATACCGGCTTAGAAGCCCAACACTGTAGACTATATATATCTGGCCTAGTGATTGTGAGGTACCTTAAGCTTCCGATTAGGCTTTTGAATAAGGTTGAGTGGACGTTTCTTCTTTCTCCATCTTTTGTGAGCTTCAGGCCTGTTGTAACAGGTGTATTTACAGCTTTACAATCGACCATCTGAAACTTCTTAAGAAGTTCCTTTGTGTACTTCGTCTAGGATATATAAATGCCGTCGACTTGTTACTTCACTTCAATGCCTAAGAAGAAGGACATCAATCTACCATCAGTCATCTCGAATTCTTTAAACATAGCCTGCTTGAATTCTTCAAACATCGCCTGCCTGTTCCCAGTGAACAACAGATCATCAACATATAAACAAGCTATAAGCATATCACCACAAATATTCTTCTTTGTCTAGACGACATGCTCATACGGACATTTGATAAAACCATGCTCTTAAAGATAACCGTCGATTCATGCATTCCAAGCACGGGAACTTGCTTCAACCCATACAAAGCTTTCTTCAGCCGATACACCTTGTGTTCCTCCCCTTGTATGACAAAGCCTTCAGGCTGGTCAACGTATACTTCTTCTTCGAGTACCCAATTTAGTAATGCAGATTTCACATCCAGTTGGTAAATCATCCAACTGTGATGAGCTGCAAGGGAGATAATCATTCTTACAGTGTCAAGGCGAGCAACTGGGATGAAAACTTCTTCATAGTCTACCCCATATTTCTGTTTGTAACCTTTTATTATGAGCCTTACTTTATATCGTTTGATCTTACCATCGGCATTTCGCTTGATTTTGTACACCCATTTGAGACCAATGGTCTTATAGCTTTTGGGGAGTGAGGTCAACTCTCATGTTCGATTCTTCTCGATGGCATGAATCTCTTCTTCCATAGCCTTTCTCCAACATTCTTCATTCACAGCCTCCTCGAGTGTGATAGGCTCGTGGTCTGCATACAGGCAGAGTAAATTTACTTCCTCGATTTCTGCATAGATGTCGTTGAGGCTTCTCATTTTAATAGGAGCCAAGGGTGAAGGGGAATCGGATGAAGATGTGCTGGATGAATTCTGATTTGATGAAGTACTTCCAGGAGATATGGAGCGTAATCCTGGACTTCTGCGATCCGAAGGGGGTGATGTAGGTGTCTGCTATTGCTTCTCATGTCTCTCTTCTTCGTATTCTTCGACCTCGACCTGCTTTTCTTTGGCCGAGTTTCCCTCGTTCCATTTTCATGCTTCTTCCTCACAAAATACCTCATTTCTACTCACCACCAGCTTATTGGTTAGTGGGTTGTAGAGCTTGTATGCCTTTGACTCTTCGTTGTAGCCAATGAAGATGCATTTCTCACCACGATCATCAAGCTTTTTCCTTCTCGCTTCTGGAACTTGAGCGTAGGCGACACGCCCAAAGATCTTAAGGTACACCACGCTCGGCTTGTATCCACTCCATGCTTCCTGCGGTGTCTGGAATCTGACACTCTTGGTCGGACACCTATTGAGTAGATAAGTAGTACATGCAACTGCCTCTGCCAGAAATTCTTTGGCAGACTTTTCTCCTTCAACATGGTCCTCGTTATATCGAGGATGGTGCGGTTCTTCCGTTCTGCAATTCCATTTTGTTGTGGACATGTACACTGTAGTATGTTGTTGCTTAATGCCATGTTCCCTGCAATATTCTCGAAAAACATTTGAGGTGTACTCCCCACCTCTGTCAAATCGAAGGGTTTTGATTTTAAGACCATTTTCTTTTTCAACAAGGGCCTTAAAATTTTTAAAAATAGTAAAAGCAGCGAACTTCTCTTTAATTACATACACCCACAATTTTCTACTGAAATCGTGAATGAAGGTAATAAAGTATTTATTACCTCCAAGAGAGATTGGCTCTAATGGTCTACAGATGTCAGTGTGAACCAACTGCAACGGTTCTCTTGCTCTTTGGGATACTCCACTTGGAAAGGAGTTCCTTTGTTATTTCCCAAGTGTGCACGCCTCACACACATGTTCTGGAGCTTCAATAACAGGCAAAGCCATGCACCATGCTTGATGAGGACAGAAGTTTCAGGCCACTGAAATTTAGATGGCTAAAGCGAAGATGCCACATTCAGGAATCATTCTTTACTTTTTCATAAAAACATTTCTCAAGCATTGTGTTTATATGGAAGGAAACATACGATTCTTCACCATCTGGACTTTTATAATCAAACGTCCATGCATATCTCTTATGGAAAGAGAAGAGTTCTCATGTGTATGACATACCCTTTTTCGAGGAATTGTCTGAGACTCAGTATATTATTTTTCATGTTGGGCACGTAGTACACATTGGAGATATAATTTTTAGCAGCGAAAATTTTCACCGCTAAAAAAAATTTCACCGCAAAAAAAAAAAATCGTTTAACTCAGGTGGGAAAAGGTACTATGCGCTCGACCTCACGAGTCCGTCCCATATATATATATGGGAAAAGGTACTATGCGCTCGACCTCACGAGTCCTGTCCCATGAGGTCAAGCTGTGTGGGCCCCACTGTGATGCGTTTCGAACATCTACCCCATCAGTCAGATGCACCATTCCATCGTGGGCCTAGCTCTCAAAAATCAAGTCAATCCGTGACTTGTGTGGGCCACACCACATACAGAAGTGGAGAGGGGCCGTGCACTATTAAAACATTCATAACCATTTTTTGAGGGCCCACCGAGATGCGGTTTGCAAATCCAGCCCATCCATTATGTGTGTCCCACTTGAATGAGGGTTCAGACCAAGTTTTAGGCGCATGCAAAACTCAGGTGGGCCCCACCAAGTGCTTTTATATGTTTTAACGGTGTCTTCACATAATTTTAGATGGTATGGCCCACCTGAGTTCCGTACATGGCTGATTTTTGGGATATCCCATAATTTAAAGGGGACACATCAAATGCACGGTGTTGATGGTCGACACGCATCACGGGGGGCCCACACAGCTCGACCTCACGGGAGCTTATCGTCAACTTGAGTGCATTGTACCTTTTCCCTATATATATATATATATATATATATATATATATATATATATATTATATATATATATACACACACACACACACACACACACACACATACAAGTAATTAAATTATACCTACCACTATTTTAGATCAGATGTATCATGACTAGGGGTGTACACGAACCGAGCTAGATAGGTTAGCTCGCTCGACTCGACTCGAAAAAGCTTGATTCGACACGGTTCGAAGCTGAGTTCGAGCCGAGTCAAGCTAATTTTTTGAGCTCTAAAATGAGTTCGAGCAGGCCCAGCTCGACTCGACTCGGATTGAATTCAGCTCGAATCGAACCAGTTTGGTGACTCGGTTACTTTGTCATTGATGTTGCTCACTAACTGTTTAATAAAATGACTCAACGAGATGTGGCTGGTGGCAAGGAAGGTTTGGCTGATGGCAAGCAAGGTATGTACATTAAATGAATACATATATATATATATTTTTTTTTGGTTTTTATGTTACTTAGGTGTTTGATAAAACACCTGTAAAACCATTGTCACTCTTTGTAAAATAGTGGGTTTTTGAAGTTACAGTCTAGGTGTTTGTAGAAATGCCTCAATGGCGAACTCGGCTCGATCTTGGCTCGAACTTGGTCAACCGCCCGAGCTGTTGACCGAGCTGAGCTGGCCAGTCTGCTCAAGGACCGAGCCCAGTTCGAGCTGAGGTCAGCCAGTGTACGAGCCATCATGACACCCCCTAATCATGACCCAAAAATTAAGCTCATTTGCTCAACTGACTATTACATTGATGCACAATATTATTGGATGGTCAAAATTGGATCAAATATACGTATACGTACGCCATCCACCCCATCCATCAGTACTTGAGCCAGTATTTATTTGGGCCTGGTGTGGATATGATATCCTGTCCATTCAGACGACCCTTAAGAGATGGAAATGGGCCATAGAACGTGCATTTATAGTCTTGTTTTTATTTAACACCATTTCCTTTGTTGTGGCCACTCGAGTATTGTATCTTTATGAGTTGTGCATCTATTTGATGGAGCAGATTTATATTTCTAGATCCACGATGAAATTAGGTTGGGCACCTGATTGACGGGGCAGATCTGATGTACAGCTCCCACAACATGGCTGTCTGTTACTGCATGTCACAACCCATATCTATCCCATCGGAAATACGAAAAGAACGGACGCGGATTGCGTCCTAGCCCCGCACGTCTCCAGCTGGGAACGGTCAGGAGCTTTGAGTGGCCACCATGATGTATGGGTCTTATCCACACCGTCCATTAATTTTCTCGTATCATTTTAGATTATAATGTCAAAACTGAGGTAGATCCAACGTTCAAGTGGACTACACAATGAGCATTAAACTTTTACCGTTGAAAACTTATTTGGGGCCTACAGAAGTTTTGGATGGAGATTATATTTGTGTTTTCTCTTCGTCCAGGTTTATATAACTTTATCAATTGATTGGATGAAAAATAAACATCAAGGTGGCCTTAGAAAAGTTTCAACGGTAAGAATTATTATCATCGCTGCTTCCTGTCGTGTGGTCCAGTTGAGCCTTACACCTAACTCAATTTTTAACTTACATCCTAAAATGATACGAAAAAATAGATCGACAGCACGAATAAGAGCCATACATCACGATGGCCACTATAAGTTACTGCCCGTTCCAGCAGGTGGCATAGGACGTAATCCGCGTCCTGAAAGGAGAGGCATTGTTAAACCAGAATCCTCCCAAGCATCATCATTCCGTTGGACGTGGACTGCGTCCTACTCTCGCCTGTCTCTAACCCCGAACACGCAGTTTTAAGGGTATGGAGATGTATCTGTTTATCCATGCCGTCCATCCATCCTCTCGTATCATTTTAAGGTGTGCATTAAAATGATTCGGATCTAACGCTGAAGTGTACCACACCGAATAATAAGCTTGGTTGCATTAAATGTATAAAGAATTAAATGCGAGTCACATTAAAATGAAGGAGTTATCCAGTGTGATTTGCTTTACTCATTTTTTGTGGAATGAACGGTAAACAGACACATGACAATGTACTCACTCATAGAACTGACCGTTCGTGGGGTAGGATGTGCGCGTACTTCTGACCTCAGGACAGGCTGGGCTTGAGAGTCCGGCGTGATGTATGTATTCCATCCACACCGTCCATCCCTTTTTTTCAAATGATTATAGAATATGAGCTCAAAAATAAGAAAGATCTAAGGCTCAGGTAGACCACACATAGGGGACTAAATTCCTACAGTTGAAAATTTCAAAAGGACCACAGAAGTTTTTGATGAAGATAATATTTGCCAAAATATAAATAATAAATTAATTAATTTTAAAAAAAAAAAAAATCAAAAGAAAATCTATGGTACCGCACTTGGACGCAGTTTGCCTAGTGACGCTGCCAGCTTGCCAGTGGTCGGTGTTCTGTAATCCCCACCGTGATGTATGTTTTTTACCCACACCGTCCATTCATTTTTAAAGATCATTTTATGATTTGATACTAAAAATGAAGCAGATATAAATATCATGTGGACCACACAATGGGAAAACAGTAGTGATTGAATGTCCACCATTTAAAACCTCCTAAGGCTGATTGTAGTGTTTATTTGACTTCCAACTTGTTGATTAGGTCGTACAGACCTGGATGAAAGGAAAAAATAAATATCTAACTTGATCCAAAACTTTTGTGGCCTCTAAGAGGTTTCAATGGGGCAAGTTTAATCAACACTGTGTGGTCCATCTACTTCAATTTTAAGTTCATGAACATAAAATGACCTGAAAATTTGGGTGGACGGCATGGAAGAAACACATACATCATGGTGGGGCCCACAGAGCACAGACCACCAGCCATTTGCTGGTGGCAGGGGGAGTAGCCAATCCGTTTCCACCAAAGTCCGGCCACTAGCCAATGGCTGATGGTCAGTGTTCTATGGGCCCCACCATGGTGTATGTGTTTCATCTATATCGTCCATAAGTTTTTTCTAAATCATTTTATGGTACGAGATCAAAAATGAGTTATATCCCAATCTCAAGTGTACCACATTATAGGAAACAATGTTGAATGAACATCTACTATTAAAAACTTTTTTGGGGCCAAAAAAAGTTTCGGATCAAGCTGATCTTTGTTTTTTCCCTTCATCTGGTTCTTTATGACCTAATCAACAGATTGGATATCAAATAATCAGTACAGCGGGCCTTAGGAGGATTTAAATGGTGGATATCCAATTACTATTGTTTTCCTGTGGTGTGGTCCACCTGATATTTATATCCCTCTCATTTTTGGTAAAGCCCTAAAATGATATGTAAAAATGGATGAATGGAATAGATGAAATATATACATCATAGTGAGGTGCACATAGCAACGGCCATCAGCCATGGGGCCAATCCGTTTCCCACTTTGGTTTCCAGATTTGTTTGTTTACGCGGATTTCCTGTGAAAGCAGCAAGTTCCTGCGCGAGGATGCTGGGTGGGGTCCACCTAGTTATTTGTGAGAAATCTACTCCATTATCTTTTTTGTGAGCACATTTCAGGATATGTGACAAAAAATAATGTGTATCCAGAACTTAAGTGGGTCACAAGAGAGGAAACAGTGGATATTCCGTGTGAATCGTTGAAACATTTTTGTCGTCATAAAATTTTTGTTTCGTCATTTTTTATACTTTTTCACTTAATCCTAGTGGTAATGATCTTATAAACGGTTTGGATGGCATATAAACATCAAGGTGGAGCTCAGAATGTTTCAACCTTAGGAATTTCTTTCCCCAATTTTTCCTCGCATGTGACTCACTTTAGTTTTGAATCCACCTCATTTTTGTTTGCATATCCTAAAATGATCTCTCAAAACGGATGGACGGATTGAATTTCCCACTAACATATCGGTGGCCCCACCAAGCATAGTTGCGTAGGAACTTCATTGGAAAGGCTTTGCACGAATTTGGCATCCTGTTTACTTTAACGTCCAGGGATGCTAGAATCGATAAAATGACTTGATCCAAACCATTATTCAACTTCAACTCCAACCATAAAAGGAAGCAGGTAGGTTCAATACAGATGGATATGACTAAATTCTGAGACGAATGTACCACTTACAAAAATTTTATAAATATCAGGTAATAATTAAAGGTGGATTCTTCTTTAAAAATAAGTTACTTGTGCCTTCCATTAAAGAAAAATTAAAATTAAAAATAATATAATATATCTATATATATATATATATTATATATAATATATAAAGACTTCCAGACTGAGAGCTCAGTGAGATAAAGAGAAAAACTCACAACCAAATAACCGAGAGAATATAACTCTTGAAAGCACTTGGTAATATTAGATTTAGAACAAATCTAAGCATATGAGCATAGATTTGGATTACAACTAAAAATTATAAGTAATAATTAATGCTAATTAACTACCACTATTAAGATAAGCTAAGATATATAAAGTAAATTGATAGATTTGTTTGATTTCATTGGTTGTTATTTGTTTTTTATGTTCTACTCTATTGAATTCTTTTACTATTTATAGAGTTCTTTCGCAACTTGTTCTTCCAGATGTTTCTTCCATTACTTCAACCGTTATAATAGTCGAAAAGCGTCTTTGTATGATTTTTTTTTTTTTTTTTTATGTTCATTTTTTTTTTTTTTATGTTTTTTCTTTTTTACCATTCCTCCTCTTGGTTAAGCTTTGTTCCATTTATAGATCGCTCATTCCGCTTCCATATGCCTCTCTACCGCTCGTTCCGTTTTTATATGCCTCTTGGCCGCTCGGTGCTTTTGGATATCCCTTGGTTGCACCTCCTATATGCCTCTCGACTATCTGGTTTGCTTTTGAATACCTCTCATTGCTCCCTGTCTTATTATATTACTGGTTGTGATTTCGTAAAAATTACTCCAAGTATCTTTGAAGATATTTAATATGCTATATATTTTCCTTACTATAACATGTGTCATTTCTAATATGATTTCTTAAGAATAGTCGTTGCCAAAGCGAAGGAGACTGAAAAAGATTTGTATCCATAGTTGGTTGTGTTTAGTTCGGGGAATGGACCCCTCGGAGAATGCATTTTTATTTGTTTGGGATGGAAGGGAAATGACTAGATCGATCGAGGGAAGCGTAGTAACCATGAGACACTCATCAAACTTCATGTAGGAACTTCAATGGAAAAAGTTCCAATATACACGAAGGACTCTTTGTACATAATTGTTATGATTGGCTAGCGCAATTTCTAAAGCTAAGGAGAATACCTAGTCATCTAGGGTTGAAGTAGGGTACAACATTACCCCCCACATCACTTCGTCTTTGGTAAAAGTTGAATGTGATGTTGATTCATTGTTTGACATAATAAATGTAATTGCTCGACCATTTAAAAATATCGATTTCGGCCATCTTGATTAGAAAACATCAAAGTCGGCTGACTTGGGCGAACTTGACCATCTTGCTCGAAAAACAGTAAACTCAGCCATCTTGGTCGAATTTGACAATCTTGATCGAAAAACATCAAATTTGGTCGTATTGGTCGAACTTAACCATCTTGATTAAAAAACAGTAAATTTGTCCATTTTTTTCGAAGTCGTCTATCTTAGTCGAAAGACAACAAATTCAGTAATCTTGGTCAAATTCTACCATCTTGATCGAAAAATGATAAATTTAGTCGTCTTGGTCGAAAAATGACAAATTTGGCCATCTTGGTTGAATTTGGTCTTGCTGATTGAGAAATGATAAATTCAATTGTCCTAGTCAAACTTAGTTGTCCCGATTGAAAAATGACAAATTCGGCAATGATAATGGAGACTGTCAATTAATGCATTCCGAATAGGGCTTATGGTTGACAGAGATAGTAATGTGGCTGAGAACTTGACCTGCTACTTACTACACCATTTAAATAATTTGATCGCGATTCAAAGAGTGAGTTTCGTCCATTGGAGGTGGTTCAGGGCCTACTTGGTTTTGTCTCCCATGATATGATGGATTCCCAAGGAAGGGTTGTCCCCCAAGTATAACTTGGTTTCCTTATTTAGGAACAACATTCTTGACATCTCATTTCAGTTGCCTAAATTTAACAAGTGGCAAAAGATTTCGTACTTCTTGTATCGGAGAAGGCATTGTTGAGACATAAAAATAATGATAAAAATACTATGAGGAAAGATTAAGATGAAGGAAATACTGAAATAAGTCATGTTGTGCGCACCCATGCAAAGAATGTTGGTTGCGCGGGACCGCGCAACACTAATAAAGGTTGTGCAGGTCTGCACAACACTAGCCTTACTACAAAAGTTAAGATGGATGAGATGTTGTGTGAAGTGGGCCCCGTGGCACAAGGATTGAGGGTTCGTAAGTGTGGGAGCATATAAATACCCCTCCTCTTCTCATTTGGGGACGACGAGAAAGATAGAGCTCCAAAGAAGAGGAAAAAGAAGAAGACTCTGAAGGTACTTCAGAGGAGAAGAAGATTTTTTTATTTTTTTTTTTAAAAAAAAAAAAAGAGGAAAAAGAAGAAGAAGAAGAAGAAACAATGGGTTTTACATACCATTGCGTCGGACCGCGCAACAATTTGTTGTTGCGCTGGCCCGCGCAATTGATACAAAAGAGTTCCAATCCTGCTGAATTATTCGAATTCATCCAAATTTCTACAATTTAGGCTAATCTTTTAGACGAATTAAAGAAGAAGATACAAGATATTGACATCTGCATCATACTTCTCTCGCTGAGATGAACATATTGCGAGCCAAAATGCTGCTGGAATTGATATTCGAATTTATTTTATACTTATATTTTGTATATTTTATCATAGAATCAAGGAATAAGAGGAATTAAACGAATTCAGAATTAATAAAACACATTATGATGATCATTCTCTTCATTCTTCTCTGTTATTATTGAGTGAGATATTCCCCAAATCAAATACTTTCGTTTCTTATTGAAACAGGCATATTCCATTACAAAAGAGGTACTCGCAGTGTCGGATATGGTGCTAGAGGCACGAGTTGTACTAATGGTGTCAGTGTTAGATTTTTAACCAAATTAGTATCGACATGTTGCTGAGGCACCACAGGTGTTCTTTCGGCAAAGAAAGTCATTATTTGATTCATGTTTTTAGCATTACTGGCCATCCATCTGCCTAAAGTTTCAACCTAAACTTGTGACTGTTCAGCAATATGTTGAATTCCTCTTTGCGTATCAAGCATTTTTGCTGACAAAATCTTAAGAGGCTCAACTTGAGATGAGTCCCACTAGGGCGTGCCAAAAGTGTTGGCACTTCGATTTGTTTTCTGTCATGTGTATTATGCGCAGGCATGCTAGAATCGATAAAGCGGCTCGATCCAAACTAATCAACTTTGACCCTAAACGCTGAAATAAGCAGATATGTCTAATATGAATGTATATAACAAGATTTTGAGAAGATCGGTCACTTACTAAGCCACTTGCAGAAATTTTATAATGATTAAACGATAATCGAATGGTGGGGTTCTTCCTTCGAAGATTAGTTGCTTTATGCTTTCCACAAGAAAGGACTTTCAGAATACTAGTGCAATCAAACAAAAGGAAAAACTTATAGTCGATCACTAGGAGCAACTACAAGAATGCGTCTCTTAAAAGAACTGCATGATATTAGATAAAGAATATATCTAACGTATAAGTGTAGATTTGAATTACAACTAAAAATTATAGGTAAGAATTATTGCTACTTGATTACTGCTACTTCTAAGATAAGTTAAAATGATATGAATTGATAGATTTTTATTTATTTATTTATTTGATTGGTTGTTTGTTGTTTGTTATTGTAATGCCCTGAAAATCGGCACCCAAGTACAAAGACTCAGATCCCGAGTTTCCGGTGTTAACCTAATGAGAATGCACGTGTGTCCTCATTCAGATTCAAATTCATTTCACACACAGATAATCAGATAGTGCAATTCGAATTAGCGGATCCAAAGTGAGGTAGAGATAAAAATAGATTCAGAAATATAGGGCTAAGAGTTAAAAATACAGTTCCAATTGTGATGATCGCCCAAAATGGGATTATACAAACCACAATCCATAATATACATACACAATCCATAAAAGTTTTGTTACCTTTTTGCAATTCCGATTTGCAATGATTATTTCTGAACAGATCCTGTTGGTAGGGGTGCGTACACGCCCATTCGAGGCAACCTTTGAAGTCTATATATTGGACTTCTCTCGTTCCAAATTTTTAAAAATCAAGTTTAATCTTTCGGCTCTATTTCTTTCTCTCGCTTTGAATCTTTGCAACGATTTTATCTTCGAGTCTTTGGGTTAGACATAAAGTGACAGTTCGGGTCTTCGTACATCGAGTGCTCCGATGTGGCGAGATAACATTCGAGGTTATCGTGGAGATTGATTGTCCAGTATTTCTGTTGCACTACGGACATTATCTAAAGAGGACAAATCAATTTCAAGCCCAGTGACTTACGTCGTGCCTCGAATCAATTAATTTTTCTAAATTCCTCCTTTTTTTGTTCTTTTTTTTTTTCTTGTTTTCCGATATGATAGGTGCGGCCCATTGTTTTGTGAGGGCCCACCCGAAATAGTAGCTTGTAAATCATTTCTCTTTAATCTAAGATTCAAGGGCATGGCCTTCCTTTTGAAAAAATAAAATAAAATGGACTGGACCAAAAAGGAGATCCAAGCAGAAGACACCACATCATAGATTCCCTGATTAGGCCATATGTTTGCAATTAGAATAGGTTTTCTATTTGAAATTTGAGGTTTTTGCAGTTTGGAAACAATGCTTAGATCATCTGACTAAAAAATAAGCTAGTTTCACTCCTAAGGTTGGTCACAATTTACGAAGTAAACCAGTAGTTAAAACAACTCACTTAGTTGTCCATTTGTTTCGTATGGGCTCATCTTGGTGTTAAATGGCATGATGTTTAAGCCAGAGGATCTACAGAGTGAATTTTTTTTTTTTTTTTTTTTTAAGAAACAGAGCCTTCATTCCATGATCAAGAACTGTACAAGAGACACTTCGGGCAGTCGTCAGGCCAGAAAAGGTGCCTGACACCGCCTATCATATGATATACAAAGACATTATATCCCTGATTTCCTTGATTAAACTAGAGCGAACTGGGGCCCCATCGAAACCCACATCTGACCCTCCGCCTTTAGTTTTTGAACTTCTTTCTGACAATCCCCAAACCAACCTTATCGAGGAACAGAAGGCCTCTCACCACCTGCGGTAGATCTGCAACATTAGTGAAAAGAGCAGGTTCTTGTTTCCTGCACCCAAGATTGGCCATGGCATCTGCTGGCCCATTGCCTTCCCTGCAAATATGCTGAAACTGAACATTTCCGTAGGTACATAGAACCCGAATTCTGTGAAGCCAGCACTTCCATTTCCAGCCCGAGCGAGAGGTACCTGACAGAAAGCTAACCACCGCGGACGAGTCGGATTCGAGAATGATGTTTTTCAGACCTTGATTAATGCAGTGGACAAGCCCATCGTGCATAGCACGAATTTCAGCCCTGGTGTTAGAAGCGCGTCCATATCTAGCATAAAAACCAAAAAGGAGATGCCCATCTTCAGCCCTGCACACTCCACCTCCACCAGCCAGTCCCGGGTTTCCTCGAGATGACCCGTCCACATTGAGTTTTACCCACCCACTTGGCGGTTTCAACCAAGTCACCACGTGGGACACAGCTTGATGAGGCTGAAGGTTAATCCCCAAGGCAGACAAAACCATGCTTTGACTGGTGGCACAAATTACCGGAGGGGTTCGACTAGCGACCATTGTTCTCAACCAGCCAGTGATGCGGGAAATCAGGATATCCTCATGCACCAAGGTCCCATCAAATCTGGCGCTATTCCTACTCTTCCAAAGCTCCCACAATATAAAACACGGCACCTGATTTTTGAGAGGAGGTGAAGGGCCAAACGCTGCACTAGAGCCCCACCAATTGGAGAGCCAATCACCAACCGTAAGACTGCTTCTCATGTGAACTCTATAAATCTTAGCAAAATGAGACCAGACCACCCTCGCCCTGACACACTTGATGGAAAGCTTAGATACCACACACATGTTCCATATTGGCATGTGTACCTGCAAGTGGATGGGCAAGCTTCCACAGGTGCAGAATTAGCAAACCTTGTGTCTTTGCTCTCTTTATTTCTTGTACTTGCTTCTCTCTGCTGTGGAAAAAAAAAAGGGACAGATTCTGATCCATGTGATTTTTGCACTGTCGCCCATCGAAGGTGATCACAACTGGGTCAGCCATGAAGATTGGATAAGGGTCTGATGTGTAGTGGAGACTAAGGCAAAACACAAACTGGAGTCCTTGTTACTATTTTCAGAACTTCCAAGAGAGTCAGCGTCTGTTGAAAGTTATTATCACACCAAGGTGATGATAAGTGGGTCACCTTGATCGAAATCGACTGAAACCAAACAAAGTGGGACACCACTTTCTCCCAGATCATTCTCTTTATGAAAAAAAAAAAGGAAAAAAAAAAAAAAAAAAAGAAACAGAAAACACCCTCACAAAATGAAAGAGATTCTCACATTGGTCACTTGCAAACAATAAACAAACTAATGGAGAAAGATGTCAGGCCATAGGTTGATTGGGAAGAGAGCTGCATATCGCAACCTTGAAGCTGCAGGTGCAGGTCCACATAAATGTAACAAAGGAGGAGACAACTTTGAAGCCATTATAGGCTATGAAATAAAAGAAAAGAAAAGAAAAATGCATCTTGCTTGAGAGCAAAGAGGACAGACATTGCTTTGAGGAATGATGGAGAGCTTAAAGGGCCTCCTGAATAAGTTTCTCTGTGAGTGCCTTGGGGAGTCCCATAACACTGTCAGCAATTTCCACCTGCTCACATCTGTTTGTTCTCGTGTGTTAGTGAATAGGTCTTTGCCAACCAAAGAAACATCCCATTCAAGAAAGTTAAAAAAGAAAAGCAAAAGCAAAAGCTTTAGAAGAGGAAGGATAACAAACCACTACTTCAACAAAGGACAATGTCAGTGGATGCCCAAAAAGCAAGCGACCTACAACATTTAGCACAACTCCCTCCTTTGTCTGTAGCGGAAAAACAAGTGCTCATTCATTAATGGGAGCAAGAAGCGCATAACTAGAGCACACTTGTGTTAGGCTTACCAAGTTCTCGATGGCCTCATCTGGAATGTCATGGAAGTAAACCTACAGGGCCTCTATGGTCACTCATGACTGTACAGACCAACTTGAAAACAACAACAACAAAAACAAAAACAACAATAATAATAATGAAACACCCAAATTACTTCAGATATAAAATCACAACTGGTGATAATCAACAAAAGCCATATGCAGAAAAGTTGGTGAGCAACAAGGCATCAAGGCTCTACAGCTAATGTTACCCGAGCATGGAGAGGCCACGACACTGGTACAACAATTACACTTAAAATTATTTAGTGTCAGACACCACTACAATACCCATTCAAAGTATCCAGGTAACAGTCTAAAACAAGCAGGCTTCTTACAAATCCAAAAGTAGTTTATTTAGTGAGCACTGTAAGCTTACCGAATTGTTGGCCCAGTACCACCATTCCAGCAGTTATCATACTTCAAATAATCAATTCCCTGCAAAGTAGTTTATAAACATTCCAATTAGTTTGGGTTTTCTTAATTTTAATTATCAGAAATACACATCCTTTATTAGAAGTTTGAAAGATATTCGTGTTTTCAAATGGACCGGACCAAAAAGGAGATCCAAGAAGAAGACACCACATGATAGATTCCCTGATTAGGCCATCTCTTTGCAATTAGAATGGGCTTTCCATGGGAATGCCAAATGCTATGAGGGTATACAACAACAATAAATGTTTGAAATGATGAAAAAAATCTACCATTGCACCAAGCAGCCTTAGGAAAAAGGAAATCTGGATCAATTGATAGCAGTCTACTTATTCATGAAGTTTCATTCATCATGAAATGATTATTGTACCAAAATTTTGGAGGAATAGTTTTAATTTCAGGAGGAATATCATTCAACCTAAAGCACTAGAAAAACCTTTTAATTTCAGGAATACTATGAGAAAAACTACATATGAATAAAAAAATCACGTTAAATGGAACAAAGGGAGAGAGAAATGAGGAGTGATAGCTTACAAAAATTCATCTTGATCACAGTCTCAAATGGTTGGGAAGATTTGTTTGGGAGAGAGTTATACTTTGTACTCGATGCCCTTGACCTACACACAAACATAGATTTACGCCTAATTGAGAAGGTAATGTCATCAATTAGTTGTAAAAACAAATCAAAATTGTGATAGAATAAGGACATGCAAATATACAAAAATAAATAAATTAACGATTGAACAAAGATTCTTAGGTGTTTGGCAAAAGACGAAACTTTTTATTAGGTGTTTACAGCCCGGGTGTTTGGCAGTGGATAGTCATGCCTTAGAGCATGTGCTTGTGTTTAGCCGGCAGATTTAATCTCTATATGGATCTTTCTATACCACGACCAGGCGGGCCAAGGCTACAAAGACAAATTCATCTTACATTGGGACCAGCAAATATGCTACTACCATCCCAACTGTCATTGCAACTGTTACAGAAAAGAACAAATAAGTATAGTAGAGATTTGAACAAGGGAGAAAAAATTTAAACAAAACCAAGTACATATGTGGGTTATGAAATTGAGAGTATATGCAATGAGAGAGAGATCCTCTTTCACCTTTTGAGATTTTTTGAGAAGCTAACTAGAGTATAGATCCCTGCACAAAATCAATACCTGCGGAATTCTTGATTGAGCATCCAAGAGATAACTTTGCCACTCAAGCTGTAAGAGACACAATGTGGATGCTTCAGGAAGAAATTTGAGTTGCAGCAGACCAATGAGACTTGGACATGGACATGTTTGTCAGTTCTGTACACTGACATGACATATATGTATTTTAGTATAAAACTGCACTGCATGAACCAAGTTGAAAAAAAAAAACAAACAAACAAAGGGCTTCTATACGCAAATACAGTATGCCAAAACAGCATATATATGGGAAAAGATTATGCAACAGAGAGAACTCTAGGAAGTAATTACAAATGGAAGAAGATCATCTTAATAAGCCATAAATCTGGTCAACATACATGTCAATTACAAGCTTGATAAGGACACTGACTTCGACATCCATGGAAGGCTTTCCACTGCGGTTAGTTAATCTGGATGACATTGTCATAGGATTCGCATTTAGTGAAGAGGTCTCTGAGCAAACTGCAGCTATAACCTCATTAGCATGATTTAACCACAATGGTTGCTGTTCACTGTCCACAGTAAGGCATTGATAAGAGAGATATCTTAACTCTTTTATAGAATAGGACTCCAAAATTTGCCTACATCAATTTACAAGTGACACAAGTGAAGATTTTAGTTCTTAATGATTAATGATCAATTCTTATATATATATATATATATATATATTGGTTTGTGATAAGACAACTTAGAAGTGGATCCCATTGTGGAGATGATCTACCCCAAAAATCAAACTGGTACATCGATCGGGCAGGGACACAACGTTAGGCAGAAATGGACATAGTAGAAATAACTTGTATAAGCTTTTCAAAGTTTTCCAATTGTTTCTAAAATTGCAGCCCACATGATGAGTGGAGCAGCCTATTTTTAGGCCAGGGTACCTACATAGTGGGACCCACCTGATGAACAGATCGAGTATCACACCTGGCCACTGATACATGTGCACATAGGTGGGATGCCTTATGCATGTTTGTGGGTTTGACAAACATTTGAACATTAATATATTACTAGTAGTAATTCAAATCAAACCAGTGTTTTAAATAGCGGTACCGTGATGCGTAGCGCTCAGCCCTCTATAGCGTGTAGCGTAAATACGTAGCGTGTAGCGTAAGCTACACGATACTTCTATTTTTTAATTTAAAAATAGGACAAATATAATAAATAGTGAATATATATATATATATATATATATATATATATATATATATATATATATATATATGCCTAAAAGATGATTCATTTTATAAACTATAAGCATGTTCAAAAAAGTTATTAGTTATCATTTATCAAAACCATCCACATATATAAGTCAAATAAAATAATTATCACATCAACAACTTTCTAAGCAAACTACTTTAATTAATAATGTCTAATTGAAACCACGAGTCACAATTATGAAAAGAAATAAAAATCCTATAGGTTAAAAGTATCAAGTACAATGCAAGTGTTACATTCCTCAACATTAGAAACAAAGAAAACATGAAAAAAAAATAATAATTAAAAAATAAAAAAATAAAACAGTAAAAAAATACATTGTAGCTTACGCTACGGACGCTACGCGCTACATAGTTGTAGCGTACGCTACGACCCCTATAGCGTACGCTACAGGGGATTTACGCTATTTGGGACGCTACGTAGCGCTACGGCCACGCTACGCTACGTAGCGTACACTACCGCTACGCTACGGGCGCTATTTGAAACACTGAATCAAACCTTTAAAACTGTGGACCATGTACATGGGCAGTTTGCAAGAACAATAGTCCCAACACACAAAATGCAAATCACAATAAAACATCTCATCCTAACAAATTGAAGGTTAGAAATCAGTAAAATGCAAATTTTAAGGAATGGAATCGAACGCACCTCAGTGTATTTGAATTGCTGTTAGACGTTCCTGATGACAAAACTGCATTCCAAGCACTTGAAGGTCCCTTGTAGAATCTCTGGCTGGGCCTCATTCGTCCGTGTCTATGGGAGATTGGAAAATGTGTATGGTGACAATGACAACCAGGGGTAACAAAAAAGTTTTGCTAAGGCACCTTGCAATTCTCATAAGTAGCTTTGACAATCTCCTTATTCAACAATCTTGAATTAACTTTCTCCAAGAACTTCAAGTACAGCTTATGAAAATTTGGCTCAATGCCTGCTCTGACAAATATAATGTCCCAGTAAAGTAAAAATCAGCTGATGAAACTATAGGTTATTCATAAGATTTTTCTCACCTTTTCATCACCATATACTGAGCAAACCATGGATAGTACTGCTCTTTCAGGACATCAGTAAATTCTCTTGCTTTCACATCCATATTTGAAGCTGAAATATTATTAATCATAAATAAAATCTTGTCTTGTATCTCTGATGCAGGTTCCTGCATGAAATAAACAACAAACTCAAAACTTTCAAAATACAATCGAGATAATACGTGAATAGTCAAATAGCATAGAGTAAGCACAAAACACAGAGACGCGACTTTTGTCAATGACACAAAGAACTATTTGCCGACATGCTAACTGTTATAAAAGAATTCAAAGAAGAAGATACACCAGTGAAAATCACAAAAATAAATAAATAAATAATAATAATAATAAGAAGAAGAAGAAGAAGAAATCATGATATGGAGGCAAGATATTCAAACAATAAGTGCTACCAAATGAGAAATTGCAAAATCTGTTACCAACCAGAAGGCAATAAACGAATCTGCAATTTTGCAGTTTTGCAAGGGGCACCACAACTATTAAATACAATTACCATTACATTTAATCAATATAAATGAAATGCTTATTTACAATTTAAATGCATTCCAGCAAGGCGAACACCCATGGACTTGATTCAAGAATAGAACAACAAAAAGAAAAGACACAAGAAATTTAGCATCCTAAACCAAATGAAACACACAAAAGCACTGCTGAGAACCAACCATATAGCACAATGGAAATTGTATGATCTATTAATAGAAGGATGGAAGAAAGCATTTCAGATATTGTCCATGTACATGGAACTACAAAACAGAACAAGAAAAGTTCAAGCACCCATAGCAGATCTTGCCACCTACTTAAATTTCAAAATTGGGTTTTGATAGATCATGTCATCATACACAGCCCAAACTTGACCCATCCTAACCTTTAGTTGCATCCTAACATGTGAGAGATCCTCCACAACTGCATACATAAGGTAAAGAAAGATTAAAACTAAAAAGTATTCCATGGTAAACATGGCATGCTTGTAAAGGATTTGGGTGACTCGTCTACCGGGGTCCATTGTAAACATGCCCTGTCCTAAAAATAAATATAGTCTATCCATCAGGTTGGAACATGTTTTTTCCCCCCAAAAATGTGAGAGTACACCACCTATAATTTTGTTGATAACGGGGAATTCATGTACATCCATGCGAGTGGGCTCCACAAAAAAACCCGAGACACACCTATCGTATAGATGCAGAAAATAAGTTGATAAACATATATGATTTTGCAAGAACATAGCAACTAAAACAGAACTTGTTTCTTCAAAACCACTTCAAAGGCAATATTGATTCCGAAAAATAATAAGGGTGTGTCTGGTCACACCCAATATCATGATATTTGGTGCAACCAACCTAAGTGTTAGCGATTTTGTTAGTCCTAGTTGTAGAGCTGCCAAGATCCTATATTATGAGCATGACCCAAATATATGACATGTGACTTATAGTTTGGAAGATATATGGGAAGCTAGCCTGCAGGAAAAACTAACGTGCATGATACCAACACCAATATCAGCCTCTTGAATCATGCCAACATCATTTGCAATAAGGTGGTGATAAAGTGCACCATCACCATCCATTTTTTTTCTTTTTATTTCATTTTCCCTACTACAGCTTTTTTTTTTCTTTTTAAGGAAAGGTGGGATTCCACCTGATTTCTATTGATAAAAGAGAATGTACATCTTGGGAATTCGGGCGGGCCCCACAGGAAGACAAGGCGCACCTATCATATGAGGAAAGAAGTTAAAAAAAGTAAAAGAAAGAAAAGAAACCAGGAGCTGAATCGGCCACAAAAAACTGCTAACAGGCTAACGGTCCCCAGCCAAACCAGAGAAGAAGTGCCTGGGAGATGAGAGCAAAATGCTGGGCCGAATGAGAAGGCAAAGGCGAGCTGCCGAAATATCCCAGACGATGCGCAGGGCAGAAAACTGTTAGAGGCCATCCCCAACACAGAAAATGAAGGAGGCCGCTGAAGAATCGCTAAGTCAGCCGACCACTGCCTTGGGTCTGGAGTGTCGGAACTGAACTATGCTTGCTTTGTCAAGGAGCAAGGATCCTCTAATGAGCCTTAGAAGGTCTCTCAGTGCAAGGAAAAGCTTATTTGAGGTTCCAATACTAGCAAATTTGGCAAGACCATCGGCCACAGAGTTGCCCTCCCTGAGTGTGTGGGAGAAACGGATGTTGAGGAGCTGGATGAGTTGTTGGATGACTCCCAAAAAGTACCATATATTCCAACTGTGGGAATGGTTGGGATTGACCACAACATTGAAGATCACACGAGAATCAGTTTCTGCTATGATGTTAGATGAGGTTGCCTTGGTGATCTCTGCAGATTCCGCCACCACCCCCCTCCCCCGGGTTGCCTCTTGCTGACCCGTCCACATTCAACTTGACCCAACTTGATGGAGGTTTCCTCCAAGTGATAACTTGGGCCATATCATAGACTGAAGGGAAGCACATATCCAAACCCAAAGATCGCCCAATGTTCTTTCCTTAAACGGAAGATATATCAAAGTGAGGCAGCTGAGTGTTTAATTCTCTAAGCCGTATAGTGATTTTGGCGATTGTATGGCCTGCTGAAAAAGGACGATTGTCGAATCTGGTTGCGTTCCTGCCAACCCAAACCTCCCATATGATAAGAGCAGGGATGAAGCCATGAAGAATTTGCTAGGATGAAGAGTTTCTAGCAGCCATCATTCATTGCGGGATCCGAAGAGAGATTGATTGCCCTTAAGTGAAGTGGACCTTAAATAGATGGGCAAAGAAGCTCCATACTGCGACCAGGCCATTGCAGAGTAGGTGATCAGGGTCTTCGAGGCTCTGGATGTTGGATGGGATGGGCGATGGAGGGGTGACGGATTGGGAGCTGAGGGATGTCGTATGAAAGATGGGGGGTGCTGGGGCTGATCAAGGGTGAGTTGCCGAGGATTTGGGGGGGGGGGGGGGGGGGGGGGGGGGAATGTATCACTGAGAAGAGTCGGCCTGGTCCACTGGGGAGGGCCCTAGGAGGGCACTGGCCTGAGCTTGGTTGGATGGAAAGAGAGGGTTGGGAAGGATGAGTCGCAGGCTTGGCTGACCTGGTGCCATTGGCCCGAGTAAGAGTGGAGGGAAAAGAGGCTGAATTGGACCGATGGCTGCCAATGACAGTCGCTGCATGATCTGGGAGGGGGTTGTCACAACATTCGCATTTCGACGGCAAGCAAATATCGATTTTCTAGACTTCAGCGTCTACCAGGATCGCTCTATACATCACTTTCCAAAGGAATATGGCAAGCTTGGGAAGGAAGTGCTTCTTCCAGGCCCAAGTGGTCCAGGGCGGACTGGGGTGGGAAGTTCGGATAGTGTTCCAAGCTGATTTACTAGTGAACTTACCAGAAGGCATGAGGTTCCATATGAGTTTGTCTTTTCTGTTGGAGAGGAAGATTTCGCTATCTTTGATTGATAGGATAGAGGAGGCAGGGAGCATGGCTTCAACTGACGAAATATTCCACCCACTGGGGGTGGAGGCGGCACCGATCAGCAGCCCGTTACCTGTCCAATTATTAGTCTAGAATCTGACAATCCATTCTCGAGTTGAGAATGCAAAAGAGGAGGTTGGCTTTGACTTCTTTCCAAATGCATGAACCTCCAATGTGGGCTTGACTTTTGCCGAAATTGAATTTAGACAGGTACTTTGCTAAGAATAGATTGGTCTAGAGAGATTTCCCTTCCAGAAGCCTCCAAGCCATCTTGCAGCGGAAGGCTTACATCACATCCACCAACCTTCTAATGCCTAGCCCTCCCTCAATCACTGGATAACATAATTCACTCCATCTAACCCAGTGTCGTCGGTTCTCGACTTCCGAGATTTCCCAGAAGGAGGCAAGCATCTTCTCAATGTGGTGACAGGCTCTTTTCGAGATGTTGAGGGCTGACAGGAGATGCACTGGAATGCTACCAAGGACATGTTTGATAAGTACCAGTTTGGCAGCTTGATTGAGAAGCTTGGCCTTCTATCCCACAATCGGGAGTTTAATCTTGTGGATGAGAGGAAGGAGATGCTAATTTCAGACTTTTCCTTTGACTAACGGGGCTCCCGGGTATGTGAGAGGAAAGGTGGAAGCCTGTGATATTAGAAATATACCTTGCCCTCCCTGATGGAGCTTTTATGGGGAGGAGGAAGCAACTCTTAGACGAGTTTACTTTCTGGCCCCAACCTCTCTCGTAGGATTGAATGAAAGATAGAAGGGAGAGAATCGAAGAGAGCCTGCCATTAAGAAAAATAATCGTATCACCAACGAATAAAAGGTGAGTTATAGTGGGGCAATTCCTGGGCAGCTTGTAGGGAAGGTAGGTTCCAGACAGGAAGAGGCGGTTAAGTCCTCTACTTAAGAACTCCGTCACTATAATAAATATAGATGGGGAAAGGGGGTCTCCTTGGCGTAGGCCCTTCAATGATTGGAAGAAGCCAAATGGTCTTCCATTGATGATTATAGAAAACCAGCAGCCCTCCCCGCATTGTTGGCGGGCTAACCGAATCCAATCCGGGCTCAATCCGAAGGAAAGAAGGACCTCCCTGATGAAGCTCCATTCTATCCTGTCGTAGGCCTTCTCCTTGTCCAGCTTGAATATGATGTTCCCTCTAAGGGTTTTCTTATCAATGTCGAAGGCCATCTCTGAGGCTATTGATACACTCTCCGCAATGGATCTATCCTTAATGAATGTACTCTATTTGCTGGAGATGATATTTGGAAGGAGGTTGGTCAGCCTAGAAGCAATGATTTTGGAAAAGTTCTTTTGAACGCAGTTGCATAGATAATGGGCCTATAGTCTACGAAGGTAGCTGCGTTTGGCTTCTTAGGAATGAGGAAGATCTATGTGCATCGGAAGGCTCTGGGGATCTAGCCTCCCTGGAAAAATTTGCTGACATCTAGGAGGATATAGTCCGTAATAATGTCCCTGCAAGATGTGTAGAAGCCTCCAGAGAAGCCATCTGGGTCGGGCGCACTATCGGTTGGGATGTAAAAAATAGCGGCTTTAACCTCCTCTAGGCTTGGAGGTCGCAAGAGCATGGTGTTCATTTGATTGGAGATTAGAGCAGGGATACAGTGTAGCAAGCCAGGGGGAGTCGTGGAGTTCTCAGTTGGGAAAAGATTAGAGAAAGACCTAACGGCTTCTGCTCCTATATCTGAATCTGAATGAAGAGTGGAACCTGATCGAAGCTGTATGGATGTGATTGAAGCTTTTCTTTTCCTGTCCATCACTGATGCGTGAAAAAAACTGGTATTCTTGTCTCCAGCTTTCAGCCACGTTACTCTGGACTTTTGCTTCCAATAAATCTCTTCCTGAAGAAGGCCCTTCTTGAGAGCAGCTTGAGTTAGGTTTAGCTTAGCTCTGACTTCATCGGATCTAGAATGGGTGAGATTGAATTCCGCCTCGCTCACCTCATCTTCAGCGATCTTAACAAATTGAAGGATATTCCCAAAAACGGTGTTGTTCCCTACTCCGGCTGACCTATGATAATCTAGGCTATAGAAAATGACCTCAATAATTACAAATCAACCAAAAAGATGCAGAAAACTATGGATAATTCAATTTTAAGTTAGCACAACCAAATGAAATAACCATAAGGAATACTACGTAGTTTCTGACACGTTATCAAATCAATAAACAATGTCAAAAGAAAATTCATTCATATAAACACAAACGTCATATAAAAAGCCAGAAAGTCATAAACTTAAAATTTTTAAAAATCACGTCCGCACATATATTAGCAAAGAAATTTCGAATTAGGAAAGTTGTAAGCACAAACATATAAAGACCATATGTGTGCAATGGACCAGACGATCCTAACCGCCCGCTTCGCCCTCCCTTGCTCCCTCCCTCAAGGTGGGGACTTCCACCCGAGATTTTGTTCGATCCCTAAGCTTATAAAACAATGAAGGAACCAACACACATCCAACCGTCCACTTAATAGACCTTTTTAAGGGTATAATGTGCATTGTTGCCCATTTAGCTTTCACTATTCACTTGTAGGCTATGCTCGCTGGCTATACCCAATCCTCCAATCAGTGGAAATTTTGAACCATGGTCCATGCATGGTGAGAAACCTGGGGTTTATAGTTGGACAATCCTTCTAACCAGGTTCCACTTCCACTTTGGATAGTGATTCATACTCACACTCTGCTCAAGTGTCTTGGCTGTTTATGCTCACTACCATTTTTAAAATTGACACTTCAACACCCAAATCCATTGCTTCATCACTTCATGCTCCATGCAACTATAGGTCCACCAGTTTGACAGATGCAATCAAACAAGGTAACCTCATATGTGATGGAGGTGTGAAGAATACTAGACTAAGGTGTGAGCACACTACACATCGAAAATAAGTGACCTAAGCGACAGATCAATGACACAGAACGAATACATTCACGTCAATCCAGACCATCCAAATTGCATGCCCAACTGTGGATGGACCATCATCCAAAAACCACACTAATCAGACGAACCCCACTGCCCAATCGATGGATGTTTCCCAGCGCAATTAAAACAAAATCCCCAGGAATCCTAATTTCATAGGCGAAATCTGATGGTAGGGATCAAGATTATCCAATCGATTCCATTCTTGGGCTAACGAACCATCCACAAAGCGATCCACATTTTGGACGGTCTTGATCACAATAAATTACCAAATTGGCCTTATAATGAAATGCGGGGAAAAGGAGGGAAGTGGGAAATGCCGGTACCTGCATGAAGAGTGGAAGTATCCTTTGGAATGGCCTTGAAGAGAATGAAAGATGGATCGGACGGTGAGGGAAGCAGGTAAGAGCCGAGCTCGACCTCTCGATCTTCAGTGATTGAGGGTACAATAGGAAGTATGGGGATTAGAGCAATTCCCTTGAGAAATTCTCATCTGCAGGGGAGATTTTGATGCCATTCGCGGGAGATTTTGGGGGGATTTGAAGGGATGGAGAGGGTTTGGAAGAAGAAAAAGAAGAAGAAAATTTCAAAGTGGAGAAAATGGGAGTTGCTAAAGTGGTAGCATGGAGAGAGAGAGAGAGAGAGAGAGAGAGAGAGAGAGAGAGTCGGGGCGAGGACAAAATTGCCGAAAATATGTGTTAGGGTTTTGTCATGTTGTATTTATATGGAATTTTTTGCCAGCGACATTAGTTAGCCCCGGCAAAGGATTCCCTCTAGCGTCGGATTTGCCCTATTTTCTTATAGTGTGAAGATGAGCTGAGGACAACCTACCTTTAGTTAAAGGTACACTCAAGTAAGTTATTGCAAGAACCACTTGCTTGGAACCCATCTCCCTCGAGATGACTAGGATCCTATCATGGGCTGATTTGTATGGAGCAACAAAGCAGTTCTTCCCTTCATTAATTTTCTGTCTAGATTCAACTTCATACTCCTTCAAGAACTTCTTTACGCTCCGGAGAGGAGCACATACAAGAATAAAATGGAATCATCATGAGCAATATATGAGAAACAATAGAGCAATATAAAGCACTATGAAAAGGTTGGCAAATTCCCTTATGCATGATTGATCTAAAGCCCTGGTTCAACACCTCCACCCCAAGGAAGAAGATGCCTGGTGAGAGGGGGTCTTTCTACCAGAGACCCCCGGAGGACTTGAAGAAATCCAAAGGCATTTTATTTATCATCGCATAAGATCAACATTCTTCCCAACATCTTGACACCAATACCACCCGCTAAAAAATGAAAAACCTCTTAAGAACCAGAGAAATGAATTCCCACTCCAATTTATTATATGCTTTTTCCATATCCAACTTCATACTCACATTCCTACCTAGATCTAACCTTTTTATGTAACTCACTGAAAATCTTGTTCATTAGTGCAATGATTTTTAAAATGTTATGCCCTTTAATGAACGTGCCTTGCTCCTCCGAAAAAAGTTAAGGGAGAATATCATTTAATCTAGATGTGATAACCTTGGAAACGATCTTATAGATGCAATTGCATAGGCTAATTGGTCAGAAGTCCAAGAACCTCTTCGGATTATTGATCTTAGGTAGTAGAGAGATGATGGAGCAACTGAAGGCTGTTGAGAATTATGGTTTTTTGAAAAATATTTCAAATATTTCAAAATTTTGGGATTTTGCTTCCAAAACGATTTTTGGGAATTTCAAATGGAAAAGTGCGGTGTGTGCTTTTATCCCACATAAAAAATGATAGGAGAAGATTTGGGGTTTATATGTGGATGTGTGTGTAGTATTCTTACTTGGAGCTTTGGAGATTGAGACGCTCGGGTTGTGTATTCCAGTGCGTAGCACTGAAACACACACATGCAGGTGCGCTCGCACTCGGGCATGGGCATGAGAAAGGGTAGTGTAGCTGTAGTGGCGCTAGTTGGCACACTTCGCATGTGCGCATCGTGTTTCTCCCTCGCAACCTTACGCGAGACTGTGCGATCGCGGTGCGAGTGGTCTAGTAGGAGCCTAAGTGCGATGGATCTGAAATGATCCAGGGCTTTATAGGCGACTGAGAACGGTCGGATCTTTAATCCAAAACGGTCAGCCATTTCTAAAAATGACTAGCTGCCTTGAAAGCCACAATGGTACGAAAACAGACGGGCTGTGATGATCCAATGGTAACATGTTCCGATCCAACGACCAAAAAAGGTTGAAATTAATAATCAACAGTCAGAAATGTTTTTTTAAACGTTCTGAACCATTGATGGCCACCAAGCAACGGTCCACTCCCTGGAGCCTATATAAATTGGACCATTCTTGTCTAAATTCACCAACTCGAACAGAAATCTCTCCCCTTACATCAAATCCTCCAGATAACATCTCCTTCGTAAAATATTATAAACGCATCCACTATTTGATTCTGCCAGAAAATTTGTTGCGTTGCATTGTTCTTAAGAGGACTCATCGTGATTACTTCACGTCAGATCTAGACAAGCTTGTCTAATCTTGGAAGCAATTCGTGTATAACCCATCAACAATTAATAAGGGGGCGAATCACACTTTAAGGACAACGTACAATTTTACGTAATTCATCCTAGTGAAACGAAACAATTAAACTCTTTCATTTTATTTTTCATTTTCGGTATATCCATATTTTTCCAACAATCTTAAAGTGTGATTATGGATATCAAAAGTGTTGCATCAATCAAATTGATGAACTAGGATCTGATTAGATCGGACCAGTTCGACGGTTCAAATTTCACTAGGTGGCAAGACAAGATGAAATTCCTGTTGATTGCTCTGAAGATCTTCTACCTACTGGACCCGAATCTCTAGCCTCTGCCTGAAGTGACGGATGCTGACACTCTAGAATAGGTCGTTGCAAGAATCAAGCGACAAGGACGAATTGTTGTGTCGCGGCCATATTCTCAACGATCTCTTTAATCGGTTGTACGATCTGTACCCGGGGACCACATCAGCGAAAGAAATCTGAAGTGCACTGGAATACAAATACATGGCAAGTGTTGCATCAGTCAAATTGATGAACTAGGATCTGATTAGATCGGACCAGTTCGACGGTTCAAATTTCACTAGGTGGCAAGACAAGATGAAATTCCTGTTGATTGCTCTGAAGATCTTCTACCTACTGGACCCGAATCTCTAGCCTCTGCCTGAAGTGACGGATGCTGACACTCTAGAATAGGTCGTTGCAAGAATCAAGTGACAAGAAGACGAATTGTTGTGTCGCGGCCATATTCTCAACGATCTCTTTAATCGGTTGTACGATCTGTACCCGGGGACCACATCAGCGAAAGAAATCTGAAGTGCGCTAGAATACAAATACAAGGCTGAAGAAGGTATCAGTACTAAAAATAGGTCAACGCCGACGGCTAATAACCGTCGGCAATGACCTTCCCCGATGGCTAAAAGCCGTCGCAAGGTGTGTCAAAAAAAGGTGCACCAACATTGCTTGCCAACGGAGCTAAAACCATCGGCGTTTCCGACAGCTCAGGGCGACAACCAAAACCGTCAATGTTTTCGACGGTTTTAGCCATTGGTGATCCTCATTATTTTTTTTTTTTTAATGAAATTTAATTAAATTTGGATGATATATTTGATTTTGATTTCTTTCTTTTCTATTATGTAGACTTACCTTCTCAAATAGGTTTGTTCGTTTAGAGTTTTGGAGAAATGGGTATATCTAGTTTTGGACGTGTGTGTTGATTAATTGCCTAATCAACGCACACATCCAAAACTTTATATACTCATTTCTCCGAAGCCCTAAATGAACCAGCCTATTTGAAAAGGTAAGTCTACACAATAGAAAAAGAAGAAATCAAAATCAAATATATCATCCAAATTCCAGGATAGCTCTCCTGCTCATGGCAATTCAATTTAATACTGCATTTAAACACCAGACAAACTACTTACTGAATCTGATTTGTGTGCCCACTCGAGCAAGGACTTTGTTACTCCCCCCTAAAAATTAAACTACTCTTGGACAACAATGCATGTGAAAATGTACTAGAGCTGGTTTAATGGGGTCCAACATGCAGCACCCCAGATAAATGATTCAAATACACGTCCCAAAGATGAGATCTCAAGCAAAATATCAAAAATATTCAGATAAAAAAAATAAAGAAGAGACTTTAAAGGAAAATACTCCTTTCTACAACTAGCGCCACTGTGTACTTGTGCTTTCCTGGTTTTCCTAGGAGCCAGTTGCGTTTCAGGCTGCAACATCACACTAAACCATAAAAAGACGTGAATCAATCCCATTTTATTCTAAGAGAGAACATTGAAAGACGACTTACAACAACCAGTATCATACATTGCTAAAGTGCCGTTGAAGCAAGCAATCAATCACTACACACATTCCAAATAAGTACAACAAGTTCAAAAACATCAGCAGATGATTCATACATACCTTATTTATTATAAGAATCAAATACCACAGCATTAGTCAAGTGATGAAAAATTGAAAATGGAAAGGAAAAAAAGAGTGGTAAAACTGAAAATATGAAGAGATGAAAGTGCCTGTAATTGGCAACTTTCAAATAAAAAAGAAAAAAGAACTAATAAAGCAGCTTGTTAAGCCCACGTGCACCTCATACAAGGCCACACTACTGGCCTACCACTTGCATGGGAAGTATGACATGTGCATCAGGTGGGCTCAATGTGAAGAAAACCTAGAGAAAAATCTGCCAATAATGGGTCACTCCTGGAAGTACGATAGAAGAAAACTAACTAACAAACTCCCAAAGAGAACTGGTGGTATTATTTCGTAAGGCATCAACAAAAAGAATTGCAAGGCTATTCAACAACTATTCAGAAAATAGACAAAATCAACAAAAAAAAAAAAAAAAAAGAAAAAAAAAAAAAAAAAGTAAATCAGTGAAACGTGTGAATGCATAATGGTCTGTTCCACCACCAGTATAGAAACAAGATGTCTTGCCAGCAAAAGAATAGTGAACTGTACCATACAAATACAAAAGAAGAAAAAAGAGGAATTAGAAACTTGGATATAAAATCAAAGAAAAATACAAGTTTTGCTAGCTTTTCTCAATATAAAACAGCTAATATTCCAGTATTCTTAGATCGGATCGATGAAAATTGTCATCAAACTGTTTCCCTGTTATCCAAACAATGCTCATGAGAATATCAGCCTGATTTAAAATGTTCAAGTGTATTGACCCATGCATCTTGGACCGGGTAAGTTAGCCGTCTATACGCATACTGCGAAGTATATATTACCACGTCCTCTATATATCAATGAAGATAAAAAAGCATTTTCCAATACAGACAATTGCTTCTTTTTTTTAAAGGGGATATTAGACATACTCAGTGTTGCAGCAATACATTGATATATCTCAAAATATTGCACTTCCCATTTACAAATATTCCTGAATATCATCGAAACATTCGACACGTTTCAACGATATTTCAATACAGAATATTCAGTTGCAGTTGAGCACTTGAGCATGAACCGAACAATCTAGCCAAATCAATTTTTAAACTTGATCATTTGATTTAGCATGTGAATTTCACAATCAATTTGAGACACCTTATATGAACTTGAGAGATGTAACACAAAAGATAATGCCAATGAGTGAACATACCGCCACCACGACAGGGATACATATCACTTTCCCTTCCATTTTTGAAGAAAACCAATTGAGCTGCAAAAACAGAAAAACAAGAACATGAATAAATAATAGGAAAAACTGGTAATCCAGAAATATTTCTATTTTCATATAAAGTATATGAATGCACATGATTTGTATCGGCTTCTTGCAATAGCACCATCCAAAGCCAAATATAAACAACAAATAATGAAGATAAAAGACATTACAGAAGCCATTATGTATCAATTAGAGTGTAAAATATGGATCAAAACTCAAAAGATACAAAAATTCTATATAGTTTTTTAAGGAAACAGCTAGAAACCATGTAAAGTCTAAGTTGTAGTAGCATGTCTGGAATGAATTGAATAGTTTATTGCTCAGTCAATTGACATGAACTACGATATACAAAGAATAATAACTGAAAATTAGAGAAGCTACACACGTTCTGTGCAGCCAAAGAGGTAAACCTTCTTCCAGAAGAACTTATCATCAAGAAGTTTCTTGAGCAATGCATCCTAAAACAGGTGTGCCTTGACCATGCTAAAGACAATCTTGAGCATGGCACTGTCTTTGGGTGCAAGCTTGGAAAGCTTTTGTTTTCTCACATGGGGCTTCCCTTTGCATTGGGAAATTGGCCAAACTTTATAGGGATTCAGTGGTGGAAAGAGTTGAAAAAACTGACAAGGCTGGAAGAATAGAGATTGTCCATTGGTGGCCCTGTGCAGCCAAAGAGGTAAACCTTCTTGCAGAAGAACTCATCATCAAGAAGTTTCTTGAGCAATGCATCCTTAAACACAAAAAGTAACGAACGAATTGCAAGGATGCCAAACAAATAACTGGCAATTATTGTATTCTTAGAATAAGGTTATATACTTATCCAAACTACTAAAACTGAAATGCAAATAAATAAATAAATTTTAAAAAAATCACAGTTGCTCTATCAAGATAATAGTACATGAAAATTCTATTGTTGAAAACAACGGAAAATAGAAATCAAAAGAGCTAGAAAAAAAAAAAAAAAAAAAAGAAAAAAAAAAGAGAGAAAAATAACAAAAAACGAAAAGGATTTTATCATTCTAAAACTACATTATCTTCGTTGGGAAAAAAAAAAAAAAAGATTTACACATGCCTGTGCTTCACAGCATACCATTGTCATCACGCATTCATTGTATATTCCTCAATACTCGAAGAGGAAACAAAAAGTGCCTACGAGCATATAGCTGGTTGTTTGAACAAAACAAGGCATGTACGTTAATATCAAATTCATCAAAAGAGTAATCAAATGCAACTACATTAACTATGACACAGATCTTCACTGTAAGAAGAAAGAGATGGTTGTTCTTCAAAAAAAAAAAAAAGGTGCTGTGTATGGTAGACCATAAATAACACTGACTATATAAGGTAGTTACCACCTATTCCTGCACTGGGTTCTAATGCAACGATGTTGTTGAAATCAGATGAATAAGAGAGAAACCATCATTAAGTTACCTGTAATCCAACATTAGGAATGAATGATGTGATCTTATGTTGGATACTCACTCCATAATTGATGAATGTTTCTAAAACGCAGAAAATGAAAAGGAAAAAAATCTTAAATGAAGGCTCCTCATTTATGATCATCAAGTCGGCAAAATAAAGAAAAACCTGCATTCCGACTTGTCACAATGTATGATTTACTCAAAATTGTCAAGATGGACAGATTCATGAAAATTGAAATCATCTAGTATAATAGACCCTACTCCAACTGATGCAATATCCAAGCTGTCTATCAAGTGAAAAAAAGAACAATAATCGAAACCCAAAAATGTACCTAAGCCAAATTGCCGAGCAATGCCCTCATCTAAGCCTTATCCATGATCTCAATGAACAATTAATATACTTGGGAGATCGTGGACATTGAGAATAGCCACAAGACAAGCACAAGAGTGACAAACCAAGAGAATAACTTGCATTCAGTCAACGAGCCCAATGACCATGTTGACATGAGTTTCAATGCAGGACATTTGTTATAATGGAATCAGATTACCAAACGGTGAGCATACATCCTAACAACAGTAAGAAAGCAAACAATAAACTAGAAAATGCAGTAGGAAGAACCAACATAAAGATATAATAGTGACGTCAAGACCTTTATTAATAACAAAACAACAAGAAGTTGTGTTATGATACGTGAATGCCCATCATATCAGCAGTCTGGATCACCAGAAATGGTCCCCATACACCATATAACTACTGAAATCTATACAGAAAAACAAGGAACATGATGCACGTTTGTTGCTACAAATCACATCCAAACAAGTTTAGCAGAAATCCATGGTGACATCATCAGACCCCAATGCTTTATCTCTGTCTCATATTACATTCGAGATCTCTTCCCAAAAGTTCCTTGCAAGCCACTCTGTTAACTCATTTGAAAACCTCTTGAAATTTCTGAATAATCAATACAAAATAACCATAACCCATGAATAATACAAGGTGAAGATAAATCAAGGAAAGAAAAGTATACCTATTACATGAAGAGTCTCCATCCGTGAGAAGCCTCTGCTCCATTCTCTCGTAAGACCCCAACACCATTAATTCCGACAACCCACACCATTAAATCCGGTAACCCAGTCGCTGCATCCCATCTCCACTCCCAATATCAATCTGAAAACCCCCAAATCCGGAAACCCCTAAATCCAAGACCTCCAAATTTGAAAACTCCTAAATCCGAAAACCTCCAAATTCAAAAACCCCCAGATCTATCAACCTTCCGCTTTCGAATCAACGGCCCAGCATTCTACTATTACCATTGCTACCACCTCCCAGCTGAGGAATCAACTAGAATGGCTGCCCCTAATTCAAGCAGCGTGCTAAAATGAGAAAACCCTAGGTAGAGGGAGAGGGAGAAATTGAGAGAGCAGGGTCGAGAGAGAGGGAACGAGTGGATTGGGCACAGACTGACCGCGGCCTACCTTCACACGGAGGATGGAAGCGGATTGGCTGGTGTACCACACACCAGCTCTATAGCCGGTGTATTGACGTCAGCAAGTTCTATGGGTCACGTCATGAGGTGTGTTATATCCAAACCGTCCATCCATTTTACGAGCTTGTCGTAAGGCTTGAGACGAAAAATAAGCGTGATCTAACGATCAATAGGACCACACTGAAAAAAAATCAGTGGGGGATTGAACGTCTACCATTGAAACCCTTTTGGGGGTCACGGTAGTTTTGGATGAATATGAAATTTGTTTTTCATCTTCATCCAGGTCTTCGTGACATTATGAACAGATTGGATGTAAAATAAACGCTACAGCGGGCCCTACGGATTTCTTAACGGTGAAAATCATCATCTCCGCTGCTATTTGTGGTGTGGTCCAATTGAACTTTTGATATGATTCATTTTTTTGAGATCTCGAAGAACGATGCGGAAATAATAAATACATCATTTTGAGTCCCATGTAACTTTGATCTCTTTTGAACAGGAACGGATTGGCGACTTCCCTGACACCAGCCAATGGCTGATGGTCGGTGCTATATGGGCCCATCATGATGTATATGTTTCATCTATGCCATCCATCTGTTTTTAAGGATCATTTTACGGTGTGAGTCCAAAAATGAGATATATCCAAATTTCAAGTGGACCACATTATAGGAAACAGTGTTGAATGAGGGTTGACCATTAAAAACATTTTGGGGGGCCATAAAAGTTTTGGATCAAGCTGATATGTGCTATTTCTCTTCATCTGGGCCTTTATAACGTAATCAACAGATTGGATGTCTAATAAATTGTATAGTGGGCCTTAGGAGAATTTTAATGGTTGATATCCAATCACTATTGTTTTCATGTGGTGTGGTCCACCTGAGATTTGTATCCCTCTCATTTTTGGGATTAGGAAATAAAATAATCTTTAAAAATATATGAACGGAATGGATGAAACACATACATTATGATGGGGCCCACATAGCCAATCTGTTTCCCTTTTGAACCGTGCCTACAACCTGTAGCTCGAGGAGTGTCAGAGCTCGTCTTTGCGCGACACGTACCTACACCAGATATAGCTGGTGTGTGATACACCAGCCAATCCGCTTCCGTAGAGAAGGGCGGTTATGTTAAGGGATCTGTGGGCCCATCATCATGCATGAGGTTTATCACTTCGTCCGTTAATTTTAAAATATAGTTTTAGGGTATGATCCATGTGGATCGAAGCCTCGAGTGGACTGCACCGCATTAAAAAGAGATGCGGACCACAGGGTTTTGGGCGGGGGAGAAAATTTGGGGATTTGTTTCCCTCTGTCAGGTTTCGCCCGCAAGAAAGGGACGCGAGTTTGCTTCCTATGCCTAAATGTCATGTGGGGCCTGTTATGATGTATGAGAGAAATCCACCCTGTTCATTCCTTTTTGGAGGTCATTTTAGGACACGCGGCCAAAAATGAAGTCTATCCAAAACTTATATGAAAAAAGTTATAGTGGGCATTCAATCAACATTAATTGTGTGGTCCACTTGAGATTTGAATGTCAAGTTTTTTGGACTCCATTCCAAAATGGGCTGGAAAAACGGATGGATGGCATGGATATACATCAAATTATTAAGGCGGGCCCCAGTGTAAGAGTAACACCAAAAGGAAGGGTTTAATAACCCCTGCCTATGCCTACGGTTTGTAAGATTCACCAGCCATACGACCGTCAGCTTTGGTCAAGTTTTTAGTAGTGTACACATAAATTTATTATCATCAAGTATTTCAATTTCACGATAATAGACAATAAGCCACTGCTAGCTTAAATCCATGAATTACAATTAATTGTAAACAAGATAAAGATTTTAAAAATAGACCTACCCGAATCCTTTCAAGTCAGAGCTATTATCACCAAATTGCTTCCGAGTTAAAAAAACTACAGGATTAAGCTACTGTAAAAATCCAAAAAATTCAACTTGGAACAAATTCAAAAGCATCTTCGTATTGAAGAACAATCTCGTAACCGAGACAAGAACGATGACACAAATGGTGCATTCTCACCTAAAGTGAATGTAGTAGAAAGACCATATCCCAGAACAATAACTATGAAAACAATGATCATTCCTTAAAATCTAATAAAGATCATGGAAATTCAAGAAAACCAAAAGAAAAAAACTGACAAACCCAAGGGTCCTTGCTATGTTTGTAGAAAGACCAGATATTTCGCATGAGTCTATATATAGGGACCACAAAAGGCCTAAGAAAAAGACTAATGTAGTAGACGATGATATCATAACAATGGTCACTAAAGTGAACTTAGTTCAAGAGAAAGCCCTTGGTTAGTGGTATGATATATGTGTCATAGCCCATGTATGCAACGATAGACTGCCTTCAAAACCAATGAAGATGTGACCAATGGTTAAGAGATTCAAATGGAAAATGAATGTCAATCGAAAGTCATATGCAAATGAACTGTGGAATTACTCTTTACCTCTAGAAAGAAGGTAATTCTAACCAACATACTACTTGTCCCATACATAAGGAAGAATTTAGTTTCAGGGGATTTCTTGAGCAAACCTGGGATAAGGGTTGTGTTTGAATCTGACAAGCTGATCTTGTCCAAATATGAAAACTTTGTGGGTAAGGGTTATGCTTGTAATGGGATGATCAATTTTTTTTTTTTTTTTTTGAATGAAAAGAATTCTTCTGCTTACATGATTGAGTCTGTAATGTTATGGTATGGTAGACTAGCACATATTGGTTATAGTACTATAAAACTCATGGCTAAGAATGACGTAATATCATATAATGATAATGACAACGATAAATGCGAAGTACGCATACGGTCTTAAGTAAATAAGAAACCAAACATATGGTATCTTAGAGTGCAGGGGTGTCTTGCATATTGCAGAACTCTAGAACTTAAAAGAACTAAGTTTAGACTAAGAGCTATCAGGTGCATCTTTGTAGGATATGCATAAAATAGTAAGACCTATAGACTTTTAAACTTAGACTCCAATGTAATCATATAGTCTATAAATGTAAAGTTCTTTAAGAACTCTTTATTCACGGAGAAAAAGAATACTGAGATTCAATCTCCTAATAAAACTATAGAAGAAACCCAACAAAAAGTTGAAACACCAAGTGAACCTCGTAGGAGTCAAAGAGCAAGAGTAGAGAAGAGTCTTGATCCTGATTAAATAGAGTCTCAGCGTCTCTCTTTTCATATAGTAAAGGGTAATAGAGAGAGGGTCATTAGAAAAATACTTATGGTTTTAATTATACAAGATTAACTTAAAACCTTTAGTGAAGTTATGACCTCATAAGAGACTCTGCTTTTTGGAAAGAGGTCGTTAATGATGAAATTGATTCGATTATATCAAACCAAACATTGGAACTGGTGGATCTACGTCCAGGTTCTAAACGGATAGAATATAAGTGGTATTTAAGAAAAAATATCATACTGATGATACAATTCAAATATTTAAAGTAAGATTAGTTGTTAAGGGTTTCCAACAGAAAAAAAAAAGAATCGATTATTTTGACACATATTCACTAGTGGCTAAAATAACATCGATTAAGATTTTATTCGCTCTAGCATCCACACATCATATTTATATATATTAAATGGATGTGAAGACAACAGTCCTAAATGGTGAACTCGATGAGAAGGTATACATGGAGCAACCAGAAGGGTTTGTTCTACCAGGCAATGAAAGGAAACTGTGTAGACTTGTTAAGTCTTTGTATGGATTAAAACAAGCACCAAAACAGTGACATGATAAATTTAATTTTAAATTTTTGTCTTATGATTTTGCATATAACACTACTGATAAAAGCATATACTCAAAAGTGTGTAATAATTATATTGTAATCATATACTTGTACGTAGATGATATGTTAATAATCAGTAACAAAATGGAATGTGTAACTGTAACAAAGAAGTTTCTCTCTTTAGTTTTCAAAATGAAGGATCTTGGACAAGTGAATATTATATTAGGTATTATAGTTAAAAAATATAGTGGGGGTTATGCATTGTGTCAGTCTCATTATATTGAGAAAATACTTAACAAGTTTAACCACTTGAAAATCGAAGAGGCAAACACCCCATTTAATCCAAGTATCAAGTTGAAAGAAAACGGTGGAAGATCGGTTGCACAACTAGAGTATGCTAATGCTATCGGCATAGGCAGTCTTATATATGTGATGTAATAATCAAAATCGAATATAACATACACTGTGAGTAAACTAAGTAGGTTTACTAGTAATCCAAGTGCTGAACAATGGAAAGCTATAAGTAGAGTTCTAGGTTATTTAAAAGAAACCAAAGAACTAGAGCTATTTTACTCAGAATTTTCAGTAGTGTTGGAAGAATATACTAATGCAAATTAGATATTGAGTGTAGGGGACAACAAGTGTACTATAGGGTGGATATTTGCTTTAGGAGGTGTAGCTGTATCTTGGAGATCTAATAAACAAACTTACATAACGCACTCAATAATGGAATATGAGTTCATAGCTTTGGCTGCAACAGACAAAAAAGTTGAGTGATTAAGGGATCTTTTAGTAAGAATTTCATTTTATGCGAAGCCTATACTGGCTATTTCACTTCATTGCAATAATGAAGCCACTCTAGCAAGAACTTACAACGGTACCTATAATGGGAAGTTCAGACACATAAGTTTGAGACATGATTATATAAGACAATTGATTCAGGATGGAATCATTACGATCTCATTTGTGAAGTCAAGTAATAACTTGGCTGATCCCTTTACTAAACCTCTGATGAGAGAAGTAGTAAGGACAATATCTAGAGGGATGCGGTTGAAACTCTTTAATCAAAGTTCCAATAGTGATAGAAACCCAAGCCAAACTTAGAAAATTTCTAAAGATTGGGTTTAATAGGTAACAACAATCACTGATTAGTGGAAAGTTTCAACACTAAATCTAAAATAATATCATTTAGGATGAAAGTGCTGGCCGTTATAAAATGTATAGGTTAATTCTTAGAACTCTTAATGAAATCCAGTCAAATAGGATAAGTATTTTAAAAACGGAAACACTTGAAGGATTTCACCTATGTGAACGTAGAAGTGGTGCCGCTTCTTATGAGAGTTAAAGTTCTCTCAGGATCGTTCATAAAACAAGATAAGCACATGCCCATTAAAAGTATTAAGCGAGTAATATGAAGGAACACATGACGTAGAAGATATTATGTGTGTAGTATTTTCAGTTATGTTATTAAGAAATAACTGGTTCAATGTTGCGGTAACTAGAAATTTTAAAATAACTTTAAAATACTTATACGAATGAAAGATTTAAATCACAAGATATCTTTCTCTATGCATAATAACTATTCTTCATCTCTCACAGATATTTTTCTATTGTTTTAAAAAACCAGTGGGAGATTGTTAAGATTTGTGGTTTTTTGAAAAATATTTCAAATATTTCAAAATTTCGTGATTTTGTTGCCAAAATGATTTTTGAGAATTTCAAATGGAAAAGCGCGGTGTGTGCTTTTGTCCCACATCGAAAATGATAAAAGAAGATTTAGGATTTATGTGGATGTGTGTGTAGTATTCTCACATGGAGCTTTGGAGCGCACAGGAACACATGTACGCACGCGCGTTCGTGCTCGGGCGAGGGCGAGGGCAGTGTGGTTATAGTGGTACTAGTTGGCGCACTTTGCACTTTGCAAAAGGATGGGCCTTGGTGATCCAACAGTTAGATCTTATCTGACGACCAGAAACGGCCAAAATTAATGATCAACGGTCAGAAACGTTTTTCAAACATTCTAAACCATTGATGGCCACCAAGCAACGGTCCACTCCCTGGTGCCTATATAAACTGAACCATTCCGGTCCAAATTTCATCAACTCGAACAGAATCTCTCCCCTTATATCAGATCCTCTAGATAACATCTCATTCGTAGAATATTGTAAACGCATCTACTATTTGATTCTGCTAGAAAATCTGCTGCATTGAATTGTACATTCCTAAGCGTACTCATCATGATTATTGCATGCCGGATCCAGACGGGCTTGTCTTATCCGGGAAACAATTCGCCTGTAACCCATCAACAATTGATAAGGGAGCGAATCACGCTTTAAGGACAATGTATAATTTTATGTGATTCAGCCTCGTGAAACGAAACAATTGAACTTTATTTCATTTTACTTTTCATTTTCGGTATATCCACATTTTTCCAACAAAGGCTCTTGGCATAGAGCCTCCTTGGAAGAATTCACACACGATCGTATAAATGTCATCACTGATGATATCCCAAGACGATGAAATGAAGTTGCATGAGAAGCTGCCTAGACCTGGCCCACTATTCTCCATATTTAAAAAAAAAAACGAAAAACTGAGGGGTTCTCACTCCATGCTCGTGAGCTATGAACTAGAACGGTGCTTGTGAATAGAGACAAGTTATTATGCTTTGCTTGTTTCCAAGAATATTCCATCTCCTAGATGCCGTAGAGAACTGAAATTCTATTTTGTTTGAATTCTGAGAATATAAATGTTGTGGTTAGAAATCCAGTATTTTTTTATGACAACAACATAAGGAACTGTGTGCAATTTTTGGAGGAGGACAAGCATTTTGATACACATAAATAAATTTAACTAATTAAAATTGTTTCTTTAGCCCAATTATTGATCTTATTACTGTCATTTAATTTGAATTGCGAAGACCTTCTCCATCATTTAGGATGCATCCTTTGATTTCCCTTTGAAGATCAATAATCCTTTGGAATAGCTTGTTGCCTCCTCTTCCACCGCCTAGCCAAGCCATCCATGGCCACATTGTTTTCACGAAATGTATGTAGTAGGGAATAATTCCCCTCTGCTATAATGTTCTTTATTTCTGCCCATTAGTCCAAATCTTCCAATTGGTGCAAGAAAGGATGCTTTGGATATCACTATCTACTGAACCATTACATCAGAGAGACTGAGCTCCTTACAAATTTGAATCTATCTAGTATGATTTGTGGTTTGGCTTCTGCATTAGTTACTAGACTGTAGTAATGGTAAAAACCAAACAAAAAATATCTACCCTCCATTGGATTCCCTCCAGAGTACCCATTTATGTTGAGTTTCATCCAACAAATTCTTGGCCTCTCCCATTCCGCACCGTGATACTGACTGTTTGAGATGGATCTTTCACGAAGCCATTCAACGTGAGCTTTTCTAATTCCGAATTGAATTTGAGTAACGGCTTAGTTCCCTCGGCCAACTATTATCTTTTTTTGATGACTCCAACAGATGTAAAATTCCTTTCTTCAAAAATAAAACAGTTTTTGGGCTTCCGATCTTCCCACACTACGATGCTCGGGACAAGACCACAGACCGTTTTGAAAACCAATGTTTCCTGAGCCGAATGGAACCATCGATGCATTCTTTCAGAGATGGACTAGTTTTCTATGAAACTAACAGCCATCTCCCTGCTAAAACAGTGCCAAACTTTGCCAACTTGCCTGAACTGAAAAAAAAAAAAAAAAAAAAAACCTTGCCTAAGCTGGTTTTCTCATCGATTAGCGAGAACCCCGCTTGATAATCATCCACAGCAACTCCACTGATCTGGCCTGCTGCTTGAATGCTGCTAGACATTTCTATTGCATATTGATTGGATCCTCCTAGACATTTCTATTAATTGGATGTTGATTTCTTGGATCTGCTGCTGAATTAGGTTGTCTCCAAGCTGAGTTGATTCAGAGACTCGACTGAATATTTACATATATGAATCAACTTGTCATTTTGCAATTAAATTAATTTATTTAAAATAATAATAAATATAATTGAGAAACGCTCCTGTGCTCTCAGAGCACTGTAAGTTATAGTGTTCCTAGTTGCATCGATTAGTCCAATCAATCAATTTGAACTATTTCATGAAGTCCAAAACACACTCCATGAGCTATCATGCGAAAATTGCACTGATTAGATGATCCAATCCATCTTTGATTTGGCCTTTTTCCTATAGCCATCCTTCTTCCAGTACTCCATGGATGCGATGGTTAAGATTGCCTAATGAACGCGGTTCTTTAGAATCATAAGTAATCCATGATATACCCTAACAAATATATGGATTAAAATGTTTGTGTAGACGGTCTTGACCGTTCATATCAAAGGCCATTGATCAAATGGTTAAAATTTGTCAGATCGGAATGAAATGTGTGCTGGAACTAATGAGCAGTTTAGATCAATTGACTGGACTTCTTTGAAAGCACTGGAGAATTTCTCATTGGTAAAGTAAATAAAATAGCTAAACTTGAAAAAAAGGAAAAAACTAAAAAATAGAAAAGAAAATGTAGTGCATAGCTCACTGATCCTAGGGGATAGGATACTTCCCTGCCATTGATCAAGGGTACCAAACAACAGCAACTACATAGTGAGCTGGATCGAGCCGCTAAGATGTGTGGAATTTGTTGAGAAAAAAGTCTTAATCTGTTTTTTGGGTGTCGTTCGACTGGTTGTGGGTCAGCCACGACTGGTCGTAGGAGCTGGTCGACCGGTCGTAGCCCGTTCGACTCAAAGTCCAGCAGCTATGTTTTTCATGTCCGGACCGCCTTCGACCAGTCGTAGGGTTTGTTCGACTAGTTGTAAGTTATGCAGATTCGTTCCGCGATTTTGCGGATTGCGGAAATCTGTGTCCTTTCACAACTGGGATGTGGAAGGAAAGTTGCCTAAACTATAAATAGGTGTTCCTAGGGTTTTTCTAGGGTATGAGAAAGTATTCTAAGGGTTTCCAAAAGGGTGTAGCAAGGGTTTGATTCGAGGTTGTTCGAATCGGGTAAGTTCTCTCTCTTTGTAATTTCTATTTTCATAGTGGAGATCTGTCGCTTTGTGTCGTGGTTTTTTCCCGAAAGGGTTTTGCACGTAAAATTTGTGTGTTCTCTTGTATGTGCTTGGTGCCATTGAATTGCTATCCTAGATCTAGATCTGTGTGATTCCGCAGGCCAAAATTCCCAACAACTGGTATCAAAGCAATCGTTGGGGCACAGATCTGAATCTGAGGAACTAGTAATAATGGCGAGCACCAGGTATGATATTGAGAAGTACTCAGGGAAAAATAATTTTGAGTTATAGAAGATCAAGATGATGAGTTCCTTAATCAAGCAAGGCGAAGATGGTGCTCTTGAGGAGCGAAAGTCTACTATGACTGATAGTGATTGGAATACTCTTGATAAAAAGGCTTTATCATCGATCCGTTTATGTCTCATGGATGAGGTTCTCTACAACGTCATGAGGGAAAAAGCTGCGGTTAAGTTATGGGCAAAGTTAGAAGATGTTTATACGAAAAAATTCTCTGAAAATCGCCTGCACTTGAAGCAGCAGTGGTATAACTTCAAGATGGCAGAGGGTGGAGATCTGGAGGCTCACATCAGCAATTTTAATAAATTAGTTTACAAATTGCTGGATATGGAGGAAGTGATGAAAGATGAAGAACAAGCATGTATGTTGTTGAATTCTCTTCCGGCGTCGTATGAGTCATTCCAGGACACTATGTGCAGCATGAATAAAACCCTGAGTGTCGACACCGTTATCTAGCCCTTCAAAGGAAGGCTATGAGACAGCTAAACGGCGACATGAGGACATCTTCTGATGCACTATTTACAATGGGTAGGAATTCTGAACAAAGTACGGGTTCTTCAGGTTATAGATCCAAATCCAAGGGCAAGGGCAAAGGAAAGGTAAAGTGCTGGAATTGTGGGAAGGAAGGACATGTGAAGAAGGATTGTGGTAATCCTAAATTAAAGAGAGAAGATTCTGAGCCTTCGTACAGGGAGGCCAATGTTGCCACGTCAGATGGATCGAGTGGATGTGAAGGTGATGTTTTGTCTGTGTCTTCTATCAGGCGGTTATACGATGATCGTAAGGACGAGTGGATGCTAGACACAGGGGCATCTTTTCACATGGCTCCTCATCGGAGTTCGTTCGCCAGCTACAGGGAGTACGATGGTGGACAGGTGTTTATGGGCAATGGCTTTGCATGTAATGTTGTGGCTGTTGGTACGGTGTGCATCAGGATGTTTGATGGGGTGGAGCACACCATGACTGATGTCAGGCACGTTCCTGATCTGAAGCAGAATCTGATTTCTTTGGTGTACTTGAGGCAAAAGGATGCACGTACACAGGTATTGATAGTGCTCTTAAAGTATCTAAGTGGGCACAAGTAATCATGAAAACACAATGGCTCGGTAACTTGTACAGGTTGATCGGGAGCACTTCAAAAGGTGGAGTTACAATGGATGTAGCGGATTCCACATTTGCATTGTGTGGTATGCTGGGCATGGTCACATGAGCTGGCAGGGTGGGAAGGCTAAGATGCGCGGACAGGGATACAGATCAGGTGGAGCAACCACCTGTAAGAAGAACCACACGGTATGATCGCAGGATATCGGTGAGGTACATGGACGACTCCAATATCGCGGAGAATTCATCTTCTATTCAGATGGCTCTATGTGGGCCACGTGCTGAGAAGTGAAAGGTGACTATGTGTGATGTGATGGATTCGTTGTACCAGACCGACATATGGGAGCAGGTGGAGCTTCTAGTGGGCCAGAGAGCAGTTGGATGCAGGTAGATCTTCAGGAGGATACAGCATAGATACAGGGCGAGGTTGGTAGCGAAGGGTTATGCTCAGAAAGAAGGGATCGGCTTCTCAGAGATATTCGCACCGACGGTATAGCAGGTTGAAATAGCGGTGAAGACCGCTTGAATTGAAGTTGGAATATGTTAATATGTCCTAGAGGGGGGTGAATAGGACTTTTTAAAGATTTATGAGTTATTAAAAATCATATCACTTTAATTCTATTATGTATGCAGTTTCTAGGATTACTCAAATGTAACTCTACTGGCTTCCAAGCCAAGTAGAGGATCCAATCACAAACTAATCAAGATATCATATGCAACTTAGTCTGTGTTGAATGTGACTGTGTGTGTGTAAGAGATGTGATCAGATATATGAATATGAAAGCATTAACATGAATCACACAAATAGTAAAGCAATCACAAACACAATTATTTTTATAGTGGTTCGACGATAAGTCTACTCCACTCCCGGCTGCCGCACTCAATCCTTGAGTATACCGGATTTCACTAAGGAGGTTTCCCAGGGTTCACCTCTAACCTAAGGTTTTAAAATAGGTTCACCTTCAACCTTTACACGGAGGTTTCTACTCGATTCACCTCTAACCCTGGAGTTTTACTGGTTCACTCCTAACCAGATGTTTATGTTCTCCATAGAGCAAGGGTCCATACAACACACCTAGATTTTAGACCACACAGGTCAAGGACCTACACAAGGACCTAACAGTTTATGCCCTACACAAGAGCAAGGGTCCACCCTGTGCACCCACTTACACTCCAGCCGGAGGCCTCCTTGAGGACTTCAAAGGGTGAGAACCACTTAAGACCAAGACCTAGGAAGGAATGATCACAAGTGTCCTTTGGACTCTGGATACTTACAGATAAGTTGATGAGTCCCCGTTAAGCAGAATGCCAAAGATCTTCTCCTCCTTGTTGACGAAGAGTCTTCAGCTCCCTTGATCCACAACACAAAATGATATACCAATACTTGGCTTCGGGTTGGGTCAAGGGTGAGATGGAATCCTACTCTCTAAAGATTTTCCTATAAGGAAGATAGAGTGGTTCCTCTCTTATGCATTCAAGGCATCCCAGCATAATGATTTGCTATTAAGGTAGAAGCTGGAGGATCCTTGAATGCGGAAGTTCATTCCCCAATCCACTCTATTTAATATCAATGGCAAGGGTGGATTGGAGGATGAACTCCCTAGAGAGAAAGGCTTTAGGTATAAGATATGAGTTGAAACACACAAAAGCTCTCTCTTTTCTCTCTTACAGCAATAAAGAACAAGTCCTCTATATATAGGCAAGAAGTTCCAACGGATATAAAACGATCACATTTATGACAGAGTTCGATATCATCGAGCAGGTTCGATATCATCGAGCGTATACTCTCGATTACATCGATGGTCTGCTCGATGACTCGGACTCGATGTCATACGCTTTTGAAACTCCTTGCCAATAGGTCGATGAATCGAAACAGTTGTCGATGTCATCGGATTTCGAACTCCGATTCCATCGATGACTAGGTCGATCCCTGGACACATGAAAAATGAGAGAGACTTGACTTTGAAAATATTTCAGGTTTTCATGAATGATCGGGGGAACTGTCGAGGTCATCGAAATTTGAAAGTCGATGATATCGAGATCAGAGTAGAGGCATCGATAAATCCAGCTGATTTGTCTTTAAACTTGTTGGACTGATTATGTCTTTGTTCGATGCAATCGATCTGGTGTCGATATCATCGATATTTGAATATCGATTAAATCGAAGAGCCCCCGATCATAATTAAAAACACCCTGAAATAACTGCTGTAAGAAATGCGTGCCCACCATCGATATCATCGATGGACCTCCGGTCTTATCGATATTTGATTTAGATCATATCGGACGGTCATCGATATATCGAAGAAATTTGAAATTTTCATTAAAAAATAGGGGCGTGGAAATCTACCTGTCAATCTTATCGAGCCACTCCCGATGGTCTCGAGATTTGAATATCGATGATATCGATATGCGTATCGATACATCGATAAATCGTCCAGATATGTTATGAAGTTACTGGACATGTTTAGTGCATTTATCGATGATATCGATACGTGTATTGATACATTGATAAATCCGTCCAGATGAATATTTAGTTACTGGACACTTTTGGTCCTCTTTTCAATAATATCGTTAAGGTATCGAGGACATCGACAGTGCAGGTCGATCATATCGAGGGTGCTTCGATAGAATCGACAGGGCGAGAAAAACTTAGAGATTTTTCTATTTTGAAAAAGTTTTCTCACCATAAAAACCCTAAGATGTCTATCTTGTTTTAAGGGTTTAAATCACCTGGGGTTTTGGGACATGGGATGTGTGGCTATGATTTACCTGTTGCTAGCTTTCACACATCCGGATGAGGCAGACGCTTGAATTGTTCTTCCTATCGAGTTCTGTAGCCAGTCTGACTCACCATTCACGTAACTTGACAAACTAGGGCACTAGCAGGTGCACTTTCAATCTCCCCATTTGTCAATTACGTGACAAAATACCCAAAACACCCTAAAACACTTCTAGACACACCCTAAATTGTGTTTACATGTTTTTACACAATTTTACAATGTTTCTACCCATGTACACATTCTAGAAGTATCCGCTCCCCCTTAGTTCAAAACTCCCCCTTTCTTGCAGCTGCTCCCCCTAACACCTGCATAAACATAGATAAATACACAATTTTCTGCTTGAGGTGTTTTGAACTGTTCTCCCCCTTTTTGTCAGTCATTGGCAAAGGTACAGTAAGTGATATTGACTGAAGAATGAATTTCATGGGAGAACCATCAGATATTGATGTATAAAGATGAAATTATTTTGAAACAAACATCATTTTCAGAAGTTATGAATGCAAAATAAAATAAGCAATAAAGTCATATGCAATTCATATCAGAACTTTGATAAACCAGGGGAAAACTTAAAACAGAATTATGGCATTAAAGACAAGAATTCTATTAAGCCATAGAAGAAACAAAACTGCCCCAGACAGCAGTTAATTCCCAAAAAAATAGCTCAATACAACCAAAAAGAATATACTACTCCACGTAGCAGTAACTAAAAAAAAAAACAAACCCATATATGGGCACCCAACAACATTCATCAACATCAGCCCATCTGTGGGCATATACACCTAAAAAAAATGCATATCTTAGAGGCTGTCATACACACCAGTGATAGCGAAGAACATCCAAAAAGATACTGATGTTCAATCGTGGAGAGAACAGTGTAGTGTGTATGATAGCATACATGACCCGGCCTTACGGAGCAGAGTGAGATGGCATCGTGTCGTCCCTTTGGCATGTCAGCAGATCCACTAGCTGTTGTACAAACTGCTGCACTTTCTGGACGACTCGCTCCCAAACTGTCAACTACTCACGTACAGAGTGAATATCTCTCTAGATTGCCCCAATTCTGTCCATTTTGAATCTCTTTACATGTCCGGGTATTGACGTAGATGGGGCTGGATCGGATCGAGATGATTCATCTCCTGTCCTCTCAGTTTCCTCCCAACGAGGATCACCAACACCTCCCTCTTCACATCCTTGAATCCCTTCTTCTTTGTACTCGTGGTACTCCAGGTCCATTTTTCGAATGTTCTTTGCATTAAAGACATGAGCTGGAAGTACAGGATCAGTGGTAGGTGGAAAGCCAATTCTTTGACAGATCTTGTTTATAATCCACGGATATGGCAAATGCAGATCTTTGGTGGTATGTATTGCATTAACCAATTGATTGACAATTAGTGTTGGAAGGCAAACCTTTGTTCCATTTGCCACGGAGTATATAATCATGACCATAAGACTGGTGAGATCAGATCGATTAGTACTCCTTGGATACAGATTTGTAGTGAAGATCCCATGCATAACCTGAAAGCGGGGTTCCATGTACCTAGATTTTAAGGCATTCCCCTGGTACCAGGGAATATCTCTATTGTTGCACAGATACTTGGTTACAATGGAACGAACCTCAGGAAGATCGAGATCAAGGTTGGGAAGTCCTTCTGGTTCCATCTGTACGTTGAGAATGTCAGCTATTGTGGCAGGGGTGATGAACGCATCATCGCCATCCAGAGAGACCATGAACGAAGGAGGATCTGATACCGGACAGTGACACGTGGCAAGGAAATTGCGCATTTGCTCGAGTTGACAAGGCCCTCCGAAATCTAGGATGGGCAGCCAATCAACTGCAACAAATAAGGGTTCTAGATTATACGGTGCTAAGCAGGCCCTGTCCACTTTTCTCTCATGGATTAGCTTCCGACCGGTGTACTTTACTGGACGTGTGGGCTGCCTAACCAGAGGAGGAGCAGGTGCTGGAGAATCAGTTTGGGACCCGCCTCGCGAAGTTTGTGATCTTTGACGCGTGGGAATCCCACTTTCCGGGTCCCTCGCTCTTTCTCTAGATGCGAGGACTTTTTGTCAGGTAGTCCTTGAAGATTCCCCTTGACCAGATGCTACACCTTTGTCTTTTTCCATATGTCAAGTAGAAAGTTGAATGAATTGGGAAGACGACAAAGAGACGGCAAACTCGGCAAATATCAAAAAAAATAAACACTTGATGTGTTTAGAAAGGTATTATCGGATTTGTAGAAGGATTTTAGTGATCCGACGTGGCTTCCAGCAATTGGTTGAGAGAATCAAGCAAAGAAGGCGACCGAAAACCCTTGAAAAAGAATAAATCCCTTTTTCACACTGCAGACTTTTATCGACCACCACCTATCGATAAGATCGATCATTGTTTCGATGATATCGAGATATTTCTTATCGATACCATCAAGTCTGTCTTTGTCAATTTTCAATCCATAATCCAGGGAGTCATCGATAATATCAATGCACAATCGATTACTCGAGAATGTCATATCAATGCTTATATTGATGATGAAGATTTTCAATTTTCAGCACACAACCAATCTGTCAAGTATACTTTTAGAATTTCTATAAATCAGTAGTATACCGTTCAAAAATTATGTACAATTTCTGTACATACCAAAATTTCAAACATATGTATGTTCATATACAAAAATTTGAGGTCAAGAACCTCAGATGTACTACTTTAGGCTCAGCAAAAACTTGTATCATTTCAGCAAATATCCAGGTCAGATGCATGACTTTGATCTGTCCTTCCACACTTGAAATTTTCAGGGTATGTGAAGATTAGGCACAAGACAATTTTGTTTTTCTTTTTCTACCCATTTTGAAATAAAGTTCTTTCTTTTGTCTTTCATCTTAGGTGGTGATAGATGAGAGTTTTTCCTAGATGGACTCTTAACATTCTGTGTTTCTCTGATCGGTTTGAATTTTCCAATGTGATTTTGTCCAGAGTTATGTGAAGTTCGTCTAGATGTTAGGCATTCAACCTCATAATGACCCGTATCACCACATAAATGACATACTGGAGAGATTCTTACATTGCTTCCTGAAGCAGCCGATGATTTAGTATTTGGTGCTGCATTTCCTGTTTTCTTCGTAGTTTTCTCATACCCTAGGCCACTTTTGTCCTTTCCAGGCCTTCCTATCCTTAACATCTTTTCAAGCTTTTCACCACTCTGAGAAAATTTATAGTTTATTTCAGCAAAATTTCTGGATTTCTCTAAGTCATAGCGAAGTGTGTGATTCTCATTCTTGAAATGCCTGTTTTCATCTTCTAATAATTCAATTTGTTTGGTAAGTTTAGATGATTCAGTTTTTAGGGATAAGTTGATTCTTTCCAACTTGTCGTTATCTGCATGATATTGTTGTAGATCATTAATTAGATGTGAGTTGATCTCCCGTATTTTATCCAGATCTTTTTGCAGTAGTATTTTCTTGTTTTCAGAGATTCCAAGTCTTTAAAGAATGTTGATGCTATGAGTATAGAGTTGATTGTAAGCATCTTACAATTTATCCTTTTCTATTTCTTCTTCATCTTCAGTTTCTTCATTATCAGATGGAAATGACTCGGTGGCTTACTGTTCTTCCTTGCTTTTAGATTCCATGGGAATGATTGGAGTGGTGGAGACCATAAAAATTTTCAATGATCTTTGATCTCCATCACTCTCTGAGTCACTATTTTTTTAATTTGACTCTTCTGTGTCATCCCATGTGGCGGCCATTGCCTTGCTCTTGGTTTTTCTGTTTGGACATTCGGTAGATAAATGTCCATACTCTCGACAGGCGTAACATTGTGGTTCTTTGGTCTTTTTGCCAAATTTGTCTGCAGAGAGTTTGTTATCCACCTTTCTACCTGTAGAGGGACGGCCGCGATTCTTTTGAAGGAATCTTCTGAATCTTTGTGCCAGCAAAGCCACTTCCTCATCATCATCCTCTCTTTCACTTTCACTGTCCTCATGAGTTGTTTTCTTTGAAGTTTTTAGGACAGTGTTTTTGGATTTTTGGGATTGAGTGAAGTGTAGTTCAAAAGTTTGTAGGGAACTTACTAGTTCTTCTACTTTCATCTTGTCTATGTTCCTACATTCCTCAATTGTTGTCACCTTGGGATTAAACCGTTCCGGTAAGGATCTTAGAATTTTCTTAGAAATTTTCGGTACCGAAACTTTCTCTCCCAATCCACCCATGGAGTTGCAAATAGTGTTCAACTTGGTGAAAAACTCTATAAATGTCTCATGCTCTTCCATTCTGAGACTTTCGAACTGTGAAGACAAGAGTTGTAGTTTAGACCTCTTCACAGTACTTGTGCCTTCATGGGTTGTTTCCAGTAGATCACATGCTTCTTTAGATGTCCCACACATACTTATCTGATTGAATATATCTTGGGACATGGTACAGTAGATAACATTCATAGCCTTGGCTTCAGATGTTTGCCTTTCTTTGTCGAATGCTGTCCACTTTTCTTTGGGTTTGGGCTTTGTGATTGTTGTGCCACTATCAAGTACAATTTGTTCAGTAGGTGGCACATATCCATTTTCAACTGTCCCAAACGTCATGATCCAAAGATCTCAGAAAGTAGTGCATCCTAGCTTTCCAGTATACATAATTTGAACCGTCAAACACTGGAGGTCTAGTGACCGATGAGCCCTCTCCTTTGGCCATATTCCCAACTTCAGTCAAGATCACTCTTTAGGCGGTGAAGCCTTTAAAGAGAGACCCACTCTGATACCAATTGAAATAGCGATGAAGACCGCTTGAATTGAAGTTGGAATATGTCAATATGTCCTAGAGGGGGGTGAATAGGACTTTTTAAAGATTTATGAGTTATTAAAAAAAAATTCTATCACTCTAATCCTATTATGTATGCAGTTTCTAGGATTACTCAAATGTAACTCTACTGGCTTCCAAGCCAAGTAGAGGATCCAATCACAAACTAATCAAGATATCATATGCAACTTAGTCTGTGTTGAATGTGACTGTGTGTGAGTGAGATGTGATCAGATATATGAATATGAAAGCATTAACATGAATCACACAAATAGTAAAGCAATCACAAACACAGTTATGTTTATAGTTGTTCAACGATAAGTCTACTCCACTCCCGGCTGCCGCACTCAACCCTTGAGTGTACCAGATTTCACTAAGGAGGTTTCCCAGGGTACACCTCTAACCTAAGGTTTTAAAACAGGTTCACCTTTAACCTTTACACGGAGGTTTCTACTCGGTTCACCTCTAACCCTGGAGTTTAACTGGTTCACTCCTAACCAGATGTTTATGCTCTCCATAGAGCAAGGGTCCACACAACGCACCCGGATTTTAGACCACACAGGTCAAGGACCTACACAAGGACCTAGCAGTTTATGCCCTACACAAGAGCAAGGGTCCACCCTGTGCACCCACTTACACTCCCGCCGGAGGCCTCCTTGAGGACTTCAAAGGGTGAGAACCACTTAAGACCAAGACCTAGGAAGGAATGATCACAAGTGTCCTCTGGACTCTGGATACATACAGATAAGTTGATGAGTCCCGTTAAGTACAACGCCAAAGATCTTCTCCTCCTTGTTGATGAAGAGTCTTCAGCTCCCTTGATCCACAACACAAAATGATATACCAATACTTGGCTTCGGGTTGGGTCAAGGGTGAGATGGAATCCTACTCTCTAAAGATTTTCCTATAAGGAAGATAGAGTGGTTCCTCTCTTATGTATTCAAGGCATCCCAGCATAATGATTTGCTATTAAGGTAGTAGCTGGAGGATCCTTGAATGCAGAAGTTTATTCCCCAATCCACTCTATTTAATATCAATGGTAAGGGTGGATTGGGTCGATCCCTCGACACATGAAAAATGAGAGAGACTTGACTTTGAAAATATTTCAGGTTTTCATGAATGATCGGGGGAACCGTCGAGGTCATCGAAATTTGAAAGTCGATGATATCGAGATCAGAGTCGAGGCATCGATAAATCCAACTGATTTGTCTTTAAACTTGCTGGACTGATTATGTCTTTGTTCGATGCAATCGATCTAGTGTCGATATCATCGATATTTGAATATCGATTAAATCGAAGAGCCCCCGATTATAATTAAAAACACCCTGAAATAACTGTTGTAAGAAATGCGTGCCCACCATCGATATCATCGATGGACCTCCGGTGTTATCGATATTTGATTTTAGATCATATCGGACGGTCATCGATATATCAAAGAAATTTGAGATTTTCATTAAAAAATAGGAGCATCGGAAATCTGCCTGTCGATCTTATCAAGCCACTCCCAATGGTCTTGAGATTTGAATATCGATGATATCAATATGCGTATTGATACATCGATAAATCGTCCAGATATGTTATGAAGTTACTGGACATGTTTAGTGCATTTATCGATGATATCGATAGGTGTATTGATACATTGATAAATCCGTCCAGATGAATATTTAGTTGCGAGATACTTTTGGTCCTCTTTTTGATAATATCATTAAGGTATCGAGGACATCGACAGTGCAGGTTGATCATATCGAGGGTGCTTCGTTAGAATCGACAGGGCGAGAAAAACTTAGAGATTTTCCTATTTTGAAAAAGTTTTCTCACCATAAAAACCCTAAGATGTCTATCTTATTTTAAGGGTTTAAATCACCTGGGGTTTTGGGACATGGGATGTGAGGCTATGATTTACCTGTTGCTAGCTTTCACACATCCGGATGAGGCAGACGCTTGAATTGTTCTTCCTATCGAGCTCTGTAGCCAGTCTGACTCACCATTCACGTAACTTGACAAACCAGGGCACTAGCAGGTGCACTTTCACAGGTGTATATTAGATCCATGATTGACGCTGGTTGGCCAATTTGATCTTGAGCAGTAAGGATGAATGTAGAGTTTGCACTTTTGTAAGGGAAAGTGAAGAGCAGATCTACATGAAGCAACCAGAGCGGTTCGAAGTTAAAGAGGCTGAGAAAAGACTTTGCAGGAGGTCGTGGTTTGACCTGTCACCTAAGTAGTGGTTTGATTCCTTCATGGTGAGTCAGGACTTGATGACATGTAGATCGTCAATTATGACATGTCTAAAATCAATGTACTGAAGACTCGGTTAAGTGGGACATTCAGGATGAAGGATCGGGGGGGCTGCAAAGATGGTTCTCAGCGTTAAGACTGAAGAGGAGTAAGCTTTGGTAATCACAGGATGAATCCCTTATGTGTAGGTATTGATCAAGGATGTGATGGGCCAGGTAAAGCCAGAGAGCATTCCCTACGCGTCTCTCCTCAAGTTTTTCCTCAGGACATTTCTCAAAACAGATGAGGAAAAGTAGGATATCTCACGAGCCTTATTCGAATGCGGTTGACAGTATATGCCATGGTCTGGATTAGACCGGTTATTTCACAGTCTATCAGTGTTGTGAGCAAGTGCCCCGACAAGCAAAATTGGATAGGGGTGAGATGGTAAGAAGACTGCGTTTTTTCTTTTGAGAAGACAGGAGCAAAGATGGTTGGGCACGTGGATTCTGATCCGACGGACATGCCCTTCTAGATCGTTCCTGTAGAGAAGTTCAAGGTCTGTGAAACTTCTCTAGGCTTGGCGATGGCATAAAAGGAAAACGGAATGTGCAAGAGAAGCTATGATGTAATGTAGAAACAGGAGAAGAGGTCAAGGAGCTACACGGTTGAAGATTGAAGATTTGGTGGAGATTGTTGAGAATTTTGGGTGTCGTTCGACTGGTCGTGGGTCAGCCACGATTGGTCGACCGGTCGTATCCCGTTCGACTCAAAGTCCAGCGGATATGTTTTTCATGTCCGGACCGCCTTCAACCAGTCGTAGGGTTTGTTTGACTAGTCGTAGCTCCCCTTCGACTAGTCGTAGGTTACGCTGATTTGTTCCGCGATTTTGCGGATTGCGGAAATCTGTGTCCTTTCGCAACTGGGATGCGGAAGGGAAGTTGCCTAAACTATAAATAGGTGTTCCTAGAGTTTTTCTAGGGTATGGGAAAGTATTCTAAGGGTTTCCAAAAGGGTGTAGCAAGGGTTAGATTCGAGGTTGTTTGAATCGGGTAAGTTCTCTCTCTTTGTAATTTCTATTTCCATAGTGGAGATCTGTCGCTTTGTCCCGTGGTTTTTTCCCGAAAGGGTTTTCCACGTAAAATCTGTGTGTTCTCTTATATGTGCTTGGTGCCATTGAATTGCTATCTTAGATCTAGATCTGTGTGATTCCGCAGGCCAAAATTTCCAACAGAATTGGCCAAGCCATTGAGTTGATTTGAAGAGTCATGTCAATGTCAATGTCGACTCAAGAGCAATTCAGTCTCCTGAGCAAATTTCCTAGTTAATTGCCATCCAAGTTGTGACACAGGGAGGGACGCGATTAGGTCAATCAAGGTCTTTCTCAGGGGATATCTACTCTGAATCCGCGAAGCTTTCTGTACTCCTCACAGAGCTTACTTGAATCCATGGGAGATAAAAGTAGAAATAATTTCTAATAATTTAGAAAAAAAATTTTGATTGATAATAAAATATAAAATTACAATCCTTTAAATAATGAGCTCTAACGTAGGACAGAGTTTTAGACTTGAACTCCAACTCAAATGTTGAGGGTCAAATACTACATATTAGACCCTATTTATTACCTAATTTTATGAACATGATAATGCTTAATGTTTTATTTTAATTATGTTTGTGTTGCAAGGTGAATTTAGAGTATTAAAAATATGGATTTGACGCTCAAGAATCACCAAGGCAAGAGACGGATCTTAGGGGACTGATATTGAAGAATTCACACACCAAAGATCTAAGAAAATTAAGTGATTGAAGATAAAGAGGCCTGAAAATCGTCCTGAATGTAAGATCACAGGGTTCTTACCATTCGTTTGGTTCGAAACTTTATATCTGGCCTGAAAACCCTAAATTAACCGTACACGTCAAAATTCAGCCCTTAGATCATTGTGGAAGTAGCCCATCGGACAGATCAACAACTAAATCACCGATTTGGGGCCCACCTGATCTCTAGATGTGCCTAAATCTTGGACTCAACTCCTTAAATTAGATGGGAAGACGAATGGATGACGTGGATCATCATGAACATCACGATGGTCCCTACACCAGTTTGTGCGTGCACATGGCACACTCACACCCACACCGCACCAGACCAGACTGGAGAATCCGATCAGCGTACGCTGACCCGATCCCCGCCCGATTCTCGCCCGCACGACCGGACGTCATGATGCTCTGTGGCCTACTATGATCGTCCGTATGGACGATCCAAACCGTTCATTGTGCTCAGGGGTTGGGGACGACCGTACCCATGAAGACCTTTTGCTCCCATGCACGTGTACACACGCAGATCACCGTCAAACGCAGGATGAATGACAACATGAGTTGATATAGTGGGCCGCACTAAAACTCGACCAAAACCACCCCTTTCCGACCAAAATTTTGCTAGGAATCCAATGGACGGGGTGAATTTCTCTGAAAACATCATTGTGGGGCCCACCGAGCACATAGACCGTCCACATGCTGACAAAGGGAGAGTTGAGCCCCACCATGAAAAGAAATTAGATTTTGGGGATGATCTTCTGGGTAAAAACTTGAACCCACGCAAACCAGGTTGCGGTTTCGCTGCGCACGCAAGATTGTTGCTGCGTAAACTCCAGCCACCGGCTCTTGCTACGCACGCACAACCGACTCCAAGCTTCTATAAAAGAGAAGGAGAAAGAGAACGTAAGGCATCATTTGGACGTGGGAAGCAAAGACAAGAGAGAGAGAGAGAGAGAGAGAGAGAGAGAGAGAGAGAGAGAGAGAGAGAGAGAGACGTGGAGACGGCTATTAAGTTTTCCTTGTCCTTTTCTTCTTTAGTTTTTTTTTTTTCCTTTAATGTTTTTCTGAGTTTTAGATCATCATGTCTATGTTAAGCTAAACCTTTTAACTAGGGCTAAGAGGTGAAGCTTGTAGCGTGATGGGGTGTTTCTACGGTTTGATTCATGTTTAAGTTGAACTATCTTTGATTTAAGTTTAATTATAAGGAATGCTTTTAGTTTTTAATGGTTTGTTGTGACTTAAATTACAATGGATCTGCGATAGCTTTAAGCATATTCTTTTCATTATGATTATGAAATTAGGAAGCCCCGTTGTTCATCATCGTCCCATGGGCATGGTTGGATGATGAAATCCTTCTAATCTTCATGATTATCTTAGATTGGTTGTGGATTGGTTAAATTTTGTTGTTTGTTTTGTCTCATGGGCATGGTTTTGTGATGGAATCAATTCTAATTCACATACCTATCATTCATTGAAAACTAGATCAAAGGAAGTTCATAGTTGATTTTTAATGATATATCTTCCTATTGGATGAAGATGGGACTCTGATTCCAGTTGTGTTTATGAATCAAGCATAGATCCCCCTGATCTCTACAAGTGGATCCTTGAAAACCTTAGTTTCATACCTCTGAATTTTACAAGTTTTAGTTAAAATAATTTATCATTATTCTCTTAAATTTTCTGGTTTAGATTACATCTTCTTCTAGTTCTAGTTCTAGTTACTTTCAGAATACGTACAAGGTTCAGTCCCTGTGGATTTGACCTCGGTCTCACCGAGATTATTACTACATCGCGACCCTACACTTGGGGTTGTGAACATCAAACACCCTAAAAACATGACTTACCGTAAATAATAAACTTACTATTTATAGACGGTCTCCATTCCTACTAGACTTCATGGTTTTTTGCCAAAAATAGTAAGTGAACAATATAACCCAACCACATTATTCTCCTAATTTTTCTAAGCCCTTTCATGTTAGGCATGGCTTCTAGTTATACAAGAACTAAAACTTACTATTTATAGTAAGAACAAAAATAAATTGTACTTTTGACCGTCGATCTGATGGAATCTCGCAAATCTAGCGTGGCTAACCCAGCATAGCCAGTTTGGATGGCTAAAGTAACTTCTCTACACCCAAAATCATATATGGTACGTCAAAAACCTCATCCCGATTTGCGAGATACGACTATTTTAAGGTTATGATGGTCCGGATGGTTTCCGCCTCCAATCGGGCCTTCTCTGGTCCAGCGACCTGCTCCACATCAAGTTGATTCACTAAGTTTTAGAACTATGCCATTTGGATGTTACAAGGTGGACTGTCCGAGTTAATCTACCAACTTTCTGAGTGTAAAGTTGAGAAATCATGGTTTCAAGATCCTGACTCTGACTGACTCGTTTGATCCTGGTCAGTCGAGTCATGAATCAATCGAGTCAGGAGGTGATTTGTTTGAGTGATCTGAAATGTGACCGAGTTCGAGTTGACTCAGACGAGTCGGCAATGCATTCCAAGCAATGGCTCTAGGGCTAATCCGGCAGGGAATCTTATTGTTGTTTATGCAAACAAAGCACCGGCAAATTTGTCTCATGCTTTGGCAAAGCTGAAACCGGTTTGAGAGCTATCCGTGATATTGCATTGATAGAAAAGGACAAATAAAGAAGCCCAAAAGTTAGGCTGGTTCATTCGTCAAATGGGCCACGTTTGTACAATTAAAAAAATACCAATGATCGATCTCAATGTGTGGCCCACCTGATGAGTAGACTGGTCTGATTTTAAGATCAAACCATGTTTGCAGTAGACGCATCTGATAATTAGTGAATCATACATTGATAGAACCCATTCTTAATGGGCCATTGATCGAAATCACGGTTGAAACTCGCACGAAATCGATGACATGAGAAATGGGTTTCTCCTATTTTGACATGTTTTCATCAGCCGTCCATTGATAAGTGTGAATCTCAACTGCCGGCCTTCCACGGAAAAAGCTTGCTTACATTGTAGTGGTTGCTGATCCTTTTTCTCCATTCTTACTCTCCAATTCCCTCTAACACCTCTCTCTCTCTCTCTCTCTCTCTCTCTCTCTCTCTCATATCATCATCATCATTCAACCATCCATTTATCATGAGGTATTTATGGAACTTTCTCCGTTTGGTGGTGGAGATCATACAAAACTTCTGTCCACCTGTTGCTAAGCAAATCAATTATCTCACAGACCTTCAGCAGAATGTGGACACTCTGATGAGAGAAACAGAAGCACTGATATGCAAGCGCAAGGACATCGGAAGCAGCGTTCAAGAATCTGCAAGGAAAAGGCAGAAGGTGTTGCATCAAGTGGAGAATTGGCTTGTAGCTGCGGCGAATACTGAATCTGAAGTAGATTTGATAAAATCAGAATTCGATGAGAGGAGGACGATCATGAATGGACGTTGCACTGATTACTTCTCTCGCTACATGTTGGGCAAAAGGGCCATTAAAAAGCTCGACGAAGTTAAGGATCTCATTGAGAAAGGGACATTTGATCGACTGTCTGCTGGCCCTTCATCACCACCACCACCAAAGGCTGCAGAGATGCCGATGATATCAATGCGTGGTCAGAGAACGTCTGAACAAACGTTAAAGAAGATACAGCATTATTTACATGATGAGGAGACGGGAATCATATGTGTGTACGGGATTGGCGGAGTGGGGAAAACAACTCTCATGAGAAGTATTAACAATGGGCTTGTAGGAACCCACGACTTTGAAGCTGTGATTTGGGTAACCGTGTCTAAGGATGGAAATTCAGGAAGGATCCAAAAAGAAATTGGAAAGAAGCTGGGGTTGAACCTTCGGAACAATGAGACTGAAGAAGAAAAATGCATGGAATTGTTTACAGCCTTGAAGAACACGAGGTATATGCTAATTTTCGATGATATCTGGCAAGAAATCTGTCTGGAAGAAGTTGGAATTCCAAAGCCAAACAAGCAAAACAGATGCAAGAACTCGAATCATTCAGGTGGGTAATGTGATGGAAGCCGATGTGCAGATCAGAGTCAGCACTCTTACAAGAAAGGAGGGTTGGGATTTGTTCTGTGACAAAGCTGGAGATGTGGTCCTCTTGCCAGATATCCGAGCACTTTCTGAGGATGTTGCTGATGAATGCGGTGGTTTGCCGCTGGCAATCACAACGGTTGGAAGAGCAATGCGAGGAAAGGACAAGAAAGAGCTGTGGATGAATGCTTTGAGGGCACTGCGAGGGTCCGCACCTGAGATTGAAGGTATGGAGCCGAAAGTATTTCTATCTCTAAAACTTAGTTATGATCATTTGGAGGACAAAAATATCAAGCACTGTTTCCTGTATTGCTCACTCTATCCGGAAGACTATGATATTCCAGTAGATAAGCTTGTAATGTATTGGGTAATGGAAGGATTTATAGATAATGTGGATTACTTATCAGATGCATCAATTAAGGGACATCACATCGTTGAAAGAATTTCGGACGCATGTCTTTTAGAGAAATATTGTAATCAGCGTTACCAAATTCACAGTGTCAAGATGCATGATTTGATTCGGGATATGGCAATATGGATTACATCAGCATTATCAAATGAAGGGCCAAGATTTCTCGTGAGAGCCAGTGTAGGATTGAAGGAGCCACCCACGGAGAACATGTGGAAAGATAAAGAGAGGATTTCACTGATGAACAACGACATAGAGGAGCTTCCTGTCAGGCCTGATTGCCCAAAGCTGGTGACCTTATTGCTCCAGAATAATTACAGCTTAACAATCATTCCTAATAGCTTCTTTGAACTCATGGCAAAACTAGCAGTTCTTGATCTAAGCAACACTTCCATTAAATCACTTCCAGTGTCCTTATCTTCATTGGTTAATCTGCAATCTCTCCTTTTATGTAATTGTCCAAGATTAGAAGAGCTAGCGCCGATTGGAGGGCTGAAAGAACTTCAATTTCTAAATCTCTCATGGTCTGGCATTAAGAAGCTCCCTGAAGACCTTGGAAAATTAGTTAAACTTAAGCAATTGGATCTTTCACATTTACATCAGCTCAAGACAATTCCACAAAATACAATATGTAGGCTATCTGCTCTCGAGGAGTTGCATTTGTTTAACACGTGCGGAAATTTGGCAAAGAAAGAGGTGCCAGTAGAAGAAGATGCCTGCGAAGCTATACTGGGGGAGGTGGCCACCTTGAGGCACTTGACTACTCTTGTGATCACCTTACAAACCATCAATTGCCTGGCCCATGATGTGTTCCATTGCCGATGGGCGAACTTGAGAAAATTCCATTTTCACATTGGTACGTCTTATATGGAGACCTTAATCTTTCCGAGCAGCGATAAGGAGGTGACAATTAATGGTTGTGACCATTTCCCTCATGGTATTAAGACGATGCTAAAACATGTAAAACACCTGCATCTTTGGCATTGCAAAGGTCTAAAATGCATTTCTCAATTAGTGGAAGACTCAAAGAGTTTAGTGGAGCTTGACATCCGAGATTGCTCGGAAATGGATTTGGTTATAGGCTGGAGAGAGGTGCGAGATGTCGGTGCATTACAGAGCTTGGGATCGTTGGTTCTAAGTGATTTGCCGAATCTGAAGAAGGTATTTGAAGGACAAGCACCTCGTGGAAGCTTTCAAAAACTGAGATTAGTACATGTGGAATCCTGTCACAAGTTAAGGAATCTCTTCTCGTCTGATATGGTTGAACATCTGCATCAATTAGAAGAGCTGCAAATACAGAAATGTGATGAAATGGAGCAAATCAATGAAGGGGATACGCTACCATACAATGCATTCCCAAGATTACACCATTTAGTGCTAATCGAATTAGCAGAATTGACTAGTGTTGCTAGTAGTGAGGATCTGGGTTTCACTTCCTTGCAAGAGTTAAGGGTCTCGTCATGCCCGAAATTGAGGAAACTGCCCTTTTTCCCTAACATAGAAAAAATCAAGGGAGAGAAACAATGGTGGGAAGGATTAGAGTGGGAAGATGAGAATAACAAGAACCTCTTTCAATCCAAGTTCTGTCCACTCTAAGCTTTGCCACAAACTCGTTTACATTTTGATAGCAACTGAGACGATGTATGATAGTAAGTTAGCTCTTAATTAATGTTCTAATTTGGCAGTACATGTCTTACTAATATTTTTTAATGACTTTTGGGTTATGTAAACTTTCAAACAGCGGATATATGGTCCGAGAGTATTCAATGCGAGCGTCATTTTCTGTGAGCTCGGATATTTTCAGCTTCGGAGTTCTGCCTCTTGATATTGTAAGCAAGAAAGGATTCGATGTGATCTTAGATCTGGACTTCATAGGTGCCACCTCCTTGATCATGTTAGTTTCTTCTTAACTTGAATTATAAGTTTTCTTGATCCCACATGAATATTCGGCCAACTTCCTCTACATGCCAGCACACATGTGCCAATTTCACATGTATGTCCATCGGGTGGGCTCTACCATGTGCACCTGTGGGGTCCACCTGATGGATGGCCTGAATGTTTATGACACAGAAATTAGAGGTGCTTGGCTATGAACATTATCTTAATATGATTCACTCCCTGACATGTGCATTTCAGGTAAGGTGATTAGGGTGTGAGGGCATAAATCACGAGTTCGTCAATGTTGCGGATGCTTAGATGGATTCATATTGGTCTCGTGTGTTGAAGAAGATCCAGCAGATGGAGCCTTCAATTCATTAGCCTTTGGCATGGTAAAAGAACAAATATATTACACCCCCACAACCTAAGAAAGCCATGTTTAGTGAGGCAAAGTCCCATCATTGAAATGAGTGAATGTTCTAACAGGGCTATAATGCGCTTTACCAAGAAGTAACCATTTCAGCTCTGAATGTTGTAAGATCAACAGGGTTAGGACATGAATGCAGCGATGTTGCAAGCATGTTTAGACACCTTAACTGATACCGCAACAGATGATGAACATGAAATTCTACTTAAATATCCAATTATTTTATAGATCTTTGCCCCTCTACATTTTTGGCACTTGGGTTGCCTGATTCATATGGTTGTTTGATCATTTTGTGGTGTATGATTTGAGTTTCTGAATGGATCGCTAGAATGAATGCTGAAAATTGGATGTTTGGGATTAGTTCTTCATCCTAGATCATTTCTTTCATATGCTTGAAAGGGAATCACTTGGTAGAGCAAGCAGAAACAGAAATGCAGTAAATATCACTTCTGTCAGTACAAATCAGGACTACCTCGATTGCAGGGCCGTACCATTGATGGTTCACTGTCCAAACATATATCCAGCAGTCCATGATGCTGCTCTAAAACATGGTGTTGGCTCATATGTCTAATTCAGTCAAACACAAATGTTTCGAGTTGGCTCATAGACTCGGTAAACTCAAACCATGTCACTCAGTTTAGCGAAACCCATAAACAGGAGCTTGCTCAGAGCTCATATCCAACGGGAACCAATGCTTCTCATGTCACTAGAAAATGGAAATAAGGGACGGTTATTGGCAATTTGGTATGTGGCCATGACCAGCACGATGAGCGGTTCTATAATCATTAGTTAAAATAAAATCAGAAGGTTCTTTCACATTAATATTTCCTAAGACATTTGGAACAGAGGATATTCCACTGCTTTTCTGTGATATCCTACTCAAGATTGGCAATACCAAGTCTAACAACAGTTATTCCCTCATCCATCAGAATTTCAAAAGTTACGAACGTAGAAGGGTCTGATAGTGGACTACGTCTGACGAGAGTAAAAGCCAAAGGAGCTGCCTGGGATCTTCTTGGAAATGGGAAGATCTTGATTTTAACTTTTAAAAAAGAAATCAGAAATTAGGATCCCTCACTCTTCCAGTGAGCCACATTTAACTGTCCATGTGTGGCCGACCTGATGAACAGACCTCTTGATTTTGCTGGCATGTCCATGATGCTGTGTTCCTAATAAAGGACCCAATGTCCCATGTGTGCCACACCTCATGCCTGTGTTAACAGGACAATTCTCAATCTGCTGCGCATGTATATAATTCGAAAAATTATCAATAACGAAAGACGGATTTACAATGTTCTCATGCTCAAACAACAAGCCATACATCGCCAATCATATGCAGTGGCCCATTAACCATTAACAAGAGAATAAATGACAATTTTGTAACAAATTCAAAGGATCAAGCAACAAATCACCAAATTTTTTTGAACATCAGGCCCTGATATAGTTACAAATGAATGTGTAAGCCGTCACTTAGGCTCATTCAGCATTTGTCCCCTTCTAGGACCCACACGCAAATTTCCGAACAATCTCGATCTTCAGATGCACATGACACAACAATTGCTCAGAAATTATTATTCTGATCATTGATTTCTTGTCAATGCTGCATCTTCCTTCATAAATATCTACGATTAGGATTAGCCATTCAGAGAGTTGTGGACTATAGTCCTAGAAGTTGCATGGCTTGTTCTTCCAATTGACTGCAAGTAGGTCCCACGGAACGACTCATGCTCGGAGACAACCTGAGTTACGACCATAATATTGTCACAAACATCATTGCTTTATGTTTTATTGGGTAAGCCAAGGCCAACAAAACACAACCATGGCCTTACATTGTGGCCTCTGCATCTCAACCACTTGAGCATGAGGGTGGCCAGACCATTCAAACCCTTCATCGGGGTTCAAGAGTTGAAGCAGTTACTTCATTGATAGAGAACACCTTATCATTTGAAGGTCTATCAGATCCTTCAACAGTCCTCCCCAAGAAAAATCCTGGCCGTGTAGGCTGTTGGAGAGTCATAGTTTTGCTTCTGAGCATGTCAATGACTGTGGACATGGTGGGCCTATCTGCTGCATCTTCTTGAACACACAAGAGACCAATATGGATCCATCGAAATGCTTCATTTGTTGGATGTAACTCTGATAATGAAAGATCAATCAACTCCAAGACTCTGTCTTCACACCATAATTTCCATGCCTGTAGTGTCACATTTCATGGATTTTCATTTTAATGTAATCTTCCTTAGCAAGAAATTCAAATGAAAAACATGTATATGATTCAAGCATGTATAGTTGTCTCCAATACATGTCAGAAAATGTGCCAATATTGATGTATGGTGAACACCCAAGCCATCCTTAATTTGAGCCTCAGGCATTTACATTCCCTGTCCCTAAAAAAAGGCCCTTCTTCTCATCAGGTGGAACACAGTGCAAAAAACAAATGGACAGATAACAACCATGTTTTAGCCATCCATTTGTTTCACACGTTTTGCATTCCTGGTAACTGGACTAGCCTACTTCTGGGCCATGGATTCTAAAGGGTGGGGACCAACTCATGGACTGAGCTGATCTCACACACATGCCATATTGGGAACGTCTGTGATGGCATGTTAGGGGAGTTGGACTATACATGCTTTTGGGATGGCAGAGCTTGTAATTCATGTTAAGGTGGAACTAACATAAGTGAGGAGGCTCAGTGCATCTTCAGGAAGATGGCGACTGTTGTTCCTTTTTCCGCTTACAATTTCTAGCAGTATAACTCCGAAGCTAAAAACATCCGACTTCACAGAAAATAACCCTCCCATCGCATACTCTGGTGCCATGTACCCGCTGTCCAAAATTCACATGATCAAAGAAAGATTAGAAGCATCTAATAGTTATATATATTGCCTAAAAAGAACATAGCATACTTACTATGTGCCAACAACTCGGTTGGTATTGACCTGACTCTGATTTCCTCCAAAAATCCTAGCCATTCCGAAGTCTGATATCTTTGGGTTCATCTCCTTGTCTAATAAAACATTGCTAGCTTTTAGATCCCGGTGAATGATTCTAAGCCGAGAGTCTTCATGGAGATAAAGAAGGCCCCGTGCAATTCCACCAATAATGTTTTGGCGCCGTTTCCAGTCTAACTGAACTCGCTTGCTTGGATCTGGGTAGATGGAGGAACAATGATCAATTCTACCACATCTTGAATAGATGAATAATATAATTAGACCATAATATTATTATGGTCTACGCCGTGTTAAAGATATTTTCTGCTTGTCATGGCCCATCCAGCATGTTGATTTTCATGGTCCATCCACTATGGGGCCGTTGGAAAATCTGTTTCTATCATTGTACATGGTCTTGATGTCATGCATGTGCCATGTCAGCGTGTGGGGAAATTCTCCTTCATTTTGTACATGTGAGGGCCTAGTTCAGTGGTTCATAACATTGGACTGTTGGGCTCCACCCTAGCTTGATCATGCCCCAGAAATCCCCTCAGCACGACAATTTCATCAATCGATATTTGTTCCTTTTTGCAGCTGAATTTGGACCATTTTTGTACTTCTGTTGTTATACATCTATTCACAGGCCACAACAGGAATGTTCGGATCTTTATAATCGAGGAGCACCTCCATCCACGATGGCGCTAACAGATCAATGGTCTCAATAACCATGTGACCCACTTGTATTCTTTACAGTGTGTTTTAGCTGTAGTCTACGAAATTCAGAAACTGAAGGGGTGAGCAAGAGTCCTAACCAAAGAGGAAGACATCAAGACTGGTGTTGGGCATGTATTCATAGACGAGCAGCTTTTCATCTCTCTCGATGCAGCAATACAAGAGCCTCACGAGGTTCCTGTGCTGTAGTTTTGCAATCAATGTAACTTCATTCTTGAACTCCTCCAGACCTTGCCCCGAACTCCTCGAAAGCCTTTTAACTGCTATTTCCTTCCCATCAGATAGCACTCCCTGAAATGATTTTCCATGCAAAATAAACATTCAACTAGGAAACCCATATTGTTTATTGGATGATATAAACAAGTGTCTCATGCATTAGGTTGCAATTGCATGTAAGTTTCAGCCCTCTATAAAATGGGATTTTACATACTTCATATGCTCAGAAATGAATGAGATTTCTCTCCTATCCATGATTAGTTTATCTACTCACTATTAGCTAAGGACATTCTTTGTTAAAAAGAACACCACTCTACAAAGTGATTGAATCCTTTCAATGTGAGGGCCGATGCACCAATCCCCGTAATATCAACAGTTTAGGTCATCGAACAAACTGAAAACTGAATTCAAGTTTTGGGCTCAAGCATTGTATAATACCCCCAAATGTCATTACCTTATAAACAGGTCCAAAGCCACCTTCTCCAAGCTTATTTTCATCTGAGAAGTTATTCGTAGCAGCTTGTATTGTAACTAAGTTGATCAATGGAAGTTCTTGAGTTTGAACTTCATTATCTCCATCCACGCCCATCCGACGCTCCAAATTTTGTAACAGAGCGAACTCACTGTTTCCTTCCTTTACAACTGAAACGAGAGCATGTATTAGTAGTTTTGATGATACATTTGCATAACTGCAACCTCAACATTTCAACAAGAATGTTTTGAGGTGACTCTAGTTGACAAAGGACCATGTTTCTTCTTTGTATTGGTCCATTTGGGGGATTTTTCCCTTCTCTGTCAAACTGGTCCAAAATTGTTGTTCTGCTCATTTTATCTAAGAGCTGAAACAAGCGGGCCGTCATTTTCGTGCCGGCCTCTTTTTTCTTCATAGAGAAATTCTGCTTTTGGGTGCATTTGGATGCTTGATTGAATTGAATTGCTGAATAGTAAATCGCTGAAGGAAATGATCAGAATGGGGGGTGATGCCATTTCAAGTCGAGATGATAACTAAACCCCTGAATGAAATTCCATTATATAGATCAATTAGTAGATTGTGTCACGCATACTTTTAATGATTAATAAATAAATAATAATAATAAAATCATATATAAAACAGAACATGGACCCACTCCTATTTACCCCTCTGTTGAAGTTATGTTCCTGCATCTGTTTCTTCCTCACTTCCCCCATTTTCACCTTTTATTTTTAAGGTTTCTTTCAGTTTTTTAAGGATTTTTTTTTTTTTTTTTGATTGGTAGAAATAAAAGAACTGAGGAAATGAAATTGATTTCCTTAGAAGTGACTGTTCCCCTCATTTGCAAAAGACATGATGATTGAGAAAATTGATTTCCTTTTCTTCATATATATATATATATATATATATATATATATATATATATATAGAAAGACCATTTCCTTTTCCACTCTCAAACATAAAGAAAAGGAAACTTTGTGGCAATATGCAACAGAACCACTTCCATGGATGAAAACAACCTTGTTGCTAGAATAAAGCGTCAGAAGTGGTTGTTCTCATACCTCAGGACTTGAAACTACCACAATTGCAATTTTGGGGCTAGTCCGTCGTGATAAATTAAGTGCACGATAACCCCATATTGGTCATTTTCTCTTCACTAAACTGAGTTTTTTTTTCAATTTGTTTCAATCGAGCATCCAAACGCACCTTTAAAAATTTTACCTTCTTGTGATGATCTCTTCCTTTTCCATAGACAGCAGCATATACAAGAACCCAAGAGAGTGACTCCTAAAGCTGCTGCAACACTGATGATTATAACCCTTTTCAGATTCCTCCTCTCCCCTGTTTATAACAGCATTGTTAACTTCAACATGTTGTTTTTCTTTCTAATTTTTTATCCTCATTCAAATGCCCATCTTTTTTCAAGTGCTCACGATTCATTTCCACCAAAATCAATATCAGGAAATTTTCTGATCCACCCAAAAAGGTTTCCAGCAAGAGGCGAAGGATTAGATGGATATCCAGTTTTGCTTAAAGCATATCTCCTAATTTTGATTTGGGGTACAACCAAACGTTTCCGAATTTAGTTATTATTAGTCCAAATCAGTTATAATGTAATTCAGCAGTTCACTGAAGTGCATGGCCCACCTTCATTAGTGTCGTCAGTTGGCGAAGGCAACGGCACAGATGGAGGGGCCTCTAGTATTGAGGCATTGAAGAAAACGTGATCATCGTATCTTATAAAACAACTGGATGTAAGATACTGCCACCCTTTCCTCCCATCGCAACACTGAACAAGATCACCCATTGATCGTACCAAACATCTTCTGCAGTCATCCTCGCCAAGATCCCTGGTGCATTGGGCAAGAATGTATCTTGACACGGACCCGCCAATCTGCAATTTTTGGACAGCAAACATCAATGGCTGGATTGGCACTCTTTCCAACATCCTTGAAATTAACTGCAGAGATTTCTGATCCGAATCATTATCTTCGTCGCGAATGCTGAATCCATCGCTCTGCAAAGCTCCAAAAAAGCTGTAATTTGAGTAGCGCAAGAGGCAGTTCTCATACCATACAACACCACGAGTCATATTAGGACACATTTCTGTGAGATCGTTCCGAGCATTGTTGAGACAACTACGGCAGGCGTCTAGTGCAACATCACCTCTGCATAAGGCTAGGCCGTAAACACGGCTGGAAGCTTCTTCTCCGATGGTTTCATTGTAGAAACCAGACAGAGGAGCTGTTGTTATTAAGGAAGAAAAGAGACGGTTGAGGTTCGCTGCAGATGTGCTACTTGCATAAAATTCATCATTTGAGCAAACCTTATTAAGGAAAAAGCTATGCTGCTTAGAGCCAGTGAAGAACCGTTTGGCCGCGTTCCCAACAAAACAGCTGGTAGTCATGTAACTGCCAAAGTCCCTCCAAGCGCAACACTTATTAAATCCATTCATTGCTTCCACCAGGCATTTTCTGCAATCCCTTCTGCTAATATCTTGGGTGCACTGCGCGAGGCCATAGGCCGTCTTGTCCGGCAATGTGTCCGTTGCAGACATCGTCGGTGATGTTGGAGCTGCTTCAATTAATGTCTTCATCATTGCAGATGCTTGATCAGGCCTAGAGAGATTGGCTCTGCCAGGCCAGCCAAAGCCCTCTGAATCCATGGTACCGAAGAAATTGAAGCCTGAGTAGCGAAAGAAGCAGGTGGAATACCATAACATGCCTTCGAAGTTCGTGCGGCAAACTGGTCTAATATCATTGCTTGCTCTAGTTAGGCAACTCTGGCATTCATAGGTGGTAACGTCCCGGCATTGGAAGAGGCCGTAGACACGGTAAGGATCTTCTCCCACAGTGTCATTGTAGAAGCTGAAAGAAGCAGCTTTCGCTGTTAGAGATGAAAGGAGGAGATCAAGATTCACCCAGAACGTACTGTTTTCAGGGTAACCAGCGCCGGTGCAATTTCCATTGATTGGAATGGAAGTGACTACAGAAAATGAGAAGAGTATGGATGATATGAGCAGGAAATGGAATGGTATTGATGAGAAAATCTGCATTTAAAATAAAAAATTAAAAATTAAAAAATTGGATTGCCTGGAATGAGGAGAGAATGCAGGTACGTGAAGTAAATGAAAGAAGTGTTTTTGTGAAAATGGTTTTAAGACTTGGACGAGTCAATACGACTCATCCGAGTCGACTCAGATTAGGTCTTACCCAACATCGTATGAATAGAACTGAGTCACTCCAAAAGAGTATTTTCTGAACGTGGTTTTAAGACTTGGATGAGTGGACTACGATTCAGTACTACTTGATCGGGTCCAAATAGGTGTGAAAGATTCTTGTATACATTTATTATTCCACTAGAATGTATGTTTAAAAGAGTAGGCAAGAGGACCTGATTCGCTCAACCCTAACTCAAGCCACGACTCATCTGTGTCAGGTTGAATCAGTTGAAGTTACGTAGCTGAGTCAACTCGGACGAGTCACATCAGACTCATCTATCCGAGTATCTGTGGCCCACCAATATAGAAATTATTTGGAAAGTGATCCAACGATGGTGATCCATGCCGTACCAACATTTTGGATTGCCAAAAGCGAAATGACCTGACTCAGCTACTGGACCTAACTCACACACGTTGGCCCAGACAACCCAAGTCAAAAACCTACCTTAAGACTCGTGGTGTGGGTCTGGATCGTAGTCAACATTGACTGAGTCAACTTTGGCGGGTCGTCAAACCATGTTTAAACTGGAAGTGGATAAAATAAGAAAAAGGTGGATGCCATCTGTAAGTGGACCTCATGATTTCGTGACTGGTGCCATTGATGGTTCTGTCTATCATTCTGGCCTCTTGTCTAAATGCGTGTGGACCCTGAGGAGGAGTTTCATCACGGGGTCTTGGCTTCGATACCCATGGGTGGTGAAATCCCACTGCGGCGTGTGGGTGTGTGACGGGTGCGTGTGTAAAAAAAGAAGAAGCGTGTGGACCCATGGTTGAGGTCGCAGATTGGATAAAGATAAGGTCAGTAGCCGAATCGCTACGACTACCATGATGCATGTTTTGTATTTACACTGTCCAACTGTCCACCATTTTAGAGATCGTTTTATGACATTAAAAATAGAATGAGATAATCTAAAGTTCAAGTGGACCCACCAAAGAAAACCGTCGGAGCCGTCACACCCACACCCACCGTTGAAACATTTATAGGGTCCACAGTGATGTATTTTTGAGATCCATCCTATTCATAAGTTAACATAGAGATAGATGAAGTGAAAATAAAAATATCAGCATCATCGGAAACTACAGTGGACCTTAAGAAGTTTTGAACGGTGGATGTTATTGTCCCCACTATTTTTTTATGATGGGGTCCACTTGAACATTAGATCTATCTCATTGTCTTTGTAATGCCATAAAAAGACCTCTAAAAATGGTTGGATGGTATGGATAGACCACACGCATCATGGTGGGGTCCACAGAGCTAGGTGACGTCACTTCAGTAGCGATTTGGCTACTGACCTTGTCAGTATCCAATCCGCCCCCATGGTTGAGTGACCAAATAATGAGGCTGTAAGGACGGATCTTACTTTTTGACATCCAAAAATTATATTGATGGCGACAGTCATCCGTTCAACATAAGTTTATCCATGCGTCAGAGTAAAGACGGTTCCAATCAATGAACAATGTTACATCGGATGCCAATGGGTCGATGAACTCTTTTAACTATCGCCCATCTTTTATGTATCCTTTCAGATCAACGGTGACGATTCCCAGACCAGACCATCGGCACAAATATCTACGGGCCTGTTTAGGAGAGTAGATTTGGACCTAGTGGATTTGGAACCGTGGATTTGAAACCCCTGATCATGAAATCCTCCGGTTGTGTTTGGCACCCGAATTCAATCAAAAGTAGCTATGCATATCATATTTACTGGGTTTGAATTTAATTACTAAATCAACTTTAATATCACTAACTAGTGTTATTATATAATGTTTGACATAATGATTGTAATAAGATCCTTGAAATAGATACTTTGCTTGAAAATAATGAAATTACAAGTTTCAGATCGGCCACAAGCACAAGATTATACCGAGTGACTAACCAACAAATTTTAACCGTTGATTTACATGTGCAATATTTGGACAACATAGATAATTGCATTAAAGTAATTATACTAATGCAATTAATAATTTAATTGTTTTAGGATATCATCAGTAAGCCATGTACCCAATAGATTAATAGTCTAGTGACACACATATTACACATGCAACTCTTGAAAGTATTTTGATGTAATCCAAGCTTTAGCGTTGGATTTCAAAGACTCTCTTCGAGGGAATTTCAAACCCCAATTACTTCATGGTGTCAAACATATAGGGGATTTGAAATCTTATCAAATCCTTTCTAACCCCCTAAATCCATGGTGGAAACGAGGGTGTTTGACACATGAATTAGATGGTATTAAGTAGGATGAAACTTTAAATCCCTTGGTTTGAAAAATCATCCTCGTTTGGTTCACCATAGGTTTCCAACATTGGATCCTGTGCATGGAGTAGGGAGGGCTTTTCCCAATTCAACAAGGATTTGCAAAATCCATGGGATTTCCTCCTAAAAGCATGAGCTATATTAAAACTCAAGTAGGCCACCCAAGAGAAAACATTAGGGATTGAGTGACCACCATTGAAACATTCATATACCCACAAAAGTTTTGTATTATGATAAAGTTTTCTATGTTATCAGTTCATCCCGACAGGAATGAACTTATAAACGGTTGGGATGACATATAAATATTAAGGTAGAGCTCGGGAAAGTTTCAACGGTAGGAAATTCTTTCCCCATTCTTTCCTCTCGTATGGCTCACTTGAGTTTTGGATATGCTTGACTTTTGGTAGTATGTCTTAAAATGATCTCAGAAAACGGATGAATGGGGTAGATTACTCGCAAACATCAAGGTGGGCCCTACCTTACTTCGCATTATAGTTTTCAAACATGATTTTCGAGATTGATAGTTATTTTCCATATACAACCAAATACTACATGTATCAAAATATGTATTTAAGCCCTACGTTCTACATGATCCAAACATCAAAGTGGATAGCTCACTCCCATGGCATTAAGAGACAATCCACACACAAGTGTATTTATTGCTAAAAAAGAAATTCCGTCCCACTTAATACCATTAATTCCATGCGCCAAACACCTCGTAAAGTTTTCAATTTGAATTATAAGTGCCATAGAAAGTTCTATAAGGGCTCCACACAGCTTCCGACTACAATGGAAACTTTCAATGGCCTAGGCACAAGCAAGTTGCATCCCATTGAGTATACAGTTTTGCCTTTTGGGTCACCCAACATACAGTTTAGGTCACACAGACCGTGGATGAAGGCAAAACATAAATATCAACTTGATCCAAAACTTTTGTAGCCCTAAGAAGTTTTTAACAATAAGAGTTAATCAACACTATGTGACTCACCTGAGATTTTGATCTACCTTAGTTTTGGGTTTATACCATAAAATTATCTGGAAAAATGAATGGATAGCATGAATAAGACACATACATCATGTTGGGGTCCACATAGCACTAACCACTAGCCATCAGCCAGTGGTAGGGGTAGTAGCCAATCCATTTCCCTTATTTGGTTGTTTATAAACTGATGGACCCAGTTGATTACTGACGAGCATATCTGTGGGCCCCACACAGTTCCGACCCCAGGAACTTATGTGGCCTGAGGGACAGGCAATTCGCGTCCGACCTTATGGGACGCGGATTGCGTCCTACCCCCGCCCGGACAGTAATCCATCCGGGCAGGGCTTTGTGGGGTCCACCGTGTTGTAAATGTTTTATCCACACTGTTAAACGCTTTTTTCTGATAATTTTAATATGTGAGCCAAAAAATGAGGCAGGTCCAAGGCTTAAGTGGGCCACACCAAAGGAAGCTGCACTGATAATGACACCCACCGTTGCAACCTTTTTAAGGGCCAACGTGATTTTTTTTTACCATACAGCGTATTCATAAGGTCATTTAGACGTGGATGAAGTGAAAATACAAATACCAGCTTGATCCGAAACTTCTCCAGCTCCCAAGAAGTTTTTAATGGTGGACATTCAATCTCCACTTTGTGGTCGACTTAAGCCTGGACCTGCCTCATTTTTTGGCTCACATATTAAAATTATCGGGAAAAAGTGTTTAACGGCGTGGATAAAACACTTACAACACGGTGGACCCCACAGAGCCCTGCCAGGACGGATTACCGTCCGCGCGGGGGTAGGACGCAATCCGCGTCCGACTTTATGGTGTTTCTTTTCTGTCATGCAATTCGGGTGGAGAGAATGTGCAGTACTTAGGTTCTTGGTGTGTATTAGTGGTGCCATCCTTCTGTGATCTAAACCGTTCATAATATGGGGCTTAGCCTATACAGAAGATGGAAGAAATTCTTCCAAGGAAAAGTTCAAAAGCCTTCAGTAGGTGGGCAAAGGGAGCAGTTACAAAGCAGGCACATCAATGGTTACCATTCAATATTGAGGATTTTCATTGCAAGCACCATCCAATGTGAGACCCATCGTATTAACGTTTTGGATCATTGAACCATAGGCCCCATCTTTACCATGGACGCGGATTGCGTCTTACCCCTGCCGGTCTCCGGCTGAGAACAGGCAGGAGCTTTGAGTAGCCACCATAATGTATGGGTCTTATCCGCCCCGTCTATTCATTTTTTCATATCATTTTATGATAGTAGCTCAAAAATTAGGCAGATTCAAGGCTCAAGTGAATTACACAATGGGGATTAAACTCTTACCGTTGAAAACTTCTCAGGGGCTACAAAAGTTTTGGATGGAGCTGATATTTGTGTTTTCTCTTCATCGAGGTCTATGTAACTTTATCAATGGATTGGATGGCAAATAAACATCAAGGTGGGCCTTAGAAAAGTTTCAACCTGAGAATCATTATCAATGATGCTTCCTGTGGTGTACTTGAGCTTTAGATCTGCCTTATTTTTTTGCTCTATCCTAAAATGATAGGAAAAAATTGAATGGACAGTACAGATAAGACCCATACATCAAGGTGGCCACACGAAGCTCCTGCCCGTTCCCAGCAGGAGACTGCGGGGTAAGGACGCAATCCGTGTTCCTTTACAATCGTAAAATTTCAACGTTATGTACAGTCTCCCTTTTTGAAAGTCTCACACGGCAAGAGTTTTCTCGAGTCATGACTTGGATATTATACAATGCTCACGTTATGTATAGTCTCTTTTTGAAAGTCTCACACGGCATGATTTTTCTCGAGTCATAACTTGAACATTATACAATGCTCGGGCTGAAAGTCTGTACGCGGTTGGAATTTTGGTGGGTACATGCACTGACATTGATCCTTGTTTCTGCATGAAGAATCTATGTCTAGGGCTGCAAACTTGGGTTTGGGTAACCAAACCTGAGTTTGGATGTAGTTGGGCCAGGTTTCAAGTTGGAAGTCACCAAGCTGATTTGAATTCAGAGGTTGGGTTTTGGTTAAGCAGGCCCTCAGGTTGGGTTTAGGTTGGAAAGTGCCAACCTGATTTGAATTCAGTTGGATTAGGGCATTTGGGAATAATCACATGCATTAGGGTTTAGTTGAGTGTGAGTTGGGCTGAGGTTGAGCCTCAACCCAACCAAGCTGCCCAAATTGCACAACCCAACTTTTTGTTAGGGGTGACAATGGCCCCAACTAAGGCCAGGTTGGAATTAGCCTTGTCCCATTTTAATTTTCCAGGCCCATAGCCATAGCCTAGTACTAGCCCTAACCAGGCTAGAAAGGCCCTTCTTAGCCCTTCGAGGCTATGGCAGCGCGCCTTATGAGAAAAAATATATAATGATCAAATAGTTTTTTTTTTTTTTTTTTTTTTTTTTTTTAAAATAATAATTATTAATTAGCACATTACAATGATCAAAGGGTTGAAATAGTTTAAAACTAAAAAATCTTTTCCAATACATCATTCATCTACAAATAATAGTAATGGTTTTAATCACCTAGAAACATGACCCTCAATTCAATTTATTATTTTTTTTCTTTTTTTAAAAACTATACATTTATACTAAATTAGATTGCTCAAAAGTGCCTTCAAATCATTCATTCTTATTTATGCAGCAACTCACTTAATCAGAGCAGGCTAATGGTCTTAAGACGGGACATTAATCATTGGCCTTGGCCAGGCCCAGCCCAGCCCAAAAATCTTAGATCTAGATTTCAAGCCCCAGCCCAGCCCTCAGGCCAAGTTTAAGCCCAATCCCTAGTCTTATAAGGTCGGACTGCCGGCGGCCCATTGCCATTTGAATTGCTTACTGATGAATATTATATTAAATAAAAAAGTCCATGAAACGTGACACTATAGGCACATGTAGGTTGTGGTGTGAAAACATAGTCTTTGAGTTGATTTTTTATTTGTTATCAGGGTCATGTCTAACAAATGAAGCATTGTAACGGATACAAATCCAACTCACTTGTTGAAGAAGATGCAACAGATAAACTCAACATGTCCACAGTAATTAACATGCAAAACCATCACTCCTATTCTAAATGGCTAAGATTTTTTATTTTTTATTTTGGTGGAGGATCATTACATGATTGGATAAATCTTCTTGAAGTGATAAGAAGTAACTACTTCAATGTTTTAGAAAATCACTCACCCATGATTGATGCAGGTAAAGTAAAGCCAAAAAAAAAAAAAAAAAAAAAAAAAAAAAAAAAAAAAAAAAAAGAAGAAGAAGAAGAAGTAGAAGAAGAAAAGAAGAAGAAGAAAGAGGAAAATCAAAATGTAAAAGGGAACGAGAAAAATAAAAGACAAGAGGCACAAATATTTATATGGTTCAATAATAGATTTACTTCTACGAAACATTTTCTCGGAGCTTTCTTCTTCACTAAATAAGATATATAAAAAATACAAGGCTTAATTACATCTCTCTCTCTCTCTCTCTCTCTCTCTCTCTCTCTCTCTCTCTCTCTCTTTCCCACTCTTCCTTTGTAACAGAACTCTCTTACCAAAGAATATACTCTCTCTACAAATGTTTCCTTTAAATAGACAACACTACATGAGAGAGCACATGCCAAATCCCAAGAGAACTTTGCTTCACTATACATATACATATGTGCAAAGGAATGGGACAACTGCCTCAACATTCTCCCACATAATGCTAGTTTCTCCAATAGTGTGAAAAATACTTAATAATAGCTAGTACATGTCACCAACAATTAGGTAACATTAATTCTAAGAGAAATCCTGCACTAAATAAACTTCTTTCTTATAATAGGCTTTGTTGGTTTATCCACTACATTGTCGTTGCTTTGAATCTTTTACAATAAGATCGGTGTATTTTTTACCATGTTATGACCAATGTAACATTGAACATCAATGTACTTAGTCTAAGCATGAAAATCAAAATTTTAGGCAAGTGTAATGCACTCTAATTACATAGTAAATCATCTCCAATTTCTACTTGAATTTTAATTCATCTAATAACTTCTTCAACTGAATAAATTTCTTACATGCTTGTGTGTTTACTTTATACTTTGCTTTTGTAAGGGACAAGTTCATTGTTTACTATAGTATTGATATCTAACTAACTGCACTACTGGTTAAAGAGAAAATATAATCGATGGTAAATCTTCACTTATCACTATCTCTTATATAATTTGCATATGAACTCAAACAACTCTAAATTTTGACCATTATAATAATTACCACCTTAAATGTACCCTTTAAGTAATGAAAGACCTACTTGACAAAAATCAAATTACCATTACCTACATTTACTATGTATTTACTAATTTCTCATACTAGTTGTGCAATGTCAAGTTTGGTGCATACCAAGGCAAACATAAGGCTCTTTACCACCATCGAATATTGTGGCTTAAAAATGTTTACCTTTTTATTTATATATTAGGATGTTAATCAGAAGACAGATTGTAGCTAATAGGAAATGAATTACTGACATGATTGCAATTTTACATATTAAAGGAATGTAAAATAATTTTAATATAGTCCTTTTGAGTTATCCAAAATTTTATGTGCATTGATTTTAAATATGATCATCGCAAGAATTTAATTAATGGCACTTAATTTATTTTTTATTGAATACCTTAACGAAATAAGTTTTTAATGGTATAACAATATCTTTACTAGTGCCTATAACGAAAATGTTATCCACATTTAGAAATAATGTAGTGAAGTTAGCATTACCATAGCTACGAACATACGCACAATAATTTACCATATATTTTTGAAATTCAATCTCATAATAAATAAATTAAACTGGTTATACCAACACCTTGAAGTCATCTTTCAACCATAAAGCAATATGTTTAACCAACAAATAAGATGCTTTTTATTTTTTAATAAAATATTTGGTTTGGATCATATAAACTTTTTAATTAAGATCTTGTGTAAAAAAATAATTTTTACATTCAACTGCTCAATCCCCAAGTTAAACACCATTGCTATACTCAATACAAAATGAATAATACACAATTAAACAACTGGAGAGAAAATTTTATTGAAGTTAATACCTAATTTTTTAGCATACATTTTTACCACAATCAAATTTTATATTTTTCAACTTTTTTGTTAGTATTTTTCTTTATCATGTAAATTTATCTGCAACCAATATAGTATTTCATTCTTTGAAATTAAAGTTCAACTATTTTCTAAATTCTATTTTTATGTAGAACTTTTATTTTATGGACGCTCTTCACTGGCTAGTGTTCAAAGAATATGAGCAATGAGCTCATCTTTCAGTACAAGGCATTTACACAGTGGATGCTGCATGTTGAACCAATACAATATCATAAATGTGTTCTCCTTAGGCACATGTGAGTAGTGAGTACTTGAAAATTGCACGTAGGCAATTGCTTGGAAAAGAAGAGAACTATTATTGATACAAACTCTTACCTATAAATACGCCCATTTTCTACAATTGATCACTAAAATGAAGAAAAGATTGGTGTATCTATTGTCTGAATGTGATATAGTTGAATAGTAATCCAGACTGTTCAAGTAACTAACCTAATTGTGGATAGAGCATAACCAAGAAATTACAAAAAGAAAATGATAATGAGCCTTGATTTTGTCCTTGAATTTTGACCAATTGCTATTTTACTCTTAATCATCAATTTGATACTCATCAAATAAATGACTAAGATTGCTTAATCAATACTAATTTTAGAAAAGTGTTTCATCCACAAATAGCCCCACAAATTTGAATGGTTGAGTGTGCCAGCATGACTCCCACATGCGAAGAGTCAGGTACAGCTTTTTATATGGTGGTGATATAGCCTGTTGTTAATGGACTAGTATTAGAATCGAGGAACTACAGCGTTCTGTGTGGGATTTTGAGCAAGTGAGGCCCGTGGTTATTCGTTGATCCAGACCGTTGACATGATGGCTTTACCAAAGATGAACCTAGCTACAAAATCTCTCGTATTAGAAGATCCGATCCCTTTGGCGTTGTATCCTAAAGAAGGAAAAAAAAAAAAAGAAGAAGAAGGGTACGATAATGGTCAGCACTCAAGGGACAAAGATTCAAGTATCAATGGTTCAGATCATTAAACTACTGCCCTAATATTGAAATCAATTGACGTTTTTTTTATTGCTTGCCATGACATTTGAAGCTTGAGTAAGAAAGAAGTCACTTTGATTACACGATGCAATGCTACATGAGGGAGCACAGTACTGCGTACATAAACACATACTAAAAGTTTCAAGAAATGAAAGTAACCGCATTAACAAGTAAAATTTCCACCGTTATTTGTCTTTAGACCTTTCACCTTTCACCTTGACTACTTTTCCACCGTTGCTTTCCTTTGCTTAAAATTGATGAAAACATTAGATTTATTTTTTCAATTTCTTTTAATTTGACTTATGACTAGCTTGGTATCTCCCCTCACATCGAGGTACTTCGCTTTAAGGACATGTCAATGGCAAGCTTGAGCCCGGCTATACAGGCTTCGTACTCCGCAATCTTACACCTTGTTAAATCCATGATGCGCATAAGGTACTCGACTAGCATAAGAAGATATAGTTGACTTGATAAAAAACTGACGCGTTGCGGCCTTACCCTCTTCCTAGGGGACTGTCACTTGCGCTAGTATGATAGGGACTCTTCATTTACAGCTTTGCTTGCTCTTAAAGCCCTAACTTGTCGCCAGATTTCTGGTATGAACGGCCCGGGCGCTGCTTGTCAGACACCGTCTTGAGTCGTCGTTTCAGTGATCGGCGCCTGCTGAACGAACTGGAGGACTCATATTAGGAAATCCCAAAAAGGATAGAGACTGACCTTCACAGGACAAAGCTCTATTCAATGTCGGTCTCCTGCTATATGTATTCGGCTTTGTGTTACCAAGAACCTCTCATAGCAAGTGTGAAAGAACGAATATTGATTTGCACCACCACCGCACACAACCACCAACAGGTAGGAGGAAGAGCTAGGTCACAACCTAAGTCCTTGAGTTCCATGTCGATGTTACTAAAAAGAATCTTAAGATTAGATTCTCTTTAATACCATCTATCATATCAAGATCTGAACTAACGATATGAAATAAATCCATACTTTCGTGCAGTAGTCGTCAATGAATGTAACAACCCTCTTACGGAAACTAAGGACGATGGCCCCTATACATCAAAATACACATAATCAAGGACACCCTTACAAACATGTTTACCAGATTTAAAAGACAACTTAGATTGTTTACCATATATAAAATGCTCGCATATATTGAAATATAAACTTTTAAAAAGTTGAAATTAAACAACAATCAGAAACTACCTTTATGCTCCACTCACTTATGTAGCCCAAACGTACATGCTACATACGTGCAGATTTGGAATCCGCTACACCTACTGTAGCTCCACCCAATGGTGTTCTTGATCAACTTGTAAAGGGTTCTACTCCTTTGTGCCTTCATAACAATGAGTGCCCCCCTCTGAGACTTTAAGGACATGATCAAAGCTGGTGAACTTGCACCCAAGTGCCTCAAGTGCTTCAAGAGATTCCAAGCTCTTCCACATCTCAGGAACGTGTCTCACCTTAGTCAAGATATGCTCTATGCCATCAAATATCTTTATGTGCACTAATCCAACACCCCACACATTACAGGCATTGTCATTACCCATAAATACCTAGCTACCATCACACTCTTTGCAATTGGTGAACCAAGTCCGATGAGGAGTCATGTGATATGAAACCCCAGTGTCCAAAATCCACTCATCCATACGATAATCATCATAAAAGTGTCTGACCATAGATACTGACAACACATCATTTCCACTCATACCTTCATCAGACTCGATAGTGTTGGCTTCCCTGGAAGAAGTATCTGAGTTCTCTTTTCTTACTTTAGGATTTGTATAATCCTTTTTCATGTGACCAGAAAACCTACAGTTCCAGCACTTTAACTTTCCCTTGCTCTTGCCCTTGGATTTGGATATCGATCAAGAAGATCTACTGTCTCACTCAGAATTTCGCCCCCTCGTAAATAATGTATCAGGAGAGGCTCCCATGTTACCGTTTTTCTTTCACATCATCTTTCCTTGAAGGGATAAGATAACAGTATCATCACTAAGAGACGTTTTGTTGGTTCACATTGTGTCTTTGAAAATTTTATACAAAGACAGTAGAGAATTCAACAAGATAAATGCCTGATTTTCATCATTAACTATTTCCTCTACATTCAGTAATTTGTAAATCATCTTATTAAAGTTGCTAATGTGGACCTCAATATTTCCTCCCTCTGCCATCTTTAGATTGAACAATTGCAACTTTAAGTATAGGCTATTTTCAAATGATTTTTTTGCATAGATGTCCTCTAACTTCGCCCATAAATTTATTTTAGTTTTCTCTCTCATGACATTGTAGAGGACCTCATCCGTTAAACACAATTGGATGGAGGTTCTCGCTATCTTATCCAATTTGTTCCATTCATCATCTTTCATAGATTCTGTTCACTTCTCAAGAACCTCGTTCATCATCTTTCATACTCTCTATTCACTTCTCAAGAACCTCATTCATCATCTTTCATAAATTCTGTTCACTTCTCAAGAACCTCGTCCAATCCTTGCCGAACTAATAGGCCAATCATCTTAACCTTCCATAATTCAAAATTATTTTTCCTAAAGTACTTCTTGACATCGAACTTAAGATTAGATGCCATTGATACTCTACTTTCGGATTCAACCTGTGCCCCAACATTTCTCTCTGATACCACTTGTTGGGGGACCGCAAATGTACACAGAGATGAATTAAGTAAAGTATTCGAATAGCAACAATCGAGCACAAGCACAAAGACTACGAATTTAACGTGGAAAAAACCTTTAGGGAAAAAACCACGACACAAAGCGAGAGATATCACTATGACGGAAGAAATTACAAGAAATGGAGAGAATACCCGATTCGAACAAGCCTCAAATCTCCCCTTATAAGCCCTTGAAAACCCTAGGAATGAATTAGAAAGCCTTGAGATACCCTTTGATCCCAATTACACCCCTATATATAGCCTATAGGAGAATAAAAAATGTTGAGGGTCAAATATTGCATATTATACCCCAGTTACTTGATTTTATGAACATGATACTGTTTAATAGCCTATTTTAATCGTGTTTGTATTGCAAGGTGAATTTAGGAGCTTGGACTGAGAAATGATATTAAAAGAATGAATTTAATGCTCCGAAGTCACCAAGGCAAGGGACAACCCCAGGGGACCAAGATCGAAGAATTTACACACCAAAGATCCGAGAAAATCAAGTGATTTGGTTTAAACGGCCTGAAAGTCGGCCAGAATGCAAGATCATAGGGTTCCCACCATCTGTTTGGCTCGAAATTCTATATATGGCCTGAGGACCATAAATTAATCATACATGTCAAATTTCAGCCATTGGATCCCTGTAAAAGTAGACCAATAGACAGATCAACCCATAAACTATTGATTTTGGGCCCACCTGAGATCTGGATATACCTCAAATTTGGTCTTAACCCATTACATGAGGAGACAAGATGGATAGATGGATTAGATTTCGCATAAACATCACAGTGGATCCCACCTGAGTGGTGTGTGCACCGTGCACAATTGCACACGCTATGCACGGCAACACCACATCGGTCAACATGGCCTAGACCCGTATCTGAAACGGCAATTGCCGTTTCCCTGTAATGCAAACGGTTTGCATGGAGTCTTTTGCGGAAGTCGGTGGGCCACCATCATGGCCCACATGATCAATCTGATCCGTCCATCATACAAAGGGTCAACCGACGTTTAAAACCTTGCAAGCATCATACGTTGGTGTGTACGAATGTACACACAATTCTCATCCAAAGGAGGGCCTCTGTACTACAAAATTAAGGGACAAAAGCTGTTTAGAGGAGTTGTGGGCCTCTGTTAGTGGATTTTCGAACAAACCACACCATCCACACTACAAGAAAACCCACTTTTACCGACGATAATATTCATCGCTAAATGAACATTTTTCGTAGGTAAAAAGTTTTACTGACGATTTTTTTTGTCGGTAAAAGACCGAGGGTAAAGGCTTTTACTGACGAATTTTTTCGTCGGTAAAAAATAAGTAAAAAACTTTTACCGACGATTTTGTTCGTAGGTAAAAATATTTCACGATACTTTTACCTACGAAAGTTTTCGTAGGTAAAAACTGTGTAGCCGTTTTGCCTCACTTGCAATCTTATCCATTCCATCCTATGTTGGAAAAGCTTTTCTTCCTCCCCCCATCGCTTGCTCTGCCTTCGACTCTGAGGAAGATTGACTTTCTCCCCCGCCAATTCTCTAGTCCCATGGGATCAAGATTTCTCATAGTATAACCCTTCTTTTAAGGCCTCTTTCTTTAGTTGGAATCTTTACAAAACTTTTACCTATGAAACTTTTCGTAGGTAAAAACAATGCAACTTGTGTTACAAACTTTTGCCTACGAAATTTTTCGTAGGTAAATATGTGTTGAATCTTTACCTATGAAAAATGTCATAGGTAAACAACGTTGATGAAACTTTTACCTACGAAATTATTCATAGGTAAAAACGTGGATGAGACTTTTACCTACGAAAGTTTTCGTAGGTAAAAAACGTGGATGAAACTTTTACCTACGAAATATTTCGTAGGTAAAAACGTGGATGAAACTTTTACCTACGAAAGTTTTCGTAGCTAAAAAACGTGGATGAAACTTTTACTTACGAAAGATTTCGTAGCTAAAAAAGTGGATGAAACTTTTACCTACGAAATATTTCGTTGGTAAAAGTCTTTTTTTTTTTCTTCAATATTTGAGCACAAAATTCTTAATAAACACCTGTTACAATATATTTCATCATATTCCTCCTGATATACACTTGTTTTATAATATATTTCATCATATTCACATCCATCTAAACACAAACTACGTAAATCCAAATATAAACTACATCCATCCAAACACAAACAATCTTATCCACATCACATTCATCCACGTATAAATACATATAAGTTTAACATCATAAATAAAATACAAAAAATCACAAAGATGAAGGTGGAGGTGGTGGGGCATCGATGGGTAAGCGTGCAGCGAGAGCCTGAAACATCTTCATCATCCGTCGCTCATGCTCCATTTGTATCTCCTTGATCCTCCTCTCCTACTCCTTCTGCCTCTCCTACTCCTCCCTCTGCCTCTCCTGCTCCTCTCTGATGTCATGGACGATGACCCGTAGCTGCTCAACCTCTTTCTCTGCAATATCAGCTCGGCGTACGACGCTCTCGCCAACGACGATGGATCGGCTGGATGCAACTCTAGCGGGTGCCATGAGCTTAGCACAATGGCCAAGCCCACGCACATATCCAGAACAGGTGCCAAGCACCTCACTCAGGATTTCTGGCTTACTTTGCTGAGTACCATTGGGAGTGGACTGACTACGTAAGGTGTCCATCGCCACCTGTAATGAAAACATATGAATTTTCATAACAAATAACATTATTATAATTCAATACAATTAAATTTTACAATGTAAGAATTTTTACCCAATTCTCGCTGGCTTTAGGATGTACCCAAGATCCCATCGCCCGCCGATAGTGAGTCCCTCTGTAGAGGTCTACTGGTCTGGGCTCCTAGCTAGTGAAGGAATCTCGCTGTGCAATTGAAAGGACAATAAAGTTAATATAAATGCATGGAAAGAATATATCAACTTAATAATTACCAGTAATTTCTTATCATGTCGTGACGAAGTTGTACAAATGACTTTGAACCAACTACGTGGTTTACTTCTAACTTTCCCCCGTTGTCAGATTTTATTTTGCTAATCTTCTGAACACATTATTCATAATATATTGTTATTAATTATGAATTTAATTGTAACATTAAGATATCGTAAATATGTAAATATTACCTGAAAAGACTTAGACGAAGATCTCTCGCAGAGTATCCGCCAGTCGTCATGGGTCACGTGCGGCGGTGCGGACAGTACGCCCTCCTCGTGGCTCATGCACAGCTTGTACCGCTGGTGTATGTCACCGCGGTACTCCTTAAACCGTTCCTTGACCATGTCGTCGACGACATGGGAAATGTGAGAAACACTCAAATCCAAGTCAAATTTATCCTGTAGTTTCGTAAATAATAGATTAAGACAATAAACTTATTAAGAAAATAACTTAACTGTAAATGAACTTTTACAAAATAAATTTTAATTTACTACAATTTACCTAAAGGCGCTGATGGATGAGCTGTCACACATCATCTGTCACATCTGCCCAACGGGAGGTGGTGGTGGGATTAGAGATCGACATAAGACACCGACCTCCGACGTAAACATGACATTGTCCCCAACAAGTCTAATGCAGTCCTGTGGGAACTCTACCATCGCCCTACCCTCACGCGTAAGTTGCTCTAAAAGTAACACACGCGTGGGTCCACGTCCTCATCGGCTGGTCGACGATGTTGTTGCAAAAGAAATATGTAAGTCTAAATATAAACAAAAGTCATTAAAAGAAATATATGTCTACACTAACATGCAGTGCCTGGTGTATACGCGATTGAGGGATCAGACGCTTGTGATGTAACATGTGACGGCGATGCTGTCTCCACCGCATCACGGGTAGAAGGGGTAGATCCAGTGCGCGAACGATGTGATCTCCCACGTGATGCTATCATTGAATATGTGCGAGCTACGAACTTATAAATTTTAACAATGTCAATATAAGTGGAATATACTAAAACATTATACAAGTAGTGTTGATGGTAGAATGCATTTGTACTTATGCTTAGAGAGATGATTAAAATATGATTAGACCATTACACTATAATGCAAGTAGAATATAATAAAATTGTAAACTTTAATCTATAACCTTTAAAAATTCCATTACACATTGTCATTCTATATTAAATACACGTATTTCATTGTAATACGAAACAACTTTGAAGTAAATTATCCGAAGTACTCCCTGCGTAAGTTATCGTACGCTTCAGAAGCATATGTCATGTTGTGTGAAGCACTCGACATTGTTACAGCCAACATGTCAGTCACAATAGGAGAAATCTGGTCTCTCGGGACTCCATTCTGATGTGCATGTGACAAAACCGCATCTTCCATATGAAGTTTCCCGCGGTTATATACCTCCATCAGCTCCGGAATTTCTTTGAGATTGTATAATCTTGCATATGAGTCATCGTCAATATATTCCGCGGTACACTCATCGACCAGACCGGGTATCTCTATGGCCCTATCAGAAGACGATAGGACTGGAAAGTCCATCTGCAACAGTTAATGAAGTATGCTGCATGCTTCCGCTACGCTCCGATTTGAGGTGGACATGATCAGAAATTGACTCAACTGAAAATGTGGATTATAAACAAGTCAATTAAAGGAATAAATCATGACTTGTAATTTTCACGTATACATGGAATACATAAATTATTCGAATTGAAAAATGACATGTAAATCATGTGTACATTTAATAATCGTCGTCTGTATCACTATCGTTTAGGACTATTTCTTCTTCACCATCACTATCGTTGATCAGTATTTCCTCTTCATCGTCTGCAACGTCGTCATCAATGAAACTACTATCATCTCTAACAATGTCATGTATTATTGAGACATCAACATGATCAGGTGGTACATCGTCTCTGTTCAATTGCACCACATCAATATCAATATTTGGATCAGTCCCTATATCCCCAATGGCATATCTTCTTGATATGCCTATTTAATCCTATACGTTTCATTTCCCCTGTCCTCGCTATCTTCAACTTCTGATACGGGAACGTCAAATACGTAGGAGGATTATCTTGGCTACTGCTTGTCGCTGCAAAATCAGTATCCGCAATTATTCCCCTTAACACATCCCCTATGATATATTGCATTTCGTCAACATCTTCATCCTTGTCATCCGGCACAATTAGGTCATCAAAGACTTCAGTGGCCTCAATTCTTTGGTGAATATCTTCACCATGATGGATCCACCAAGTATAACCCTGGTCAATCCTAACAATGAACAAATCGTCTTCTATTTTGTCTAAAGTCTTATAAATCATGTTCTTGCATTTTCGACATGGACGCCTAATCCTATTCCCTGAATTTGCCTGATTTCGAGCAAATTCCATAAACTCTTGAACCCCTTATTTATACTCTGGGTCAGACCTGTTCTTAGCTCGCATCCAACTCTTATCCATCTCTACAATGAAAAGACTAGAGTCAGTTTACGGAAATAGGTTTAAGATTGGGCTAGGTTATAGGTTTAGGTTATATGTTTAGGTTTAGGGAATTGAGAATAGGTTAAGGTTTAAGTTTAGGAAATCGGGTTCGGGTTTGGGATCGTGATCGGGGCTCCAACTCAAACAGGAACTCGTTCTCTTCCTAAAAGCTCAAAAGGTAAAGACCCTAACCCATTTTGAAGGTGGTCCCTAATCCCATTTTGAATTTGGGAATTTTGGTATATCCTAATCCCAAATCGATTTTGGTGGTTTTGAAATTGGGGATTTGGGTACCCAAATCCCACTTCGAATTTGGGGATTATGGTACCTTAATCACATTTCGATTGTGGGGGTTTTGAAATTGGGGATTATGGTACCCTAATCACACGAGAGTCACACTGATGGATGGAATGGTTAGGATTGCTTAACAGAGAGAGTGTAAGATAATGTTAACCTTGATACCGTGTCATTTTATGTGACCTACATAAATTATTTTTGCATGTGATTTTTGATATCTATACTTAATTTTTAGTGATATATGGATTTATTGAATCAGATTATCTATAATCATCGCAATATGCATGGTAAAAATGAAAGGCCATAGGGTGTTTTTAATGGCTGGGATGGAATCAACATTTTCTTCTAGTGTGGTCCTCCTCAAATTTGAATGGGCTTTTTTTTTTTTCATGCCCTAAACTAATAATTTAAAATGGATGGATGGCATGGATAAACATATACTTCATGGTAGGGCCTACCAAGCATGATGGGATGCAAGAAAATGCATGTGCTAATTGTCATTTGAAAGCACTGCATGATGAGCATTTAAAAACTACAATAAGGATGATCAAAGTGTTGGCCCACCTTGATGTATGTGTAAAATCCACCATGTGAGTCACCCTACCTTGGAACCAGGGCTGAAATTTTTGTTAATTTAGTGATTTTTGTGGACCATAATAACAGAGAGATTATAAGACATTGTTAGCCATTAAAACTGTATCAAGTCATGTGGTACACATGAATCAAATTTTGGTGTGCTTTTTGTTTAATATGCTTAATTCTAAGTAGTCCATGTAACTTTTAGTGATTTTTAAATCAAGATGGACGACCTTGATATACAAAACATTCATGAAGTTGGGCCCCATTCAGAAAAGGTAACACCCGATAAATTGTCACCCCGTAACACTTAAGTGGCTAGTACCTTTCCAACCAAGAAATCCTAGCCTTTACAGTTGGGCCCACCTTGATGATTTGTTGTATATCCACTAACTGGTGCACATGCGGTTAATTCAGACATCCATATCAATAGACCCAAAGTCTCTTTCATTCGAAAGAGACACATGCGTCATTCACAATCATCCTATCGCTGCATTGTGTGGGCCATTATTCATTCAATGGACGGTCCAACTTGACTAGCATGTGTACGAATCGAATGGTAGATAAAGTTCCAAATCCCCATATTTGCCCAATTAAAGTCTGCTTGAATTTACCCAAACACTACTCTAGGAAATGCCCAAAAATAGAGGAATTGCATATATCAAGATTTTGGCACAACTAATAATCTATATATATGTTATGTTTGATGGGTTTTTTTGACCCGTCGTCGACTGGTCGTGAGCCCTGCTCGACCGGTCGAAGGTTGTGCACGACCAGTCGTGGAAGACGAGCCCTGACACGACTCGAACTCCAGCGACTTTGGGTTACTTATTTCCGGGGTGCTCGACCGGTCGAAGGATGTACTCGACCAGTCGTAGGTGGTGCTCGACTGGTCGTAGGTTCGTCATGATCAGTCGTAGTTACGCAGATTCGTTCCGTGATTTTGCACAGATTTCGTGTCGCAAGTCATTTCGCAACTGGGATGCAGAAAGGAGTTTCCTAAAACTTTAAATAGGAGTTCCTAGGGCTTTCTAGGTATGACAAGAGGGTTTCCTAAAGATTTATAAGGGATTTTCTAAAGGTTTTAGGGCTATCAAAGGTGAGAGAGAGAGAGAGAAAGAGAGAGAGGAAGCTTATAGAAGGGAGGTTATGCTCGTGGAGGTTATCAACTATGCAATCTATATCTCAGCGCTTCTATGTCCTCGTAATCGGTGAAATATCTCCGTTTTCTTTGTTTCTCTTATTGTTTATCCACTCCTGCGTGAGTGAAGAAGGTTGTAACGTTCTACTTCATAGTGGATTGTTGATCTAGATGAGGTCCCGTGGTTTTTACCTCTTTGAGGGTTTTCCATGTAAAAATCTCATGTGGTGTGTGATTAATGCTTTGATTTATTTCATTGCTTTATTATCCATAATTCTGGTTTGTTCAAGAGGGCTAGATCCTAAGGTTTTGTGCAAGGCATCCCAACAAAGTGGTATCAGATCTAAGTTCATTGAACGGGTAGGATCGGTTTTGAATTATGGAAGGTGGCTCATAAAGGATGATCAACCTCAATGGTTCCAACTGGACCATATGGAAGGCTAAGATGGAGGACTTGCTTTATTGCAAGGACCTATACTATCCAATTTTAGGCATATCAGCAAAATCCAAGGATATGTCTGATGATGATTGGAAGAAGGTGGACCAAAAGGTAGTGGGGTTTGTTAGACAATGGTTGGATGATTCAGTATTCCACCATGTGTCTACGGAAACCTCAGCCGCTAGCCTATGACTGAAATTACAAGGGCTGTATGAGAAGAAGACAGCTGGTAATAAGATTTTTCTGATAAGATGACTTGTGAATCTCAAGTTCAAAGATGGTGGTTCCGTGGCCGAGCACATGAATGAGGTCAGCAATATAGTGAACCAACTCTCCTCTATGAAGATGGTCCTGGATGATGAATTGTAGGCTTTAATTTTGCTTAGTTCATTGCCTGACAGTTGGGAGACATTGGTGGTGTCTCTAAGTAACTCTGTGCCAGACGGAAAGATATCTATGGAACAGGTAACTAGTTGTCTCTTCAATGAAGAGACAAGGAGGAAGTCTCAGGGGTCTACTCAGCAAGAGGCTCTTGTGACATAGGAACGGGGGAGAGGAAAGAACGAGAAGGGCGGGAAGGCCCGAGATAAATCAAAAGGCAAGTCGAGTAACAGGAAAGATGTTGATTACTGGAATTGTGGCAAGAAGGGCCACTACAAGCATGAATGTCATGGTAAGAAAAACGACAAGAAAGGAAAGGAGAAGGAAAATGAATCAGATTCCACTGCGGTCTCTTCAGATGGCGATGTTGTAGTTATTCTTTCTGCAGATCATGATGTATGTCTCATGGCTACAAGTCAGGACACCGACTGGGTGATAGACTCGGGAGCTTCTTTTCATGTGACTCTACGTAGAGACTTCTTCAAAAGCTACAAGTCAGGTGACTATGGGACTGTGAAGATGGGAAATTCTAGTATATCAAAAATCGTGGGAGTCGGTGATAATTATGTGAAGACCGATTGGGCTGCACATTAGTTCTCAGGGATGTGAGGCATATCTCAGACCTTCTACTCAACTTCATGTCGACAGGAAGGTTGGATGATGATAGCTATGAAAGCCGGTTTGCTGGTGGGCGATGGAAGCTCATAAAAGGCTCGTTGATCGTGGCAAGAGGAAAGAAGTGTTGCACCCTTTACAAGGCAAGTGTCGGTATATGCAAGGGTGGGTTGAATGTAGTGAAAGATTCAGCTATTGACATGTGGCACAGGCGTCTAGGCCACATGAGTGAAAAAGGGCTTCACGTACTAGTAAAGAAGCGGCTCCTTCCAGACGTGACAGGTACACCTCTCAAAACCTGTCTTGATTGCTTATCAGGAAAACAGCATAAAGTTTCATTTATTGAAACTGTTTCTCATGTTAATAAAGTACATGCATTAGATTTGGTTTATTCTGATGTTTGTGGTCCTGTGAGGACAAAAACCTTGGGTGGGGCATTGTATTTTATTACTTTTATAGATGATGCATTTAGGAGGGTTTGGGTTTATGCTTTGAAATCCAAGGACGAGGTCTTTAGTGTGTTTAAACTGTTTTATACTATGGTCGAGAGAGAGACAGGTAGATCATTAAAGTGCATCCGCACTGACAATGGTGGTGAATACATTGACAACTTTCATGAGTACTGCAAGTCCCTGGGTATACACATGAACAGACGGTTCCCAAGACCCCCCAGCATAATGGTGGAGTTGAGCGAATGAATCGCACCATTGCAGAGAGAATCAGATGTATGTTATCCTATGCAAAATTGCCCAAGACGTTCTGGGGAGAAGCAATGCACACGGCAGTGTATTTGATAAACATGTCTCCATCAGCCCCGTTGAATGGAGAAGTGCCTGAGAAGGTGTAGACTGGACATGATACATCGTAGAGTTATTTCAGGGTGTTTAGATACAGGGCATCCATTCATGTACCAAAGGACAAGAGGTCCAAGCTCGATATGAAGATCAGGCAGTGTGTGTTCTTAGGGTACAGTGATGAAAAATTCGGTAACAGATTGTGGGATCCGACTGAGAGGAAGCTCGTTAGGAGCAGAGATGTGGTTTTCTTTGAAGATTAGTGTTTAAAAGACATTGGTAAGCCAGAGAAGAACCATCCTAGTTCAGTTGAGCTAGAGGACATGGATCCGATTATTCCTCCCGTGGTACCTGATGACGGGGGAGTACAATAAGGTGCAGAGGATGAGGGAGTTCCTTCAGAAGATGGACCAGGGGAGCAGCCCCTACTTGATCCACCTGTTGAACCACATGTGAGGAGGTCATCTAGGGACAGACAGTCGTCCGAGAGGTACTAGCCACATGAGTACATTATGCTGACTGATGGGGGAGAGACAGAAGATTATTCTGAGGCCCTAGCCGACGAGTATAAGGGGGAGTGGTTGAAAGCTATGTAAGAGGAGATAAAATCCTTGCATAAGAACCTCACCTATGATATGGTGAAATTGCCTAAGGGCAAGAAGGATCTGAGCAACAAGTGAGTGTTCAGAAACAAGGTTGAGCAGAAGAATTCACAGACGAGGTTCAATGCCAGACTTGTGGTGAGAGGTTTTAGGTAGAGGAAATGTATAGACTTCGAGGAGATATTCTCACCAGTGGTGAAGATGACATCTATACGGGTGTTGCTTGGGTTGACGGCTAGCATGGATCTGGAGATAGAGCAGTTAGATGTTAAAACTGCCTTTCTCCATGGTGACCTAGAAGAAGAGATCTACATGCACCAACCAGAGGGGTTCGAAGTTAAGGGCAAAGAGCATATGGTGTGTAGGCTGAGGAAGAGCTTGTACGGGCTGAAACAAGCTCCACGGCAATGGTACAAGAAGTTCAACTCGTTTATGTTGAAACATGGGTATGACAGAACGGAGTTGGACTAATGTGTGTTCACGAGCAAGTTCTCAGATGGTGATTTTTTGGTTCTGCTATTATACATTGATAACATGCTCATCATGGGAAAAGACATCAAGAAGATCGACAGGCTGAAATAGGAGCGGGCAAGTCTTTTGGGATGAAAGACCTGGGCTCGGTTAAACAGATCCTAGGAATGAAGATAACCCGTGACAGAAGCAGCAGGAAGCTTTGGCTGTCACAAGAGCAGTATATTGAGAAAATCTTAGAGTGGTTCAATATGAATGCAATGAAGTCGGTCAGTACTTCACTAGATGGTCACTTCAGATTGAGCGACAGGCAGTGTCTTAAGACGAAGGCAGAGGTGGAAGTGATGCAGAAGATACCCTACGCGTCAGCTGTAGGAAGTTTGATGTATGTTATGGTGTGTACACACCCACACATAGTATATGCGGTTGGTATTGTCAGCCAGTATCTTGCCAACCCTGGAAAAGGGCATTGGGCAGCGGTGAAATGGATATTACGGTATCTAAGAGGCTCATCTAGGTTAAGCCTATGCTATGGTGATGGAAAACCTATGTTAGAGGGTTACACAGTGCAGATATGGTAGGTGACATAGACTCCAGGAAGTCTACATCGGGGTTCATGTTCACGTTTGCAGGAGGAGCGATTTCTTGGCAAACAAGCTACAGAAGGTCGTAGCATTGTCAATGACAGAGGCCGAATACGTTGCAATCACAGAGGCAAGTAAAGAGATGCTTTGGATGAAGAGGTTCGTACAAGAACTTAGCCTGAAGCAGGAGGAGCACGTGGTCTATTGCGATAGTCAGAGTGCTATACACTTGAGCAAGAATCCAAGTCAACATTCCAAGTCAAAACACATAGAGATTCGGTATCGCTGGATCAGGGATACTTTGGAACAGAAGGTGTTACTGAAATAGCGGTGAAGATCACTTGAGTTGAAGTCGGAATATGCCAATATGTCCTAGAGGGGGGTGAATAGGACTTTTTAAAGATTTATGAGTAATTTAAAAATCCTATCGCTCTAATCCTATCATGTATACAATTTTCAGGATTACTCAAATGTTACTCTACCGGCTTCCAAGCCAAGTAGAGGATCCAATCACAAACTAATCAAAATATAGCAATATGCAACTTAGTCTATGTTGGATGTGATTGTGTGTGTGTGAGAGATGTGATCAGATATATGAATATGAATACATTGACATGAATCACACATAGAGAAAAGCAATCACAAACATAGTCATTTTATAGCGGTTCGACGATAAGTCTACTCCACTCCCGGCTGTCGCACTCAACCCTTGAGTGTACCGGATTTCACTAAGGAGGTTTCCCAGGATTCACCTCTAACCTAAGGTTTTAAATTAGGTTCACCTTCAACCTTTACAGAGGTTTTACGCGGTTCACCTCAAACCTAGAGTTTTACTGGTTCACTCCTAACCAGATGTTTATGCTCTCCATAGAGCAAGGGTCCACACAACGCACCCGGATTTTAGACCACACAGGTCAAGGACCTACAAAGGGACCTAAAAGTTTATGCCCTACACAAGAGCAATGGTCTACACTGTGCACCCACTACGTACACTCCCGCTGGAGGCCTCCTTGAGGACTTCAAAGGGTGAGAACCACTTAAGACCAAGACCTAGAAAGGAATGATCACAAGTATCCTCTGGACTCTAAATACTTATAGATAAGTTGATGAGTCCCGTTAAGCACAATGCCAAAGATCTCTTCCTTCTTGTTGACGAAGAGTCTTCAGCTCCCTCGATCCGCAACGCAAGATAATATATCAATACTTGGCTTAGGGTTGGGTCAAGGGTGAGATGGAATCCTACTCTCTAAAGATTTTCCTATAAGGATGATAGAGTAGTTCCTCTCTTATGCATTCAAGGCATCCCAGCTTAATGATTTGCCATTAAGGTGGTAGCTGGAGGATCCTTGAATGCGGAAGTTCATTCTTCAATCCACTCTATTTAAAATCAATGGTGAGGGTGGATTAGAGGATGAACTCCCTCGAGAGAAAGGGCTTAAGGTATAAGATGTAAGTTGAAACACACAAAAGCTCTCTCTTTTCTCTCTTCCAGTAATAAAAGACAAGTTCTCTATATATAGGCAAAAAGCTTCAACGAATATAAAACAGTCACATTTATGACAGAGTTCAATATCATCGAGCAGGTTCGATATCATCGAGCGTATACTCTCGATAGCATCGATGGTTTGCTCGATGACTTGGACTCGATGTCATACGTTTTTGAAACTCTTTGCCAATTGGTCGATGAATTGAAGCTATTGTCGATGTCATCGGATTTCGAACTCCGATTCCATCGATGACAGGATCGATCCATCGACACTTGAAAAATGAGAGAGACTTGACTTTGAGATATTTCAGGTCTTCATGAATGATTGGGGAAACCGTCAAGGTCATCGGAATTTGAATATCGATGACATCAAGATCAGAGTCGAGACATCGATAATTCCAGCTGATTTAACTTTGAACTTGCTGGACAGATTATAGCTTCATTCGATGCAATCGATCTGGTGTCGATATCATCGATATTTGAATATCGATTAAATCGATGTTCACTCCCCAAGTGCAGGGTTGTGATGCAGTAATAAACTCAGTGAGACCGAGGTCGAATCCACAAAGACTGAAACCTGTAAGTAATCTGAAAGTAACCAGAACTAGAACTAGGATAAGCTGAAATCTAAATCAAGTGAATATGAAGGAATAATGGTGAAAATATTAATCTAAAACTGGTGAAATTTAAAGGTAGGAAACTAGGGTGCCAAGGATCCACTTGTAGAGATCAGGGATATCTATGCTTGATTCATGAAATCAACTGGACTTCGAGTCCCATCTTCATCCAGTTGGAAGATATATCACTAAAGCACGATCTAAACTTCTTTTGATCTAGTTTTCGAGAAATAAGACAGATGTAGATTAGAGTGGATTCCATCACAAATCTGTAACATCCCGGATTTTTGCCAACCTGGGATTAGACATCCTTAGGCATTGGGTCAATCTTAACACCTGATTAACTTTTCAAACGCTCAATTCAAAGCCTCAAATCCCGTCTTAAACCATTTTCCTTCACAAATCTCACTTTTCACCACCTTGTTCCCTAATTTTCTAAGTACTTTCACATTAGACACTATCTTAAAGTTTAGGTAATGAAGAACAATACTTAATCTAAACATTATTGCAAAGGACTAAGTACCACCTCGACCTGAAATCCTTTAGAATTAGGCGAGGATGACCTAGTGTTATACCAGATTAGCTACGAAATTCGCTTACTCCGCTTTAAATACGATTTGCAAGACCCAAAACTTGCAAAATCAGTGACTCTAGGTTACCCTAAAGTTTAGAACCAAACTCATTTCCCGGCTGCTCTCGGGAATGAAATGAAACTTCGTATTAGGTTTAGACCGCACATCGAAAGTCCGATTCAAACAAAGTTAAGGAACTAGGACCGCCCCACTGGACTTGACAACCACCTCGAAAATCAGGTCCAGCCGGTGTTCTACGGCCATTCGCTTGAGTCGGAGCGAGGGGGTGTGAAAATTACTCTTTCCTTTACAAAATAAATATCTGGAATAGTGATCTGGCACCATTCGCTTGCGGATCAGTATTAAGCAACTAGACCGTTAGAATCAGATCAAATTACACCCTCGGATCAGAAAAAATTTCAGAAACATTTACATGTACTTGGAATTTCGGATCGTGGCCCACTGACCGTTGAACTGAAAGTGGTCCGCTACGTGCGATCTGGGAATCCGATTGAGTCGAAAACGTAATCCCACATAGATCCATGTGTGGTGAACTTAAGTCTGACATTTGGCTCAAGGAGGGTCACCAGAACCTCTCTTTTGAGCAGGAAAAGTGACAAAATACCTATATTAGCAGTAACCCTTGAACAGGAGTCTATTTCGGTGAGTTTTGAAACTATATAAGGACCTTAAACCCCTCTCATGACAGCCATACGAATTTGGGATTTGAGAGAGGGAAAGAGAGAGAAAGTGAGGGAGAAGTGGGAGAATCTCCCTACTATCGTTCCCTTCCACCACAAGGGCTGCACCATCCCTTTTGACGCTTTTTCCAGCGTTTCCGGGTTCGTTTCTAGGTAAGAAACCCTAACCCTAATATGTTTTGGGGTTTAGACTGTTGCAGGTTGTGAAATAGTTAACCTATTTCGTTCTATAAGTTGCCAAATTGTCGAATACGGAAGCTTAGCAAACCTATCGATTCCGTTGCGATTCTACGACAAAAGGTACGGACTTTAGGTGTATAGGTTATGGTTTTCAACGCTTTCAATGTCAGATAATGATAGATTCATGATCTGCATGCAATTGCACATGTACAAAGTGCTTTCCGTTTCTTGTTTCGATTAAAGATGCAAAATATGGAATTCTACATACTCTAGGTATTTGTAGAAAGTACGGTATACGTATATTTTTTAGAAATATGTTTGACATGTTTAATTGTTGTATGAATATATGATATATGGATAAAATACTAATTTTGGTGAAAGGATTCATCCAAATACATGTTCTACTAATATACACTATGTATGTAGAAATACTGTATTATAGAAAGTACCGTATACGTATGTATATGGAGATGTGTTTGCCATGATTATTTGTTGTATAAATATATTATACATGCGTAAATTACTAGTTTGGCGAAAGAGTTCGCCCTAATACATTTTTGCTAACATACACTATGTATGTTGGAATAGTGTATTCTAAGTGTTTGTTGAAATGACTAAGTAAATATGGATTTATGATTTATGTTTGTCATGTATATTGAATGTAAGAACATGATTGAAATGAACTAGTCAACTCCTTGACGAAAGGATTTGCCCTAAATCACGCCACGGTCAATACACTACATATGTTAAAGTGTGTATTCCAAATGTTTGTGGAAATGACTGAATGAATATAGAACTTGGACCCATGCTTGCCATGACTATCCGTCGTGGGTGCACGCGTGTTATAATTGGGGTAGCTCCCTAGTAGAAGGATTTGGCCTAATACCTATGTGATCAACATATGTCATGTATGTGATGTATGTAGTTCAAGTGTTTCTTGAACTGTCTGAATGAGTAGTAGTTAGCAAATTGTAATGTATAAGGGTGTTGAGATATGATTCTCAACCTCTTTTAACTATGTGTATGATCTCCTTCGATAGTTGTATGATTAGGAATTGAACATGTACAAACTCATGCTTGTGTTGTGATTCATAACATGCTCAATTGCTTCATGATTTTAACTATGTAATGCATATGTTTAAATTTATATTTAGGTTGTATGATTCGTCATGGGTGATGGGGGAGCGGAGCAACGAGTGCGTGTAACAGCCCTGGCAGCCCTAAACGGATGATATCAGACTTGATTGTATGAGTTGAATCTTGATCCATTACTGCTTTATCTATCTGCAATTGATTGTGTTTGGGGCTATGATTATAGTCCAGGCAATCGGTAATGGGATTGAATTCGTGGTTGAAATTCATTTGCCACGTGGGATGTGTTCGACGAACTCGAGTCGTGTGTTGCCTGTCGGAAGTGGTTAGGCCACACGAAGTTGTTTATGCACTTCATGTCGTGCAGCTCAATGGGCGATCGTGCTAGTCGAGCTCGTCAAGTAACCCGATCTGCCTTATGCATGTTCACCCTATTTGGACGCTACTGCTTGAACCTAGGGTACCAAACTTACCAGTGAAACCCCTTTTAACCATGGTACCTCGATCCGCTAAGACGCATGAGCCGGGCATGGTGGTATGGGACGCCGTGGTCGAGCTGTCGGCCTACGCTGGGGCCATGTGCCTCCCCGTAGTGACCATTGCGCAACCAAACTCGTGAGCCGAATACGGTGGTATGGGACACTGTATTCGAGCTGTCGATACTTACGGCGAGAGCCGAGTATGGTGAGACCTGTGCTCGTGCTGACGCGCGACGAGTCCTCCATAGTATCTTCGAGTATACTCGAAGGGTCTGTGATTGGCGACGAGTCTTTCACAGCAACTAGAGTATGAGTTGAGCCGAGTACGGTGAGACCTGTACTCGAGCTGACGGCTAGTGATTGAGCCGAGTACGGTGAGACCTGTACTCGAGCTGACGGCCAGCAATTGAGACACATACGGTGAGATCTGTATCCGCGCTGACGGGTGACGAGCCCTTTGCGATGCCTTCGCTATACCTCTCAAATCATAATATCGTATGAGATTAACTAGGATTGACGACCCTAGAATGGATCATGTTTGGGAATGATACAAGGAGGTACCTTAGTTTCCCAATACTGCTGTTTGAAATGGACTAATAATAACTCGGTAATCATGATCATCATCGCACCGCATGTGCTTAGTAGATGTGGCGCACTGAGGGAGTTAAGCATTCGCGAACGTAAGATGATGTCGCATGAGGGTGGTTTGGCAAGGGCATACAGCATCATGTCATTTCATTCTCGTACTTAATAAGAGTAGTTAGAATTGTTTGATTTGTACTACTTTATCATTACTGCTTGATTGAATTGATAACATGTTAACCTATGCTTTATTGTTCCACTGAGTTGATCACTCACTCCCACGTTACGGGACGGTGTTTGCAACACCAACCAGATTTGTTAAGTTTCAGGTGTTGGCGATGCTTATGAAGCAGAGCCGAACTACTACTATGATGTTGAGGAGGAGTTCTCCTACACGTAATCTCTGACAGGTCTATGAAAACCTGGTATTGTATTGACGGGGCTATGGTACTTGGGATAGGAGACATTACACTTCCTCACATTTGGTATATTTTATAACTGTATTTGAAATTATTTAACCTGGTAATGTTATCACACTCTGGAGACTCTTCATAGTTTATATATTTTATCTATCTATCACAGTCTTCCGCTTGCAAATTTAACTGTCTCTGGAGTATGATATGCTGCTTTGGCTTAATCTCACTCATGTTCAATGCACGAATACAGTCAACATTCAAACATCATTCATTTTGTTGCATAAGTGATGTTCTGGAACTCGGGAGTGGAGTTTATGCTCGACCCCCGATTTTCAGGGCGTTACAAAATCCATGCCCATGAGACAAAGTAAACAACAGAATTAAACTAATCCACACCCAAACAAAGAGATGTATGCATGTCAGGAAGAGTTCTGTCATCCAACCATGCCCAGGAGACAATGGTGAACAACAACGTCCCTACGATCATAACCTCCATACATGCATGAAAATACTAGAAGATATTGCAGATGTATTGTAATTTAAGTCACAACAAATCATTAAAAACTAAAGGCATTCCATATATCAAACTATAATCAGAGAAGGTTCATTGACATGAATCAAAACAATAGGAAATTACCCATCACGGTACAAGCTTCACCTCTTAGCCCTAGTTAAGAGGTTTAGTCCAACATGAATGGGCTGGAACCCTTAAACAAAAAAATAAAAATAAAAAGAAAACAAATCAAAACAAAACTACTATCTCTCTCACGTCCAAGCCAAGCCAAGATCTCCGCTCCGCATGTCCAAAACCCTCTTTTATAGCTGCTGGAGGCAGTGGAGAGCTGTCGCAGAAGCTGCCGCACCAACAGCAAAAGCTTTTTCGCAGCCAAGTTCGGAGCTTCAAACCTCGGCACTTTTCTCGCTTATTCTTCAAAGAAACACCGTCCCTTAGGATGTTTTTGAGTCCTATACATGATGGACAGTTCAGATATGACATATGATGAAATATGGTGGGCCACAACCACCTGAAAAAGTCAGTTTTTGCGGACGTGCGTAACCTTTCGCACTCTTTCGTTGTCATGATCGGCGGGCCCCACAGAGGTGCTTTCAGGGAAATCCACCCCGTCCATTGGCTTTAGAACAAAATTTCAGTCAAGAATGGATGGTTTTGAACGTCCATTGATGCGGGCCAAAGAAGAAATCTTAATAAAATCAATTTTGAACGTCGCAGAGCAGTCCTTTTGTGGCCTCTGTATCGCACAGGTGTGTATGCATGGGAAGAAAATATCAGCTTGGGTTCGATCCTTTCGAGGCCCTCTACAAGATGGACGGCTTGGATCAGCCGCACGGGGCATGTGTGGGGCCCACAATCGTCCAAAAAATGGACTCGTCCGTCCGTTACACAAAAGCCGAAAACGGCAACTGCCGTTTGAGAAGAAGATGCGGGTCAGCGCCTGTTGACTTGCCATAGTCAATCCGGTGCTCGGCGGGCGTGTGTACACTATGTACACATGTTGTACATATGGAGTCCATTTTAATGTTCTTCAGAAATCCAATCCGTTCATCCTATTTCTCATCCTATTTAAACCGTTGAGGCCAACTGTTAAGGCAGTTCCAGATATCAGGTGGACCCCAAATTGAAGATTAATGGGTTGATCTATCCTTTGGCACACTTCCCGAGATCTTCAGTGGCTGAAATTTAATATGTACAATTAATTTATGGTTCACATCCCATGTATGAAGTCTCGTTTCAATCGGATGGTGGTAACCCTATGATCTTGCACTTTGGACCAGTTTCGGGCCATTTTTAACGTGAACGACTTGATTTCCTCGGATCCCTGGCATGTGAATTCGTTGATCTTGGTCCTCTGGAGTCCGTCCCTTGCTCTGGTGACTTCGGAGCATCAAATCCACGCTTTTAATACTCTTTTTCAGTCAACGCTCCTAATTACATCCTGCAGCAAAAACCTGATTAAAATATTTCATTAAGTAATGTCATGTTCGTAAATCCATGTAATAACTGGGGTCTAATATACAATATTTGACTCTCAACACAACCCCCAACCAGTATTTTGCTAGTCCCGAGCAAAGTGTGCGAAAAATAAGTTAGAAGATTACGAGACAATTTCTATAGACTCTAGCAATTTTGAAAACAATCCAGATATTAGAAGTCTAAGATTCATGAATGTTGGGTATTACATTCTCATGGACTCAAGCGTACGGTAAATTCCATAGTCAAGCTCAAAGTATTAATCCATCAATCAGAAATATTCTAAACATTGAGTTCCATGGGTGTATAGTGTAATCTTGGCTTATCATCATTAAGAGATCTTCTCTATTTCTAGATATCATTGGTAACCAACAAGAGAATTCATGATAACCAAAACTTGCCTCACACATTATCTTTTCATTCTTTTAGTTTTTGATTTTTTTTTTTCATTAAAAGCAATGCCAAGAAAGGGAATTAAATCCTCACCTATAGGGAGCAAACCTATGGTGAAGACTGTACGCCCAACCCTTTTTACATATCATCCATGGGGAATCCAATCCTCACCTATAGGGAGCAAACCTATAGTGAAGACCATTCGCCCAATCCGTTCAATTTTCTCAGGTTAGTTCATTTCATGCTTAGTGATTACCCAGCTAATCCTTCAATATCGACTGAAACCTCTATGTGTAAGCGAGATGTGACATGTGAAATCATGATTCAATCAATGTTTAAAACCTCTAATTCTGGATTAACACTTCAAACTTAACTGTGAAATCTAATAGATAACTAAATGCAATGGTCATAAATTACCAACATCACTTATCTTGAAATTCTAAATGCCCTAGATGGCCATCAAAAATCACTTCGAATTCATAAGAAATTCCAGAAAAATTAAAAATTTTCACAATTTTTGCTCAAGACTAAGAAAACACTGATTAGGAAACCTAATCTCCCACCCCACCTAAAACTAAAATCTACATTGTCCTCAATGTAAAAGTGTATGAGCATGCAATGCACATGGGACAACAAAAGTAAATGAGAAGTGATGGGAAGATAGTACTTAGATAACGAATTGAGATAGACTTTTCCATAGAGATCACAATATGAAAGCCGGTCAGCACGAGAGTGAAGACATGAAAGCAAACTATCCTAAAACAATGCAGGAAGCAAACTAACCTAATGACATAAAACCATCTATCCTAGAACAGCATAGAGCAAACTACCCTAATCCTATGAAAGCAGGGAAAAACTACTCGATCATGCCACAAGGTTCCTCTTCTTGCCAATATCTTGATAAGTTTCTCAGTAGATTTCTCAGCAGGATCATCCAAAAGCCCTTTTTGTAATAGGCTTTGATGCCCTGGAGCATGACTTTCCAGAGAAATTTATGTACCTCATAAAAAATTTGTCGTTGATTCGCCAGAGGTATCCCAAGTATATATGATTCACCTGTGTCAGAAAAAGTTTCAGAATTAGTACCCCATGGTGAATCAGAGACTGCAAGTATATATAATTCAGAAATAATCTCGTTAAATGATGTAATCTCAACACATTCCGAAGTTTCAGACTCCGGTGTTCAATTTTCATCTCCTCCTCCCTTAATCGTAAACAATAAGGATCTGAGGAAGAAGGGGCTTCAGAGTAAGGGTGCTCTTGGTCCGTGACAACCATCGAGGTAGTGTCATGCAAGGAATCCACCTTTTCATATATCATTGGGTCATCAAAATCCACAAAGTGTGTCATGCATGTAGTCAAAGGGTTGGGACAATCAGCTGAGAGTGACTCGTCTCCTGCATCGAAGTCTATGATGATTTGTCCAAGGATTTCATCATCTTTTGAAGTGGATGGACGCATGCTCGCTTGCTCTTGCCCTTCACAGACAGATGGACAATCAATAAGTGAAGAATTGACGTGAAGACCCTGGTCATTGAAGCTTCTCTGTAGAGGCATTGAATAGTCTAAAGTGTGTAGCTCAGATTGTGGCCTTAACTGGATAGTTTCAAATTCCAGAGTTATATCAAGCAAATCGTCCATCGCCCGAATCATATCATTATTCAATTCAGGGCAGTGGTCCAAACATGCATCACAAGGGTTGGAAGGGTTAGTTGAAAGTGGTTCATTCTCCACATTCAAATCAGTCATGTCAGATAGGTGGAGTTGATCATTATGGTTGACAACTTCCTGAATCTCTTGATCATTGGCAGGGGCCACACTTGAGATTGAATCCCAGTACTCATCATCGTCCAGTTCCGTGCAGTGTGCACTTGGGATGGTATCATATTCCTCACATTCTCTAAAAACCATTATTAGCATGACCAAGCTTGATTTGGATTACCCATTGGGAGCACTAACATGATTAAACTAATGCATAAATGTAAAAGAAGAAAGAAAAAAAAAATCTTAAATAAAAAAATGAAAGTAGAATAAAAAACCGTCAAATGCCCAATTATATAAATCCATATTTAAGACTAGCAAATACAAAACAACTTTGGAAAAGAAAGAGCCACAGATTCCAGGAGCATGATACCATCTGGTTGTTACATAATCCCGCAAATAAATACACGTATAAGACATGAGATCATGAGCACAAGTGCATAACACACATGGCATCATAATCAAACAGACATCAAGTACATAACATAATATGTACTGCAACATATCTGTCAACAACTTCTCTTGATCCTCTCTAAATATATGATTTCCAACAAAATTTTATCAGCAAGGACCCGCATCGACCTTTACAATCATATATACATAGAGGTAGTGAACGTATGACTCCTTGAGGATGCCTTCAAATGTAGTTGATTCCTATTGTCATACTTTGAATCTGTAATTGTTGAAAAATGGGAATCCATTTATTAAAACACAACAAGATTGTCCCTTATAAATGTTAAAGAACTGTCATAAATTTATTCAGGTAAATGAGTCAAAGGAGTGCATTTGCAGTTGTGTTTGTACAAGGGAGCAAATGATGATAGCTTGGTGTTTGTTCATGTGAGAAGAAATTTCTGTTCAATCTGTTAATGAAGGCCCATCTAACCATCTTATATATATTAGCAGTAGAGAATCTAGGTGAAGATAACAGGGATGCTATCCATCATTCGGTAAATGAGGCACTTCGTGGACTTGAACATCCAACGGTCATGGCAATTGTAGTCCTTTTTTTCCACATTTGGATTGTGATGTCCATCTACTGACCATTAATACCTTGGATTGTAAATGTTGGGACTGATGTTCTTGCCATTTCTTTTGGTAACTCCAACAGGAATGTTGCTACCCATTTTAAAAGTCAGACTTTACAATTCAGATTGAGATCCAAGTAGTGAATCAGGTGGGCCCTTTCATGTTGCTACACATTTTGAAAGTCACATGATTAGTTAGAACAGTCAACTAATGAACACCCATGGATAGAAATAAGCTATAGCCCGCATTCAACCAGAACAATCCTCATTAAATGGCTTGAACGGTCTGATCATGGTTCTCCATTAGCAAAACTAATTGCTAGGGCAAACATGTCTAAGACCTGCTCGCATAATATATCATCATCATCATTATCATCTAAGCCGCCACAGTACTTACCTGATGCACTTAAAATTAAAATTTTTAAGCCTATGATCCTTATGGAGATGGAGTCAAAAGGATGGATGGGACAGAGTAATCAGCCATTTTTGTCATTTCAAAGGATACAAACATCTTTTGCAACCATGCTATTACACACCCAGGAATTTTCTTACTCAATTGCTAATATATATCAAAGCTTGTTATGAAACTACAAAAATACAGTAATGGAAACTGATTACCAGAGTGAAATGGGCTTTTTCCTCTTTCCTTAAGCCTTTTTAATAGTAACAGAACATGCTTTTAGATTCAGAAATATTCTCCTGAAGTTGCAAATGAAAAGATAGAATTAGTGTGAATACATGGATGAATTTACTAGTAGATCCAGGTCATTACGTTACATACCACTTCTCTGGCAGAAGGGCGAGGAGCCAATTCCCTTTTTGTGACGACATGCCCTTTATTCAACCCAACAAACAGCCCACTGTTAGGCTGCAACAAAACCATTGCCAGCTACCAGCAGAGATACGCCTAATAGCTCAATTAACAACAGAAGATTTTAGTGGCAATTCAAGCAACATAACAGCTCCTTTTCCATCACATGTTACCATTAAAGCAGAATAAAATTATATACACACAAATACAAATAGGCATTATAGGATGATCAACAGAAAAAACATCATGTCATGTTCTGCCCACCAATGGTATAAGTGTGGCCTGCCTTTTAGTAACCTAAACCATTGATCAGATAGGGCTCTGTCATGGGATGGACCATCTCCCTTATCAGATGATGCTAGCAAATGTGATAAAAACATATATTAAAAACATTCAAGTCAATGGCACTTTACAAAAATTGTATGTGTCAATGGACTAGGATATAGTGTTTCCTACAAACCATCAATGGCATACAAGTCATCAGTCACTCAACAGAAGTATGTTTACATATTGGAAATGCCACACTTTCATTCCTTGTTAACTTCAGCTATGTTAAATAAAGAAAAAAAAAATCCCGGTAATTAACTTCATTCCCGAGTTCTCATCTGAATCCAAATGCACTTTGGTGCATGCTGTGATAGTTCAGCCACAATGATCAACCAGATCTCAGCCCATGCAATTTAAATGTTAGGTGGGATTGTAAGATGATGGTTAAAAAGATGAGAAAGGCATCAAACAAGACTAGGCAAACATCTTGAAAATCACTCTCAAGAGAAAAATAAAGGTCAATGATCTAGCTTTAACAGGCAAAATCTACTAAATAGAAAGCTCTACCAAATAGAAAGCTTAAATTTTGACTGATGTTATTGATAATATTGGTGATGCCAGATATTAGATCTACCAAATAGAAAGCTCAAATTTTCGATTGGACCTATTTTTTCATAGATGGTTTTGATATGCCATTGATCAGATGGTTAAATTCATCCCATCAGTATGATCTTTACATGGTAGCTCATGAAACCTCTACTGGAGCTAATGGACTGCCTAGATTGAACTGTATTACTGAAGAGATAGTTCTATATTCCAGAAAACAACAACTCTAAATATGGATTTTTAATCCAAGGAAGTTATCAAACACTTGACATGTATATATGCAGTACGTGTACAATATCTGGGCCTTTCATCAGTTACGCATCATAATGGATGGGGCATCCCAAAAATCTAACTATTTCAAGCTCCAATCTTTAGAATGAATAACCACAGTGCAAGAGTCCATACACCTCAGGTCTGGCACAACTATTAAAGGAATAAACACAGACCTTAATTCCAGCCGACAATTGTTAACGCCAATAGCAGTATCTTGTAAAAAGATAGACTAACAACAACAAATCAATGTGTATTTACCTCAAGCTACTAAATGATCCAAACCTTGCCATGTGCAATTTGATCACAATGCACCAAAAAAGGAAACGGGTGTGCTGCACTCCAATTAGTTTTCTCTTACAAAATATGCATCAAACACACTATAACAAGTACACTATGCCACTGAAGCAATAAGTGGATCAAGCTCATAGTTTTGAAATTTTCTCAAACGCCCTCATTCTAATAATCATGTAGTCACGCTAGCAAGCAACAACACCCAGCTGAAGAGATGCATTCAAATCAAAATATTGACCTAGGCACACCACAAAATCCCCAGAAATAAAGTGGAAAAAATACATGAAGAAAAAAGAGGAGAGAAGCAAAACCAAATTACAAGCATACCCCTCCCACCATGTAGACCTGATGAAGGATCTTCTCGATTGCCATTTCCACCTGGTCTTAACAATAAGCATCTTACAGCATCAACAACCCGCGGCATACACAAAATCACCAAAAACCCATTACCAGAATCTTCAAAAAAATAAGAACCTAACATGACTAGACTCTCCAACTCTAAGATGCTCACACGAAAGAGAATCCACCGAAAGTCACAACAAACCAAAAAAAAAAAAAAAAAAAAACATTAATAACTAAAAAAAAATGTCAAATATAAAGAAAGCGACACATAAATAGATAAGCAAAAATTAGTCAACTAAACCTACTAAATTCATACAGGCAATCAATCAAACACATCATATGCAGCATTACTTCCTTGTCCTGGTGTTCCAATAGTTGTCTATTTCTTAACTGCATAAACATAAAAACTACTTCCTTTGGAGTTTACAAACTCATCCAAACAGAAAACAAAAGAAGCCCAACTAATTAAATGGTATCTACATTATTCATTATGACAAACCAGCAAGTAAAACAAGAAGCAAATAAAGTATAATTCTCCAGGGTATCACTAACAGCTGAATAGAGAGATTCCTCATAATCAAAACATCTCTGCTTAATCACATATCAAGATCATCTGATGAGCTACAAATAAAATATCTTTTTTAAGTCTCCCAACAATGCAAATTTTGTTGTTGTGAGTTCTTGAAAAAATCCAATGCTCATCTCTAGACACACTGCATAAGATAAGATTTTTAAGCTACAGCTATATCAGCACAGGGCTAGTGGCTATGTAAAACAATTGCCAACCATTGAAAAGGCCAGCAGGTAGTAAAAGCAATGCATATCGGCCCTTAACATATTCAATGCCATTCATGCAGCAGGCCATCCCTGAGTTATCCCAACAATGCTGCTTGAAATAAGTGATCCAGGAGGCTCAAGAGAACCTGAGAAACAGAATCAGAGCCAATGAATAATGCAGGAATAAAAAAGGAGATTGAAAGAACCTGTTAAATGCATCATAAGAAAAAGACAATGCCGCAAAACAGAATTCCTGTGAAATAAGTATCATATTCACAAATAAACTAAAAAGAGCCATTTCTAGATTAACCGAACTTACTGAAGTCTCTCCCCAACAAGAGATTTTTTTTAAAGCTGAAAGCATTCATACATTCATGTGCGCCCAACACAGCCAAATGCAAGAAAACTAGACAACAGTTCACGAATACAAAAGCGGCCCCACCACCACAGGGTATCACAACCATTAACCCCAGAAAAAAAAAAAAAGAAAAAAAAAAGAAGAAGAAGAAGAAGAAGAACATTAAAACCTCCAAATCAGTCCAAAAAAATCAAGAAATCCAAAAACGTTAAAGAAGTAAACACCAAAACCTGCAAATAGGCCATTAAAACCCTGAAAATCAAGAAAACATGAACAAATGAACATCAAACCCTTCAAATCAGTCATCAAAACCCTCGAAATCAACAAAACATGAACAAACGAACATTAACTCCACCAAATCTGCCATCAAACCCTTGTTGGGTTTAGTACCGATGGGTGCTGTGTACCTTTGTTAGAGAAGATGATTGACGGTGCGGCTTTGTATCGCTGAATCTATGTCGATGGCTGTTGTATTGCCGAATCTAGGTTGCAGCAGTCAGCAATCGCATCCCGCAGTGCTTCACAGGAGAGAGAGAGAGAGAGAGAGAGAGAGAGAGAGAGGAGAGAGAGAAGAGAGAGAGAGAGAGAGAGAGAGAGAGAGAGAGAGAGAGAGAGTTTCGGTCAGTTATTGAAGGGAGGAGAGAAGAGGGGAGAAGGGTTTTGGGAGAGAAGAAGCGGGAGAGAAGAGGAGGGAAGGGTTTTTGGGAGAGAAGAGGCGCGCGGGAGAGAATAGGCGCGATTTGGGGGTAAAAAATTGATTATAGGTTTTTTTTTTTTTTTTTAACGGGCGGCGGTGGCTTCGTTTTACTCGGGCGGCCACACGAAAACGCCTCTGATTTCCATCTACAATGGCAGTTTGTTGTGGCCGCCTGTGATAAAAACGTCCCTGATACAGATTTTTTTTTTTTTTTGTAGTGTTTTATATCTCAACCATCTGACCATTGGCTCGTGTGGGGCCATCCCACACGTGCAATACGAGAGGGGTGGGGCCCATCTTAATGCCTGTGTTTTATTACCGTACGCTAGTCGTTTAAAATATACATGTTATATATATATATATATATATATATATATATATATATATATATATATATGTATGTATGTGCGTGGTGGGCCCATGTGGGACCATCTGCTGGACGGACTAATTGGTGTACCTCACGCCAGCTATGTCGCTGGCTATTGACGTCAGCAAATTATGTGGGCCCCACTATGGTATGTGTGATATTAGGGTCGTCCATCTGTTGGACGGCCAGCAGCCCCACCATGATAGATATGTTCCATCCACACCGTCCATCCATTTGGCAAGCGTATCGCAAGGCTTGGGGATAGAAGTGAAGCAGATCTGATGATTAGGTGGACTACATCGTAGAAAACGGTGTAGAGTGAACGTCCACCGTTGAAATCCTTTCGGGAGCATAGAAGCTCTGGATCAATATAATAATTGTTTTCATCCAGGTCCTTATGACCATATGGACAGATTCGATGGAAAATAAATGTTATGGTGGGCCCTACTTTGACGATATGTTGTATTCACTCCATCCATTCATTCGCCGGCTGGTGGGCCACGCGTGTGGATCCCATCATGATGTATTTGTTTCATCCACACCGTCCAGATGTGCTGGACAGTGCTGGACAGTTTGAGCGGTGCTGGACACCATGTGACGGTGACGTGGACCACCATGATGTATATTTTGATCTACGCCGTCCATCCATTTTGGGGGTGGGCCCATCTTGATGTATGTGTTATAACCACGCCATCCAGTTTGTTGGACGTGTGGCCCACTGTTATATGTGTTGTTCATCATGCCGATCATTTGGTGGGCCCATTTCGAAGGTGCAGGCCCACCTATTCTGAATTTAAGGCCCATTGGTGTTGCCTACTCATGCGGCCCACTTGATGAATTTCCGACCCATACGAGGAGGCTCATTGAGATGTATTTCCGACCTATAGGATGAGGCCCTACTTGATGAATGTAAGGCCCATTGGTGCAGCCTATTGTGATGTATTACGCCCATGTGAGAGGCCCATCATGATGTATTTGGCCCATGTGCGGGGCCCCACCTGTTTGTATTACTAGACCCGTGTAGTGTGGCCCATTTAATGCATATGAGACCCAAGTAGTGTAGCCCACTTGTTGTATATAAGGCCCATGTATGAGGCCCATGGTGATTCATTTACGACACATTTGATGAAGCCCATTATGATAGCTTGAAGGCCCATGGGATGTAGCCCATTGTGATATATCCGAGGCCCATGGGTGCGGCCCATCGAGATGTATCTGAGGCCCATGGGCGTGGCTCATTATGATACGTTTGAGGCCCTTGTATGAAGCCCAACGCGATATATGAGAGGCCCATGAATGAGGCTCAATGTGATGTATGTGTGGTCATTACGTTGTGTATAAATGCCTTATGTAGATCACTCCTTGGGAGCAATGTTGGTTAGATGTCCACATTGATGGGCAATGATGGTTAGATGTCCTCATTGTGACCTTCTCGTAGGCCTTGTTAGGCCCATTCACACTTTTCTCTAAGTGGGTTAACCCAAGTAAGTGGGCCCCACTCGCCATAAACTGATGGCCCATGCCATCAGATTTGATATAACCACGGCCGTGGGCCGATCATTATATTATGGTTGATCGGCCATCCATCTATAGACCCCGACTTGTTTATATGCCGATTGTCGTGACCAATTTGTTGATTTCGATTATTGGTCGATTTCGATTATCATGACCGATTGCCAATTTCGATTATCGTGATTGATTGCCGATTTCGATTATCGATCGATTCTGATTGATGTGACCGATTTGCAGATTCTGATTATCGATCAATCCCGATTGTCGATTCCGATTGAGGTGATCGATTTGCCGACTCTGATTATCGATCGATCCCGATTGTCATGGCCGATTCGCCGACTCTGATTATCTATCGATCCCGATTGTCGTGATCGATTGCTGATTCCGATTATCGATCGATTCTGATTATCGATCGATTCTGATTATCGATCGATCCCGATTGTCGTTACCGATTGTTGATTCTGATTGACGTGACTGATTTGCCGACTCTGATTATCGATCGATCCCGATTGTCATGGCTGATTGTCAATTCCGATTGACGTGACCGATTTGCCGACTATGATTATCGATCGATCTTGATTGTCGTGATCGATTTGTCGATTCTGATTATCGATCGATCATGATTGTCGTGCCCGATTGTTAATTCCGATTGACTGACCGATTTGTCGACGCTTATTATCGATTGATCTTGATTGTCGTGGCCGATTGTCGATTCCGATTAACGTGACCGATTTGCCGACTTTGATTATCGATCGATCTCAATTGTCGTGACCGATTTGTCAATTCTGATTATCGATTGATCCCGATTGTCGTGGCCGATTGTCTATTCCAATTGACGTGACCGATTTGCCGACTCTAATTATCGATCGATCTCGATTGTCGTGACCAATTTACCGATTCTGATTATCGATCGATCCCGATTGTCGTGGCCGATTGTCGATTCCGATTGACGTGACAGATTTGCCAACTTTGATTATCGATCGATCTTGATTGTCATGGCAGATTGTCATGGCTGATTGTCGATTTCGATTAACGTGACCGATTTGCCAACTCTGATTATCGAACGATCCCGATTGTCGTGACCGATTTGCCGATTCTGATTATCGATCGATCCTGATTATCGTGGCCGATTGTCGATTCCGATTGACGTGACCGATTTGCCGTCTCTGATTATCGATCGATCCCGATTGTCGTGACCGATTGTCAATTCTGATTGACGTGACCAATTTGCCGACTCTGATTATCGATCGATCCCGATTGTCGTGACCGATTTGCCGATTTTGATTATTGATCGATCCCGATTGTCGTGGTCGATTGTCGATTCCGATTGACGTAACCGATTTGCCGACTCTGATTATCGATTGATCTTGATTATCGTGGCCGATTGTCGTGGCCGATTAACGTGACCGATTTGCCGACTCTAATTATCGATCGATCCCGATTGTCGTGACCGATTTGCCGATTCTGATTATCGATCGATCCCGATTGTCGTGGCCGATTGACGTGACGGATTTGTCGACTCTGATTATCGATCGATCCCGATTGTCCTGACTGATTTGCCGATTCTGATTATCGATCAATCCCAATTGTCGTGGCTGATTGTCGATTCCGATTGACGTGACCGATTTGCCGACTCTGATTATCGATTGATCTTGATTATCATGGTCGATTGTCGTGGCCGATTAACATGAACGATTTTGTCCACTCTGATTATCGATCGATCCCGATTGTCGTGACCGATTTGCTGATTCTGATTATCGATCGATCTCGATTGTCGATTCCGATTAACGTGACCGATTTGCCGACTCTGATTATCGATCGATCCCAATTGTCGTGGCCGATTGTCGATTCCGATTGACGTGACCGATTTGCCCTCTCTGATTATCGATCGATCCCAATTGTCGTGACCGATTTGCCGATTCTGATTATCGATCGATCCCGATTGTCATGGCCAATTATCGATTCCGATTGATGTGACCGATTTGCCAACTCTGATTATCGATCGATCTTGATTGTCGTGGCCGATTTGCCAATTCTGATTATCGTTTGATCTCGTTTGTCGTGACTGATTTGCCAATTTTGATTATTGATCAATCCCAATTGTCGTGGCCGATTGTCGATTCCGATAGACGTGACCGATTTGTCGACTCTGATTATCTATCGATCCAGATTGTCGTGGTCGATTGTCGATTCCAATTGACGTGACTGACTTGCTGACTCTGATTATCGATTGATCCCGATTATCGTGACCGATTTGCTGATTCTGATTATCGATCGATCCCGATTGTCGTGGCCGATTGTCGATTCTGATTGACGTGACCGATTTGCCGACTTTGATTATCGATCGATCTTGATTGTCGTGGCCGATTGTCGATTCCGATTAACGTGACAGATTTGCCGACTCTGATTATCGATCGATCCCGATTGTCGTGACCGATTTGTCGATTTTGATTATCGATCGATCCCGTTTGTCGTGGCCGATTGTCGATTCTGATTGACGTGACCGATTTATTGACTCTGATTATCGATCGATCCCGATTGTCGTGACCGATTTGCCGATTCTGATTATCGATCGATCCCGATTGTTGTGGCTGATTGTCGATTCCGATTGACGTGACCAATTTTCCGACTTTGATTATCGATCGATCTTGATTGTCGTGGCCGATTGTCGTGGCCGATTGTCGATTCCGATTAACGTGACCGATTTGCCGACTCTGATTATCGATCGATCCCGATTGTCGTGACCGATTTGTCGATTCTGATTATCGATCGATCCCGATTGTCGTGGCCGATTGTCGATTCCGATTGACGTGACCGATTTATCGACTCTGATTATCGATCGATCTCGATTGTCGTGACCGATTTGCCGATTCTGATTATCGATCGATCCCGATTGTCGTGGTTGATTGTCGATTCTGATTGACGTGACCGATTTGCCGACTCTGATTATCGATCGATCCCGATCATCGTGGCCGATTGACGTGATCGATTTGCCGTCTTTGATTATCGATTGATCCCGATTGTCGTGACCAATTTGCCAACTCTGATTATCGATTGATCCCGATTGTCGTGACCGATTTACTGATTCTGATTATCGAATGATCCCGATGGTCGTGGCCGATTGTCGATTCCGATTGATGTGACTGATTTGCCGATTCTGATTATCAATCGATCTCGATTGTCGAGGCCAAGTATCGAGGTCGACTCCGATTGTTGAGGCCAATTATCGAGACCTATATGATGTATATGCGACTCGTAGTTGAGGCCCAATTTGATGTATGTTAGGCCCATCGTGATGTGTATTAAGCTCGTGATGTGTATTAAGCTCTTAAGACCTATATGGGGTATATGCGAATCTGTTGTTATTTTGGTGTTTTAAAAGAAATTAATAATTTTAAAATTTCCCTCCAAGTTTTCAAAAAGCAACAGTAGTTTTATCTTGTAGTGGTGTGGATTTTAGTTCCACATCGAATAGGCAACAAGAAAATTTTTAGTTTAAAACCTAAACTTGAAAACCCAAACCTAAACCCGAGCCCGAACCCGAACCCGATTTCCTAAACCTAAACCTTAACCTATTCTCAATTCCCTATAGCTACAACCTATAACCTACCTATAACCTTAACCTAAAACCTAAACCATTTCCTAAACCTAAATCCTAAATGTGTTCTTAAATCCCTAAACCTAAACCTACACATAATGCTAATCTCAACTCCCTAACCTAAACCTAAACCTAAACTTGAAAACCCAAACTTAAACCCGATCCTGAACCCGAATCCAATTTCCTAAACCTAAACCTTAACCTATCTTCAATTCCCTACAATTATAACCTATAACCTAAACCTATAACCTAAGTCTGAACGTAAACCTAAAACCTAAATGTGTTCTCCTATACCTAATCCTAAAACTACACCTAGTGCTAATCTCAACTCCCTAACCTAAACCTAAACATAAACTTGAAAACCCAAAGCAAAACCCGATCCCGAACCCGAACCCAATTTCCTAAACCTAAACCATAACCGATTCTCAAATCCCTTTACCTATAACCTATAACCTACCTATAACCTAAACCTAAAACCTAAAACTAAACCTAAACCTAAAACCAAATTGTGTTCTCAAATCCCTAAACCAAAACCCACACCTAATCATATTCTCAACTCCCTATCCAAAACCTTAACCTAAACTTGAAAACCCAAACCTAAACCCGATCCCGAACCCAAACCTGATTTCCTAAACCTAAACCTTAACCTATTCTCAATTCCTTATAGCTATAACCTATAACCTACCTATAACCTTAACCTAAAACCTAAACCTAAATTCTAAATGTGTTCTTAAATCCCTAAACCTAAACCTACACGTAATGCTAATATCAACCCCCCAACCTAAACCTAAACCTAAACTTAAAAATCCAAACCTAAACCCGATCCGGAACCCGAACCTGATTTCCAAAACCTAAACCTTAACCTATTTTCAATTCCCTACAATTATAACCTATAACCTAAATGTGTTCTCCAATCCCTAAACCTAAACCGACACCTAATGCTAATCTCAGCTCCCTAACCTAGACCTCAACCTAAACTTGAAAACTCAAAGCAAAACCCGATCCTGAACCCGAACCCGATTTCCTAAACCTAAGCCTTAACCTATTCTCAATTCCCTACAACTATAACCTATAACCTACCTATAACCTAAACCTATAACCTAAACCTAAATGTAAACATAAAACCTAAATGTGTTCTCCAATACCTAATCCTAAACCTACACCTAAGGCTAATCTCAACTCCATAATATAAACCTAAACCTTAACCTAAACTTGAAAACCCAAACCAAAACCAGATCCCGAACCCAAACCCGATTTCCTAAACCTAAACCAAAATCAATTCTCAATTTCGTATAGCTATAACCTATAACCTACCTATAACCTAAACATAAAACCTAAACCTAAACCTAAACCTAAAACCTAAATGTGTTCTCAAATCCCTAAACCTAAACCCACACCTAGTTCTATTCGCAACTTCCTACCCTAAACCGAAACCTAAACTTGGAAACCCAAACCTAAACCCGATCGCGAACCCAAACCCGATTTCCTAAACCTAAACCTTAACCTATTCTCAATTCCCTATAGCTATAACCTATAACCTACCTATAACCTAAACCTAAACGTAAACCAAAAACCTAAATGTGTTCTCCAATCCCTCAACCGAAACCTACACCTAATGCTAATCTCAACTCCCTAACCTAAACCTAGAACTAAACTTGAAAACCCAAAGAAAAACCCGATCACGAACCCGTACCCGATTTCCTAAACCTAAACCTTAACCTATTCTCAATTCCCTACAGCTATAACCTATAACCTACCTATAACCTAAACCTAAACGTAAACCTAAAACCTAAATGTGTTCTCCAATACATAATCCTAAACCTACACCTAATGCTAATCTCAACTCCCTAATCTAAACCTAAACCTAAACATTACAACCCAGATCAAAAGCCGGTCCCGAACCTGAACCCGATTTACTAAACCTAAACCATAACCGATTCTCAATTCCCTATAGCTATAACCTATAACCTACCTATAACCTAAACCTAAAACCTAAACCTAAACCTAAACCTAAACCTAAACCTAAAACCTAAATGTGTTCTCAAATCCCTAAACTTAAACTCACACCTAATCATATTCTCAACTCCCTAACCTAAACCTAAACCTAAACTTGAAAACCCAAACCTAAACCCGATCCCGATCCCGAACCCGATTTCCTAAACCTAAACCTTGACCTATTCTCAATTCCCTACAGTTATAACCTATAACCCAAACCTAAAACCTAAACCTAAACCTAAACCTAAACCTAAGACCTAAATGTGTTCTCAAATCCCTAAACCTAAACCTACACCTAATCCTAATCTAAACTCCCTAACCTAAACCTAAACCTAAACTTGAAAACCCAAACCTAAACCCAGTCCCAAACCCAAACCTAATTTCCTAAACCTAAACCTTAACTTATTCTCAATTCCCAATAACTATAACCTATAACCTACCTATAACCATAACCTAAACCTAAAACCAAATGTGTTCTCAAATCACTAAACCTTAACCTACACCTAATCCTAATCTCAGCTCCCTAACCTAAACCTAAACCTAAACTTGAAAACCCAAACCTATACCCGATCCCGAACCCGAACCCGATTTCCTAAACCTAAACCTTAACCTATCCTCAATTTCCTACAGCTATAACCTATAACCTACCTATAGCCTAAACCTATAACCTAAACCAAAACGTAAACCTAAAACCTAAATGTGTTCTCATATCCCTAAACCTAAACCTACACCTAATCCTAATCTCAACTCCCTAACATAAACTTAAACCTAAACTTGAAAACCCAAACCTAAACCCGATCCCGAACCCGAACCCGATTTCCTAAACCTAAACCTTAACCTATTCTCAATTCCCTATAGCTGTAACCTATAACCTTAACCTAAAACCTAAACCATTTCCTAAACCTAAAACCAAAATGTGTTCTCAAATCCCTAAACCTAAACCTACACCTAATTCTAATCTCAACTCCCTAACCTAAACGTAAACCTAAACTTGAAAACCCAAACCTAAACCCGATCCTGAACCCGAACCCGATTTCCTAAACCTAAACCTTAACCTATCCTCAATTCCCTACAGCTATAACCTATAACATACCTATAACCTAAACCTATAACATAAATATAAACGTAGACCTAAAATCTAAATGTGTTCTCCAATCCCTAAACCTAAACCTACAACTAATCCTAATCTCAACTCTCTAACATAAACCTAAACCTAAACTTGAAAACCCAAACCTAAACCCGATCTCAAACCCGAAACCGATTTCCTAAACCTAAACCTCAACCTATCCTCAATTCCCTACAGCTATAACCTAAACCTTAACGTAAACCTAAAACCTAAATGTGTTCTCAATTCCGTAAACCTAAACCTACACCTAATGCTAATCTCAACTCCCTAACCTAAACCTAAACCTAAACTTGAAAATCGAAGAAAAACCCGATCCCGAACTCGAACTTGTTTTCCTAAACCTAAACCTTAACCTATTCTCAATTCCCTATAACTATAACCTATAACCTATATATAACCTTAACCTTAAACCTAAACCATTTCCTAAACCTAAAACCTAAATGTGTTCTCAAATCCCTAAACCTAAACCTACACCTAATCCTAATCTCAACTCCCTAACCTAAACCTAAACCTAAACTTGAAAACCCAAACCTAAACCCGATCCCAAACCCGAACCCGATTTTCTAAACCTAAACCTTAACCTATCTTCAATTCCTTATAGTTATAACCTATAACCTATTTATAACCTAAAGTTATAACCTAATGTAACGCCCCAAAAAATCGAGGGTCGAGTAGTAACTCAATTCTCGAGTTTCCAGAACATCACTTATACAACATAGATAATGATGATTGAATGTTGTCTGTATTAGTGCATTGAACATGAGTGAGATTAAGCCAAAACAAAATATCATAGTCCAGAGATAGTTAAATTGCAAGCGGAAGACTGTGATAGATATATAAAATATATAAAAATAGTGGTGAGTCTCCAGAGTGTGATAATGTTACTAGGTTAAAGAATTACAAGTACAATTTTAAATTATACCAAAGGTGTAGTGATATCTAGTCAACATCCCTGTAATCCCGTCGATCAAGACATGACTCACGTGAAGCTATCAGCATAGCATACACGAACAAGCATCATTGTCATCATAAAGGTCCGGCTCCGCCCCAAGAGTAGCGATGCCATCTGCAATCAGACAAAGTCTGGAGGGTGTTCGAAATACCGTCCCGTAACGTGGGAGTGAGTAGCTAACTCAGTGGAACAATAAAACATAGGTTAACATGTTATCGACTCAGTCAAGCAGTAATGATAAAGCAATATAATCAAACACTCCTAACTACTCTTATTAATGCAAGTATGAATGCAGTCATGATGGATGCCCTCACCGACATACTCCCTCATGCGACACCATCTTCGTTCGCGGCATACTTGCTTTCCTCAGTGCTCCACATCTTCCAGGCACATGCAATGCATGATGAGTATGATTACCGAGTTGTTATTAGTCCATTTCAAACAGTAGAATTGAGAAACTAAGGTACCTCCCTTGTATCATTTCCAAACATGATCCATTCTAGGGTCGTCAGTCCTAGATAATCTCATACGATGGTGTGTTTCTAGGTCACTGCAAGGGTTGTCAGGGCTGTTACACGGAATCGTTGCACCACTCCCCCATCACCTTACCAATACAGGCCTAATTTATACTCTGTTACTACGGGAAGGCTCATCGCCTCACCGCAGATTCAGAGTATGCTCGAGGTCACTACAAAGGGCTGCCAGGGTTGTTACACGGAATCGTTGCACCACTCCCCCATTACCTTATCAATGTAGGCCGACAGCACGAATATAGTGTCCCATACCACCATAATCGACTCACGAGTCTGGTTGCTCATTAATCACTACGGGGAGGCACGTGGCCCCAGCGTAGGCCGACAGCTCGACTACGGTGTCCCATACAACCATGCCCGGCTCATGAGTCTTAGCGGATCGAGGTACCATGGTTAAAAAAAATTTCACTTGTAAGTTTGGTACCCTAGGTTCAAGCAGTAGCGTCCAAACATGGTGATCATACATAAGACAGATCGGGTTGCTTAACGAGCTCGGCTAGCTCGAGCGCACAACAAGTTGAACGATATGAAGCGCATAAGCACTTTGTGTGGCCAACCGCTATCGCCAACCGAAGTACGACTCGGGTTCGTCTCACGTGGCAAATAAATCTCAACCACGAATTCAATCCCGTTACCGATTGCCTGGACTATACAATAGCCTCAATCACATTCAATTACAGATAGGTAAAGCAGTAATGGATCAAGATTCAAATAATACAATCAACGTCTGGTATTATCCGTTTAGGGCTGTTAAGGCTGTTGCACGGAATCGTTGCTCCACTCCCCCATCACCCATGACGGATCATACAATATAAACATGAATTTAAACATATGCATTACATAGATAAAATCATACAATCAATTGAGCATGTTATGAAGCATAACACAAGCATGAGTTTGTACATATTCAATTCCTAATCACACAGCTATCCAAGGAAAGCATACACATAGTTAAAGGAGTTGAGAATCATATCTCAACACCCTTATATATTACAATTTATTAACTACTACTCATTCAAATGTTTTAACAAATACTTAGACTATACACACCAACATACATGACATATGTTGATCACATAGGTATAAGGCCAAATCCTTTCGCTAGGGAGTTACCCCAATCATAATATGCATACACCCATGATGGATAGTCATGGCAAGCAGGAATCCAAGTTCCATATTCATTCAATCATTTCCACAAACACTTGGGCCACACATTTTAGCATATATAGGGTATTTTGGCCGTGGCGTGATTTAGGACAAATCCTTTCATCAAAGGGGTATCGCCAATACAACAATCATAAATCCATGACAATTAGTCATGGCGAGCACGAATGAAAATTCTATACTCATTCGGTCATTTTCACAAACACTTAGAATACATTATTTTAACATACATAGTGTATATTAGCAAAAACATGCATTAGGGCAAGTCCTTTCGCCAAACAAGTATTTTATCCATATATAATATATTCATACAACAAATAATCATGTCAAACACAATTCCAAAATTTATACGTATACGGTACTTTTTACAAATACCTAAAGTATGTGAAATTCCGTATTCTTCATCTTTAATCGAAGCGGAAATCAGACAGCACTTTGTACATGTGCAATTGCATGCAGATCATGAATCTATCATTTTCTGACATTGAAAGCATTGAAAACCATAACCTATACATCTAAAGTCTGCACCTTTTGTCGTAGAATCGTAACGAAGTCGATATGTTTGCTAAGCTTTCGTATATGGCAGTTTGGTAACCTATAGAACAAAATAGGTTAGCTATTTCATAACCTACAACTATCTAAACCCCAAAAAAGATTAGGATTAGGGTTTCTTACCTAGAAATGACGCCGGAATCGCCGGGAAAGTGATGAGAATGGAGTGGTGAAGCTCGTATAGCGGCAGGGAAGAGTGGCAGGGAGATTCTCCCACTGCTCCCACACTTTCTCTCTCTTTTCTCTCTTCTCTCTCTAGAGTTTCTCTCAAATTCGTATGGCTGCAATGAGAGAGGGTTTAAGGTCCTTATATAGCCTAAAAACTCACCGAAATAGACTCCATGTCAAAGTATACTTAGGTTATAACCAAAGCAGGGCAGTTTCAGCTCAATGGAGGACTTTTGGCGGGCCTCCCTGAGCCAAAGGTCAGACTTAAGCTCACCGACACCGGATCTACGTTTAGTTAAGTTTTTGTTTCGGTCGGGATTTCAGATCACGCGTGGCGGACCAGTTTCAGTTCAACGTCAGCGGATCTCGATCGGAGATTCCGAGTACATGGATATGTATATGAAATTTCTCCTGATCCGAGGGTGTAATTTGGTCTGATTCTGACGGTCTGGTTGCTTAAAACTAATCCGCAAGCGAGAGGTGCCAGATTACTATTTTTGATATTTTATTTTGAATTAATTTCACATTTCTCACACTCTTCACTCTGAGCTTAAGCGAATAGCGCTGTGACACTATCTAGATTTGATTTTCGAGATGGTTGTCGAGCCCAGCAAGGCAGTCCTAATTCCTTAACTTGGTATTATTCGGAGTTCCGACGTGCAGTCCAGATCTGATACGGAGTTTCGAGATGCTCCCGAGAGCAGCTGGGTAATGAGATTGATCATAGATTTTAGGGTAACCTAGCGTCAATGATTCTGCAAGTTTTGGGTCTTACAGATCATATTTAAAGTGATTTGTGCTAATTTCACAGGTACTCTAGTTTAACACTAGCTAAATCTCGCCTAATTTCTAAAGGATTTAGTCCTGGGTGATTTCGGTCTGAGGTGGTACTTAGTCCTTTGAGGAAATGTTTAGTTTAAGTATTGTTCTTCATTACCTAAACTTTAAGATAGTGTCTAATGTGAAAGTACTTAGAAATTTTAAAGAACAAGGTGGTGAAAGGTGAGATTTGTGAAGGAAACGGGTTAAGGAGCGATTTTAGACTGTGGGAGTCAGTTCTGACAAGTTAATAAGGTGTTAGGATCGACTCATTGCCTAAGGACGTCTAATCCCAGGTTAGCAAAAATCTGGGATGTTACACCTAAACCTAAACGTAAACTAAAAACCTAAATGTGTTCTCCAATCCCTAAACCTAAACCTACACCTAATCCTAATCTCAACTTCCTAACCTAAACCTAAACCTAAAATTGAAAACTAAAAGCAAAACCCAATCCCGAATGCGAACCCGATTTCCTAAACCTAAACCTTAACCTATTCTTAATTCCCTACAGCCATAACTAATAACCTGCCTATAACCAAAACCTATAACCTAAACCTAAACCTAAACGTAAACCTAAAACCTAAATGTGTTCTCCAATACCTAAGCCTAAACCTACACCGAATGCTAATCTCAACTTCCTAACCTAAACCTAAACCTAAACTTGAAAATCCAAACCAAAACCCGATCCCGAACACGAACCCGATTTCCTAAACCTAAACCATAACCGATTCTCAGTTCCCTATAACTATAACCTATAACCTTCCTATAACTTAAACCTAAAACCTAAACCTAAACTGAAACCTAAAACCTAAATGTGTTCTCAAATCCCTAAACTTAAACCCACACCTAATCCTATTCTCAACTCCCTAACCTAAACCTAAACCTAAACTTGAAAACCCAAACCTAAACCCGATCCCGAACCTGAACCCGATTTCCTAAACCTAAACCTAAACCTTAACCTATTCTCAATTCCCTATAACTATAACCTATAACCTACCTATAACCTTAACCTAAAACCTAAACCATTTCCTAAACTTAAATCCTAAATGTGTTCTTAAATCCCTACACCTAAACCTACACTTAATGCAAATCCCAACTCCCTAACCTAAACCTAAACCTAAACCCGATCACGAACCCGAACCCGATTTCCTAAACCTAAACCTTAACCTATCTTCAATTCCCTACAATTATAACCTATAACCTAAACCTATAACCTAAACCTAAACGTAAACCTATAACCTAAATATGTTCTCCAATACCTAATCCTAAACCTACACCTAATGTTAATCTCAACTCCCTAACCTAAACCCAAACCTAAACTTGAAAACCCAAACCAAAACCCGATCCCGAGCCCGAACCCGATTTCCTAAACCTAAACCATAACCGATTCTCAATTCCCTATAGCTATAACCTATAAGCTACCCATAACCTAAACCTAAAACCTAAATGTGTTCTCAAATCCCTAAACACAAACCCACACCTAATCCTATTCTCCACTCCCTAACCTAAACCTAAACCTAAACTTGAAAACCCAAACCTAAACCCGATCCTGAACCCGAACCGATTTCCTAAACCTAAACCTTAACCTATTCTCAATTCCCTATAGGTATAACCTATAACCTACCTATAACCGTAACCTAAAACCTAAACCATTTCCTAAACCTAAATCCTAAATGTGTTCTTAAATCCCTACACCTAAACCTACACTTAATGCTAATCTCAACTCCCTAAGCTAAACCTAAACCTAAACTTGAAAACCCAAACCTAAACCCGATCCCGAATCCGAACCCGATTTCCTAAACGTAAACTTAAACCTATCTTCAATTCCCTACAATTATAACCAATAACTTAAACCTATAACCTAAACCTAAACGTAAACAGAAAACCTAAATGTGTTCTCCAATACCTAATCCTAAATCTTCACCTAATGCAAATATAAACTCCCTAACCTAAACCTAAACCTACACCTAAACTTGAAAACCCAAACCAAAACCCGATCCCGAACCCGAACCCGATTTCCTAAACCTAAACCATAATCGATTCTCAATTCCATATAGCTATAACCTATAACCTACTTATAACCAAAACCTAAAACCCAAACCTAAACCTAAACCTAAAACCTAAATGGGTTCTCAAATCCCTAAACCTAAACCCACACCTAATCCTATTCTCAACTCCCTAACCAAAACCTAAACCTAAACTTGAAAACCCAAACCTAAACCTGATCCGGAACCCGAACCCGATTTCCTAAACCTAAACCTTAACCTATTCTCAATTCCCTATAGCTACAACCTATAACCTACCTATAACCTTAACCTAAAACCTAAACTATTTCCTAAACATAAATCCTAAATGTGTTCTTAAATTCCTAAACCTAAACCTACACCTAATGCTAATCTCAACTCCCTAACCTAAACCTAAACCTAAACTTGAAAACCTAAACTTAAACCCGATCCCAAACGCGAACCCGATTTCCTAAACCTAAACCTTAACCTATCTTCAATTCCCTACAATTATAACCTATAACATAAACCTATAACCTAAACCTCAACGCAAACCTAAAACCTAAATGTGTTCTCCAATACCTAATCCTAAACCTACACCTAATGCTAATCTCAACTCCCTAACCTAAACCTAAACCTAAACTTTAAAACCCAAACCAGAACCCGATCCCGAACCCGAACCCGATTTCCTAAACCTAAACCATAACCCATTCTCAATTCCCTATAGCTATAACCTATAACCTACCTATAACCTAAACCTAAAACCTAAACCTAAACCTAAACCTAAAACCTAAATGTGTTCTCAAATCCCTAAACATAAACTCACACCTAATCCTATTCTCTAATCCCTAACCTAAACCTAAACCTAAACTTGAAAACCCAAACCTAAACCCGATCCCGAACCCGAACCCGAACCCGATTTCCTAAACCTAAACCTTAACCTATTCTCAATTCCCTATAGCTATAACCTATAACCTACCTATAACCTTAACCTAAAACCTAAACCATTTCCGAAACCTAAATCCTAAATGTGTTCTTAAATCCCTAAACCTTAACCTACAGCTAATGCTAACCTCAACTCCCTAACCCAAACCTAAACCTAAACTTGAAAACCCAAACCTAAACCTGATCCCGAACCCGAACCCGATTTCCTCAACCTAAACCTTAACCTATCTTCAATTCCCTACAATTATAACCCATTACCAAAACATATAAACTAAACCTAAACGTAAACCTAAAACCTAAATGTGTTCCCCAATCCCTAAACCTAAACCGACAACAAATGCTAACCTCAACTCCCTAACCTAAACCTAAACCTAAACTTGAAAACCCAAAGTAAACCGATCTCGATCCCGAACCCGATTTCCTAAACCTTAACCTTAACCTATTCTCAATTCCCTACAGCTATAACTTAAACCTATAACCTAAACCTAAACGTAATCATAAAACCTAAATGTGTTCTCTAATACCTAATCCTAAATCTACACCTAATGCTAATCTCAACTCCCTATCCTAAACCTAAACCTAAACCTAAACTTGAAAACCCAAATCAAAACCCGATCCCGAACCCGAACCCGATTTCCTAAACCTAAACCATAACCGATTCTCAATTCCCTACAGCTATAACTTATAACCTAAACCTAAAACCTAAATGTGTTCTCAAATCCCTAAACCTAAACCCACACCTAATCCTATTCTCAACTTCCTACCCTAAACCTAAACCTAAACTTGAAAACCCAAACCTAAACCCGATCGCGAACCCGAACCCGATTTCCTAAATCTAAACCTTAACCTATTCTCAATTCCCTATAGCTATAACCTGTAACCTACTTATAACCTAAACCTAAACGTAAACCAAAAACCTAAATGTGTTCTCCAATCCCTCAACCTAAACCTACACCTAATACTAATCTCAACTCTCTAACCTAAACCTAAAACTAAACTTGAAAGCCCAAAGAAAAACCCGATCACGAACCCGTACCCGATTTCCTAAACCTAAACCTTAACGTATTCTCAATTCCCAACAGTTATAACCTATAACCTACCTATAACCTAAACCTATAACCTAAACCTAAACGTAAACCTAAAACCTAAATGTGTTCTCCAATACATAATCCTAAACCAACACCTATTGCTAATCTCAACTCCCTAATCTAAACCTAAACCTAAACTTTACAACCCAAATCAAAACCCGATCCCGAACCCGATTTCCTAAACCTAAACCATAACCGATTCTCAATTCCCTATACCTATAACCTATAACCTACCTATAACCTAAACCTAAAACCTAAACCTAAACCTAAACCTAAAACCTAAATGTGTAAGACCCGTATCCTAGTTCGTACTGTTCCGATTAATCCTGCGATCATTTTCGTCGAAATCCAGCAATTTGTGACTGATAATCGTCGTTGCGATCGATCGTAAGTCGTATCCTTTAGATTCGAGTCAGTTTAATCTGAGACCTGTATCATTGCGACCACACCGTCGCCGCGGTTCCAACGCCGCGACTCACGCACCGATTCGATACCCTGACCAGAAGTTGTGAGCCGGCGTTTATTTCGAAGAAACGCCGCGCTTTCTCAATCCCGAGGGAATCTCTACACAATGTCAAATCAATCCCATCAATCAATCAATCACATCAATCAATCAATCACTTCAATGTCAAGTACAACCAACCCATGCTACCTTTCTCCACAAGTAAAGTAACCACCAAAGTCGACCAACCCATCACCTCACCCATCACTCACATCCGTCATCCATCTCCCATCACCTCTCCTTACAACCTCTCTCTTTCCCTCCACATTTTTCCAAGCAACCATTCCAAGCAAGAGAGCACCACACGTCCATGGTTTCCAAGAGAGAAAAGTGATTTGTGGCCCACCATTCCCATTCCAAAACCCATCATCCTAACCATCCATTTCCCATCTCCACCATCAAAGAGGAGCATAAGGAGGGTGGCGTTCCAACGGACCGAAGAGATCAACCGGTGGGTGCTTTATAGGATAAGTTTTTCATATTTTTATGATGGGTCAAGTGAGGTCTACCGATCAATGGTGTGGATCTCACTTTGGACCCTAAGATGTGGCCGATGGCCCACCTTGATTATCAATATCATTCCATGATGGGGCCATTCTCCGTGGACCCCATCATAATGTTTACTTTCCTAGCCTGAATAGGGGTCATCGTGACCGTCTATTTTAGTGAAGAAGAGATCTCCACCGTTAGATTTTGATTTAATGGGCCCACATATATTGGGACCCACTTGATATGTGTTGTAGATCATGAAACGGAGGGCCCATAGTACCGGGGTCCCTCCATCACTCGTTCTTCCATCTCTCTCTTTCTCTCCTTTTCTTTTTCATTATTTTTGGTATGATGATACAGCCATGTGGCCCACTTGGACGGACCCCACTTTGAGGTATGTATTGTATCCAAGTCATCCATAGGTGGGGCCCACTTTATGTATGTGTTGTACCCACCCCACCTACCCTTTGGTGGCCCACCTAAACAGGGCCCACCTCACTGCATGGGTTATACCCAAAACGTCCAGACGCTGGACGTGTAGTAAAAACACAAATATTAGCTTAGTTTGCAAGCTTTTGGGCGAGCCGCTTGTGTAGGCCCCATCTTGATGTATGTCTTCAATCCACATCGTCCATCCTTTTCCCCGTAACATTTTAGGCGTTGAGTCGAAAAATGAGGTCAATCTGACTCTCAGACGGACCATACCTTTGAAAATAGTGATTTTCACCGTTGAAACTCACCTTAATCTTTCTACACGCTGAAAAACGTCCAATATTGGTCTTGATGGACTGGCCTTGGGCCATGGAAGCCAGTGGATGGGGTGGATGTGGTTGAAGAGGGCCCCACACATGAAAAACCTCGGAACTCAGGTTTTCAAAAAAAAAAAAAAAAAAACAAAACAAAAAAAGAGGCAGCGCCTGCTACTGCGTTTTCACGGGCGAACAGGCCAGGGGCCACGGCCCCACGTGTGGCCCCCACCATGATGTATATTTTGTATCCACACCGCCCATTTGATGGGCCACTGCCTGACGTGAGCCCTCTAAAAATTAGTCCAATCCAGCGTTCAGGCGGCCCACATCACAGGAAACAGTGTGAATGAACATTTACCATTGAAACTCTTTTGGGGACCCACCGAAGTTTTGGATCTGTACGAAATTTGTTTTTCCCCTTCATCCAGGTCTGCGTGACCTCATGAACGGTTTGGATGGCTTATAAGCATTATCGGTGGGCCCCACGTGGGAGCCCACAGTGATGTATGTGTTTAAATCCCACCGTCCAGGCAGACGGTGGGAGCCCACTGTGACATATTTGTTTTATCCCCACCGTCCCCTGGACGGTGGGGGTGCATGTGTGTGTGAGTGTGCACATGTGTGTGGGCGTGTGTGTGAGAGTGTATGTGTGTGTGTGTGTGTGTGTGTGTGTATGTGTGTGTGTGTGTGTGTATAATATTATATTATATTATTAATATTGTATATATATTATATATATTGTGGACCCCACCTTGGTTTATATAAGGCCCAAGTATTTTAGGCCACCTTATCATATTTTTTTGCCGTTGTTGAGGCCCACCTTGATGTGTATTTATGGCCGTTGTTAAGGCCCACCTGGATGAGTACCTGTGGCCGTTGTTGAGGCCCACCTGGATGTGTATTTACGGTTGTTGTTGAGGCCCACTTCGATGTGTACTTGTTGCCGTTGTTGAGGCCCACCTTGATGTGTAATTGTGGTCGTTATTGAGGCCCACCTTGATGTGTATTTGTGGCCATTGTTGAGGCCCACCTTGATGTACATAAGGCCCATGTGATTTGGCCATTCGAGGTATTCGTGACCCGTGTTAAGGCCAACTTTGATGTATATGAGACCCATATTACAAGGCCCATTGTGATGTTTTCAAAGGCCCATGGGATATGGCCCATTGCAATGTACATAAGGCCCACTAATGTGGCCCACTTGATTTATGAAAGGCCCATATGAGATGACCCATTTGATGTATCTGAGGACTATGGGTCGAGGCCTAATGAGATGTATATTGGTCCATTGCAATGTGTGATTCCCTATGGTTTGTGTAATGGTACTTTATGACGGGCTATGCCTTGGGAACAATGTTGGTTTGACGTCCACATTGTAAGGATAATGTTGGTTAAATGTCCGCATTGTCACACTCCTTAAGGCACACTGATAGGCCCATACCTATACTCTGTAGTCCGTTTAGGCCCATCTTCACTTTGAGCAACGCCCATTATCATACCATAAGTATAGTTCTGCCCCATGATTTATGATCATACGCATCATATGCATGCTTGAGATGAGGGGTGACTGATCATAGCATATGCCTTCGGGCAGACTGTTACGGGCTCCCTGATAGGCGGAGTTGCCCTGCATGAGCGCATGGTTTACGCAGGACTGTTGCATGACTGGTAGTGTGACTCATGCACTTGCATTGTGTGATTGTAGTTACTGTATGCCCTAGCGACACCAGGGCCATAGCCTCCACAGACACATCGTGTGTGTGGTTGGATTGGATACCGAAAATGTTTGGTTCTAACATACGGGCGCCATAGATGTCCCTGAGTGAAAATCCCTAAACCGATGGTACCAGAGGATGACTCCAACGTCGAGACCGAGTGGATGTACGAGCGCATGAGGGCCGAATACCAGGAGGCCGCGTCTCCACTGTGTCGTGGTCGGTTGGAAAGGGGTGTGACCTTACCCGCCTGAGTGAGGGGGCAATTTCTAGGTTGAGTTTGACCAGCTTGAGGAATCCGTCCGCTATCGACGAGCCGGGCCCGATATTGGCAGGCGGATAGTGAGGTCTCTTTCGCTCTTCCAGTTGTGCGTCCGAATAGGGACGGCAAGCTGGCGTAGAGTGTATTAGACCCTGGTGATTATTCAGACTGATAACTGTATTGACATGAGGATTGGCATGCTTGAGCTGCATTATGCATCGCATGGCCTTGATATGGCCAATATCATTTATATTCTGTACCGCTTAGCCTTAGTACGGCTGACTGCATTCATATAGTCATTGGCACAATTCAGCATTAACCTGACCCTGCATTCTGAGCACGCTTATATTGCGCACACACTTACACCACCCTATAAGCTTTCTATAAGTTTATGCACGATTTATGCGTGCAGGTGACGCCAGGACACAGGCGTAGTCTCGCCGCAGTTAGAGCATGCAGCCGAGCTTTTGAAGTTTTTGTCATTTTCAGTATCTTGTATTTCCTTTTATACACCTTGTACTCAAAGTTTTTGATCATAATGGATTTTGTGATGGTGTTCTTGTGGTTATTGTTCGTGGGTTATGCTTGTGGTTATGCTCATTACGAGTCAAAATGATTATTAGAAATTCTCCTTGTAGCATCTCAGGATCGGAACTTGGCGTATGGGCGCTGGGAGCCGAGAATGGGGTTCTACGGAGGCTGTCAGCGGTGGATTCAGCGATCAGAAATTTTGTGAGCCCGGTCTCCGAAGTTCGGGGCATGACAAAATGTGTTTTGAAATCCCTAAACCTAAACCCACACCTAATCCTATTCTCAACTCCCTAACCTAAACCTAAACCTAAACTTGAAAACCGAAACCTAAACCCGATCCCGATCCTGAACCCGATTTCCTAAACCTAAACCTTAACCTATTCTCAATTCCCTACATTTATAACCTATAACCTACACCTAAAACCTAAACCTAAACATAAACGTAAGACCTAAATGTGTTCTCAAATCCCTAAACCTAAACCTACACATAATCCTAATCTCAACTCCCTAACCTAAACCTAAACCTAAACTTGAAAACCCAAGCCTAAACCCAGTCTTGAACCAGAACCCAATTTCTTGAACCTAGTCCTTAACCTATTCTTAATTCCCAATAGCTGTAACCTATAACCTACCTATAACCTTAATCTAAAACCTAAACCTAAAACCAAATGTGTTCTCAAATCACTAAACCTTAACCTACACCTAATCTTAATCTCAACTCCCTAACGTAAACCTAAACCTAAACCTGAAAACCTAAACCTAAACCCGATCCTGAACCCGAACCCGATTTCCTAAACCTAAACCTTAACCTATCCTCAATTCCCTACAGCTATAACCTATAACCTACCTATAGCCTAAACCTATAACCTAAACCGAAACGTAAACCTAAAACCTAAATGTGTTCTCAAATCCCTAAACTTAAACCTACACCTAATCCTAATCTCAACTCCCTAACCTAAACTTAAACCTAAACTTGAAAACCCAAACCTAAAACCGATCCCGAACCCAAACCCGATTTCCTAAACCTAAACCTTAACCTATTCTCAATTCCCTATAGTTGTAACCTATACCTAACCTTAACCTAAACCATTTCTAAACTAAAACCTAAATGGTTCTCAAATCCCTAAACCTAAACCTACACCTAATCCTAATTCAACTCCCTAACATAAACCTAAACCTAAACTTGAAAACTCAAACCTAAACCCGATCCCGAACCCGAACCCGATTTCCTAAACCTAAACCTAAACTTGTAAACTCAAACCTAAACCCGATCCCGAACCCGAACCCGATTTCCTAAACCTGAACCTTAACCTATCCTCAATTCCCTACATCTATAACCTATAACCTACCTGTAAGTGCTATGGTCTCACGCTCCTTTGATTGTCAAATTTTGTTGTGTCAAAACATCTATCTGTGTCTTGTGTTTGTATGGTGATCTATATGTATTCAAGACACTGCATAAACACTTCATGACATTGGATGTCTTTAAGAAATACAAAGTGTACTTCATCATCCTATCAATGTTTAAAGCTACAATGTTGAAGTTCAAGTCTCAAGAAACAACTTCAAGACTCAAGGAATGACTTCAAGACTCATAAGCAACGCATGAAGTAGTTTTCACGTTGATGGAGATCTCAAGATTAAAGCTACAACAAGTTTAAGATCTCAAGCTTGATATGGTTCAAATATCTACATTCGTTGAATGGTTGAAGTTCAATGTCCATACGACATGTTTCAGGTTTGACTGACCTTAGGTTAACCTTATAAGTAGGTCACTTTGGATACATAAATCAAATGTTTATTTTACATAAGTTTGGTCTATTCTACGACCAGTCCTAGCTCCTGTTCGACCAGTCCTAGCATTAGTTGACTAGTCCAAGAATTCCACGACCAGTCCTAAGTTGTTGAAGATTTTTGAAAATTTTTGGTACACCTACGACCAGTCCTGGAGGTCCTTCGACCGGTCGTAGGAGTGTCTTCGACTCGTTCTTGACCAGTCGTAGGGCTACGACTCAAAGTCTAGCAAGCTAATCTATGTCCTACGACCAGTCGTAGAGAGATACGACCAGTCGTAGGTGACCCACGACCAGTCGTAGGCTTCCCACGACCAGTCGTGGAACGACTTTCAAGATCGCGCTCAATACTTCAAATATCTGTTAGAGCTACAACCAGTCGAAGGTTTCTAAGACCAGTCGTAGACGCGATTTTTGTTTCTATAAATTGAACACGAAATTCAAAGTTTTGATAATTTAACTCGATTCAATTCAAGAAACTTCAAGTGATCACTCTAAGATAAGTCTGTGTTTATTTTAAGCTACGTTGTGCTTATTTAATATTCCTTTTTGCTAGCTTATTTAATTTGATTTTGGTTTTGTATTCAATTTTTTGAAAAGAGGAATTACCTTATTCCTTCTTCTTGGAATCAAAATCAAATATAGCTACGCCCAACTAGTTAAAATCTAAAATCTATTAGAATTTAGAACCATATTAAAGTGAGTATTGGAAATTGAACTTTGACGTTCAATCATCTACTCCGATTGGTTCTACCGGGCTGCTACGAAAAGGAGAAATCCAGGTATTTTACAATTCTATAAAATTTCATTCCTTTTGGTTTTGTTTGAGGTTAAGCCAGAAAAATCTCATTGTATTGGTTATCTGAGGAGAGCTAGAAAACTCAGAAAAGAGGGGTTTTTGAATTGTGTAAGCCCGTGTGAAAAAGACACAATTGTAAAGGTTTTGGGTGAACCTGTGAAAACCTATTTGATAGTGAACGCTAATATCCCCTGTGTGAGGATATTAGGAGTGGAGTAGCATTCTGTGTGGCTGTTGAAAGACAGTTGGTGTACACACAGGCGAACCACTATAACTCTTTGTCTTGTGGATTGAATGCTTGCTTAATTTTCATATCTTTTATCATTCAATTGTGTGGAATGTACAAGTGGATGTGAATGTTGTAACTATTTACATTTCAAGCAAGTGTGGGGATTGTTGTAATAATTTAGATCTGTATTTTTGCATTTAATTTCAATTCCTTGCTATTCATTTATTTCTATTAAAATCGAGTCCTTGATCCAAAAGATGTTCTAGAAATAAGGTTGTCCTACCATAAGCCCTTGTTTATTATGGTGTAAGGTTGTCCTTAGAACTGAATTTGTATCAATCTCTCAATACTTATTTATCAAGGTGATTTGATTTCAGCATTGTGAATTGATTTAAATTGTAAGGCTATTGGTTTATTTTATTTTTCCTGATTTTATTTTAATTTGGCATAGTCCTATTCACCCCCCCCCCCCCCTCTAGGACATATAACTTGGCCTTTTCACTACCTATAACCTAAACCTATAACCTAAACCTAAATGTAAACCTAAAACCTAAATGTGTTCTCCAATCCCTTAACCTAAACCTACACCTAATCCTAATCTCAACTCCCTAACCTAAACCTAAACCTAAACTTGAAAACCCAAACCTAAACCCGATCTCGAACCCGAACCCGAACCCAATTTCCTAAACCTAAACCTTAACTTATCCTCAATTCCCTCTAGCTATAACCTATAACCTACCTATAACCTAAACCTAAACGTAAACCTAAAACCTAAATGTGTTCTCAATTCCCTAAACCTAAACCTACACCTAATGCTAATCTCAACTCCCTAACTTAAACCTAAACCTAAACTTGAAAACCGAAGAAAAACCCAATCCCGAACCCGAACCCATTTTCCTAAACCTAAACCTTAACCTATTATCAATTCCCTATAGCTATAACCTATAACCTACCTATAACCTTAACCTATAACCTAAACCTAAACGTAAACCTAAAACATAAATGTGTTCTCCATTCCCTAATCCTAAACCTACACCTAATGCTAATCTCAACTCCCTAACCTAAACCAAAACCTAAACTTGAAAACCAAAACCAAAACCCAATCCCGAACCTGAACCCAATTTCCTAAACCTAAACCATAACCGATTCTCAATTCCCTATAGATATAACCTATAACCTAAACCTAAAACTTAAACCTTAACCTAAACCTAAAACCTAAATGTGTTCTCAAATCCCTAAACCTAAACCCACACCTAATCCTATTCTCAACTCCCTAGCCTAAACCTAAACCTAAACTTGAAAACCCAAACCTAAACCCGATCCCGAACCCGAACCCGATTTCCTAAACCTAAAAAACCTAAACCTATACCTTAACCTTAACCTATAACCTTAACCTAAACCCGATGTCACTGTCCCCACTATTTTCTATGGTGGGGTCCGCTTGAACTTTTTATCTATCTCGTTCTCTTTGTATTGCCATAAAATGATCTCTAAAAATGTTTGGACGGTATGGATACAACACATGCATCATGGTGGGGTGCACAGAGCTTGGTGACGTCACTTCAGTGGTGATTTGGCTACTGACCTTGTCAATATCCAATCCGCGCTCCATATTTTCATTCCCTTGTTGCAAGTATTTGCCACTCTATATCTTCACATGCACCGAAAACACTGACCACATTCGCCGATCTGGCTCGAGTTTTAAACATCCGGACGTCCATTATGTGGGCCCGCTAGGGAAGAGACCAATGGCTATTGAATAAAACTCGCCAATGGCCCACATCAAATGAGGACGTGAATTACGTGTGCCCGTATAGTTCCTGTTGGGGCCCACCACGATGTCTTTGAAAAGTTGACTCCGTCCATCAGTTTCAGCAGCTTACTTTAGTATTCGCACTCAAAAATGAGGCAGGTCCAAAACTCAAGTGGGCCACAGACAGTGAAACTAGAAATGCCCACTGTTGAAACCTTCCCATGGCCACCATGATGTTGATATGTCATCCAAATCGTTCCTAAGATTATTCTCACTGGGATGAACTTAAAGCACAGACATATGCCTGATTCAGAACTTACGTTGCCCCACGAAGGTATCAAAGGTAAGAGTTCATTCCTCACTGTTTACTCCTGCTGTGTGCCCCATTCGATTTTTGGATCTGCCTTGCTTTTGGACTAATGTCTTAAAGCTATAACCTATAACCTATAACCTAAACCTAAACCTAAACCTTAACCTTTTAACCTTAACCTTAACCTCAACCTAAACCTAAACCTATACTTATAAATCCTAATTTATTTGATAAAAGTTCATTTACGGTTAAGTATTTTCTTAATAAGTTTATTGCTTTAATCTATTATTTACAAAACTGCAGGATAAATTTGAATTGGATTTGAGTGTTCCGTAGATTTCCTTTGTCGTCGACGATATGATCAAGGAGCGGTTCAAGGAGTACCGCTCCTTGTTACATGAGCGATACAAGCCGTGTATGAGCAACGAGGAGGGCGCACTGTCCGCACCGCCGCACGTGACCCGTGATGACTGGTAGATACTCTGCGATAGATTTTCGTCTGATTCTTTTCAGGTAATATTTACATATTTACGATATCTTAAGGTAACAATTAAATTCACAATTAATAACAATGTATTATGAATAATGTGTTCAGAAGAGGAGCAAAATAAATTCTAACAACAGGGGAAAGTTAGCAGTGAACCACGTAGCTGGTTCAAAGTTCATTTGTACAAATTCGTCACGACATGGTAAGAAATTACTGGTAATTATTAAGTTGATATATTCTTTCAATGCATTTTATATTAACTCTATTGTCCTTTCGATTGCGCAGCGAGATTCCGTCACTGGCCAGGAGCCCGGACTAATAGATCTCTACAAATTGACTCACTGTTGGCAGGGGACGGGATCTTGGGTACATCCTAATGCCGGCGAGATTTGGGTAAAAATCCTTACATTGTAAAATTTAATTGCATTAAATTATACTAATGTCATTTTTTGAGAAAATTCATATGTTTTCATTACAGGCGGTGATGGACACCTTACGCAGTTAGTCCACTCCCGATGGTACTCAGCGGAGTGAGCCAGAGATCCTGAGTGAGGTGCTTGACACCCGTTCTGGATATGTATGTGGGCTTGACCATGGTGCCAAGCTCATGGCACCCGCTACAGCTGCCTCCACCCGATCCATCGTCGTTAGCGAGAGTGCCACCCGCCGAGCTGATATCGCAGAGAGAGAGGTTCAACAGCTACAGGTCATCGTCAATGACATCAGAGAGCAGCTGGAGAGGAAGAGTGAGCAGCTGGATAGGCAGATGGAGGAGCAGCAGAGGAGGATGGAGGCCCTGACGAGGCAGAGGGAGGAGCAGGAGAGGATGAGGATAGAGGAGCATGTGAGGCTGAGGGAGGAGCAGGAGAGGAGGATGGAGGAGATGCAGGTGAAGCATGAGCGACAGTAGCGGATATGTTTCAGGCTCTCGCCGCACGCTTACCCATCGATGCCCCACCACCTCCACCTCCATCTTTGTGATTTTTTGTATTTTATTTATGATGTTAAACTTATATGTATTTATGCATGATGTAGTTTATGTTTGGATGGATTTATTTATGTACTTTGGAGTTAAATAGATGTGAATGTGAATATGATGAAATATATTACATAACAGGTGTATATCAAAAAATATATTGTAACAGGTGTATATTAGGTGTATATCAAGAATTTTGTGTGGGAAAAAAAAAAAAAAAAAAAACTTTTACCTACAAAAATTTTTGTAGGTAAAAGTCTCATCAAAGTTTTTACCTACGTAAATTTTCGTAGGTAAAAGTCTCATCCAAGTTTTTACCTATAAAAATTTTCGTAGTTAAAAGTCCCATCCACGTTTTTACCTACGAAAAAATTCGTAGCTAAAGTTTTGTAAGTATTTTTACCTACGATATCATTCATAGTTAAAAGTTTTTTGTAAATATTTTACCTACAAAATTATTCGTAGGAAAATGTTTGGTAAATATTTTTACTTACGAAAGTATGCATAGGTAAAAGAATGTTTAGCTACGAAATTTGTGGTAGGTAAAAATTTTTAAGTGTTGTTACCTACGAATATATTTGTGGGTAAAAGTCTTGTAAATACCTTTTAGCTACGAAACTATTGGTATGTAAAAAGTGTTTTCAACATTTTTAGTTATGAAAATATTCATAGGTAAAAAGTCTTGTAAATATTTTTAGCTACGAAATTGTTGGTAGGTAAAAAGTGTTTTAAATATTTTTAGCTACAAAATTGTTGGTAGGTAAAAAGTGTTTTAAATATTTTTAGCTACGAAAATATTCATATGTAGAAAGTCTTTAAATATTTTTAGCTACGAAATTGTTGGTAGCTAAAAAGTCTTGTAAATATTTTTACCTATAAACGTATTCGTAGGTAAAAAAGTTTTGTCAATATTTTTTCCAACGAAAATTAGCGTTGGTAAAATGTTTTGCCTACGAAATATTTTGTTGGCAAAAGTCTTACCTTCGCCAACCAATTTTTTTTTTTCGTGGGTAAAAGGTGTTCCCCTCGGACTTTTAGCGAGGAATTTGCCAACGAAAATTTTCACAAGTAAAATTTTTTGCCTACGAAAATCAGACTTTTGCCTACAAAAATTTTTGTTGGTAAAAGTGGCTTTTCTTGTAGTGACAACATATGCTTGAATCTGAAATACGCAGCTCCAATCCTCCCACATGTGACATCCACCTGAAAGAATGCGCATAATCGTCATGCATGAGCAATCAATACAGGAATGTACAAGTAAAAACATATAACCAGAGATACTCACTGCACTTTCAGGATCTCCTCCATAATTAACGATCTCATTCTAAAGCCCTTCTCCCTCCTCCTTTACCCATACATGAGCAATCAATACAATGAAGTGCTATCAGATGATTGAACCTAGACAGATATTATCTACCAAATACAATGTATTAAGGAGTTTGTAATCATTGTATTTTTACAACAAATTAATAATGTTGCTAACATTTTACTCTACCCAATGTGGTTTCTGTGAAACCACTACAATGAGATATTTCATAAAAAGTCTCAGAAGAAAGATACTTTTAGTTTTAACATGTTTTTGTAAACATGGTATAAATGGCTCTTAACAGAGAAAATATATATTGCAAGAAGGGTCAATGTGCTAACTTTATTATCATTTTTCATTTTTATATTGCAAAGATAATTATATACATGGGCACAACTAGATGCACTCAACACTAAGAAAGTTGTGCTTTCACATCCTCACCATTAAAAGATAGAGGAGGGAATCCAGTGAGCATTCACTAGCAGTAACATCAGTGGGAGTCAAGCCCAGGTCGCCCCACTAGCCGGGAGATTCACTAGCAGCTCAACTGACATGCATACATTGGCTATGTCAACAAGGGAAAATTAGTTTTCAAATCATGTTAACATAAATCAACAATGATGGAGGGTAAAACATTCCAAACCTCAATTTGTTAGTGTTACAATGTGAAACTTGGTTATAGAATACAACAAGCTTTGGAGTTCTCCTTACGTTTCCCCAATTTTTCTACTTCTATATTTGTAAGTGCATTATAAATTTTCAAAGCAACTCCAACCCAATTGTAGGTTAGGGATGCATCAGTACAATTCTAGTTTCATTGTCTTTCTAAAATTCTAAATAATGCATCTATAATTTCATCCTGAACCTCAAGCAAATAAAGAAGAACTGCTAAGAAGCCCTCAAGTGTCAGACAGGAAAGGTCCTTAAATTCTTCTTACTGCCCATCACAAGTTAGAAGTCCAAAATTTCATGATTTATAAAAACATGAGCACCTCCAACATCCTACACAATTTTTTTAAAATAAAAACCATGATGCCAAGCATAAAATTTCTCAGTGCCTGTGGATCAACCATAATGCTTTGCCAGAGTATCAAAGCTTTTTTCTTATATCAAATGGAGATCTTCGATTTTGTGTGGATAGGGCAGCAGAATTCCTAATAATAAAAAAATTTGAATGGCACTTAAAGTTAATTTTCAATCATTTAACAGACTATGCATAGAAATTAGTAATTGTGAAGTCACTGTTGATGAATAGAATCCAACACAAGCCCAAAGTAATGTCCAAAACAATCATGGATTCAGTAGTCAGAGTACCATGCTCAAAGCATCAGATTTAATAGAACGGTCACCAATTCAAGCTACAAGAGCATTCTAGTTGAGCAGAAGAACAATTTTGTCAAGGACACCTCTGCTTGTGAGCTAGTCATGGTTTATTGCTAGTCCACTGTCAATGCGGTTGTAAGGTAAGTGAAGCAGATATATGGCAGAATGACCTTCCCAATTAGCTGTCTGATCTGTGGCCATGAAAGGAATGCAAAAAAGGAAGTCAATGATCCACATTCAAAGGTCCAATCATTGTGGTTCTTGTATCCTAGACCATTCATCGCAATTCCCACCTGGACTATCCATATTCACCAACCATAAAACCGCATTTACAATGGTGAGGGCACTCAACCAAGACCATTTCATGCAGGAAGATGTCAAAGCTTCTGAGGATTTTCAAGGAGTACGAGAAAGATGAACAAACATTTTCTGAGAACAAAACTTCAGATCTATCTCGTCCATGTCCGAAGCATACAGTTTCAGATGTCTGACTCAAGAGTCATGTCCCTTAAACAGAAATCGGGCCCTTTATTTATTTGTTTGTTTTTAGAAACCAAATTTATCAATCATAAAATAAAATACCATGGATATTTAGGAAAACAGGAACACAAGTCTCCACTCAGAATTTTGATTTTCATTAAAAGAACTACGAAAAAGACAAGGAAGCACTCAAAACCTTTGTGTTTAATAATGATAAAAATAAAATTTCAGATGCCTCAACAATCAATAAGTGAGGATACAGAGCACCAAAAAATCAATTGAAAAAAAAGAAGAGGATATTTACAGTAACATCATCAGGATTTACAAGGACACACAATAAAGTACAAAATCATAATCATAAAATGATCATATTCCTTGAAAAACCTTCAAAAGCTAAAATGATATCAATTACCAGATGAAACGTCAATTCCTCAATCGATAAATGAGAGAACTATAGAAGTGGAATAAATAAAAATAAATATACACTTCACTCATCAGGAATTGCAAGCAGAATGACATACCTTCCAAGAAATCCCTCAAATTCCCTTGAAAATTGAAATTTGTTCACATCTCACAATAAAATCGCTCCAAAGTGAGTTATCCTAACATGAAATCGGAATAAACTAAAATTTAAAATTCAATGAAACATAAATGAAAAATTACTGAGATTTCTGAAGACTTACCTGTGAAAACATCAACGAAACTGCATTATTTCTTTAGAAAATCTCTGGACCGGACTGTAGAGTAGCATTGATTTCACGACACCAAGATTTCTGTTATATATATTGATTTTCTAGGAAAAATGAGAAAAATCACTACAAAGCAAAGCAAGAAACTAAAAATGAGCAAAATTCTACAACGAATTCAAACAAAAGGCAGGAAAACTAAGCTTCAAACTAATCTGAAGCTTCAAATTCTTGAAAATCTCAATGAAAATACTTCAAACAGGTCATTAAAACCGCTCCTTTTCAAATATGCACCTTTTTCTAAGGAGAATCTCTCGATCTTCGGGCCAAAGAGCATGCATTTTCACATGGGAACATCTTGAAGTCTGTCTATACAGAGATCTTCTCCTTCTCCTTCTTATTCTCCTTCTTGCGGCGAAAGGGGGTTTTGAAGATTGAGAGATGGGTTTTGGGAGGTCTGCTGCGCGCGGGAGAAAAGGGCAGACTGAGATGGAGAGGCTGAGCACGTGACAGAGATCGAGAGAGGGCGAGGGAGATGGAGAGGCTGAGTGCGAGAGAGAGATTGAGAGATGGGTTTTGGGAGGTTTGCTACGTGTGGGAGAAAAGGGCAGACTGATTTTGCTTTGGGAGGGCGCGTTTAGTTTTGGGAGGGGCACGTGAAGGACGACCCATAAATCATTTGGGTTTTATGACCGTGGGGCCCACCATGATGTATTTTATTTATCCACTCCATCCGTTAATTTTAAAATATTATTTTAAGTGTTGATGCAAAAAATGAGTCAGATCAAAGCTGTAAGAAGACCACACAACATGTTAACAATAGAAATTTAATTTTTATTATTTCTTACGGTGTGGTCCACTTAGACCTTTAATCTACATAATTTTTGGGCTCATCGACTAAAATTATATATCAGAATTGATAGGCGGCTTAGATCAAACACATATATTCCAATGGGCCCCATGGAGCCCCTTAAGCGTCATCAATATCTAATAAGGTTCTGGCGAGGATATAGGTTTTAGCTACAGATCAATTACGTTTTAGCTACGGATTAAATCTGTAGCAAAATTGCTACGGATTTAATCCGTACCCAAAAACTTTCTAAGTCCGTGCCCTTTGCTCGATTTTTTGGTAGTGAATCTTTATTCTACACTATAACAAGAAAATTTTAAAAAGTACGGGGCTCACATCTCTCTCACGATCTCACCATACATGAGGTCGATCTTAATGTAAAACAAATATCTCTACCTATGCTTCCCATTTTATAAACAACATATCTAATAGAGATCACTTATATAATTAAGCTTCATGTGTATTTTAAGGGGCCATTTGATAGGTGTGAATTGGTATGAAACACAAAATGTGAAGTTGTTTGGGAGCAGTGAATTGGTGTGAAATAGAATTCATTTCCATTCCACACTAAATACACATTTGATATCTCTTCCCATAGTTGTGATTTCAATCTCAATTCCCAAGAAATCCTCGAATAGTCCAAAATTTGATCGTTGAAAATGATGCTTTTAAAAACAACTACACGTGTGCATGTGCATGCACTCTCTCTCTCTCTCTCTCTCTCTCTCTCTCTCTCTCTCTCTCTCTCTCTATGTGTGTGTGTGTGTGTGTGTGTGTAAACACCCCTCCGTGAATAGAACAATTGATCTATGCATGGCTAAACCCTCCAAAACTCTAATCCAAGACCAGATTTAAGCCTAAACTCAAGCTCATTTAACATTATACACAAAATGCCTAAAAACAAGAAGCCTAAAGAGGTATCTAATTAGTCCCATATTAGCTCTTGGTGAATATATTTTGGTGAAAACCACAATGTAGGCAGCTCATAATGAGCCGATTGCCACGTCAATCATTGTGAAACTTGAGGTTCACTAAGGTGGATGAGAGAGAATTCTATTGCCACCTTGAGTGTTGTGCTTAGGTCTAAATGTAGTTTACCCTTGGGCTTTCACCATTTTACACACTATACCGCCCTTTTCAATCAACGGAGGATGCTATGTGGTATGCCCATACCCTCAACCAATCACAACTCTCCTTCATTAGCCCCAAAACTTTTCATAAATTATAAAAAAGCCACCTATCTCATCTATAAATACCCTTCTCCTCTTCATGTCCACATACCACACATCCTTAAGTGAAAGGGGAATGAAGGAGAGCGCCTTAGACCATCCCATCCATCAACCAAGGAAAGGAAGAGAGTGCAATGAGATATTCTTTTCTACCTTTAGGTAAGCCTAACCATTCCTAAACCTCAGCTGCTCTAGCCATCAGAAGGTCGATGCACCCTCTTGAGTTAATCCTTGTGAGCATTCGTCCAACCATCACCCCCTCTCAGAGATACCCAAGCCACATATCAGCTGTATTCATCCCTACATCAACATTTGCAACATCATCTCTCTTTAATACACCGCCAAAATTGTGAATTTGCGACGGATTATGCGGCGGACTTCATCCGTCGCAAAATCGGTTGGTAAATCCGTCGCTACCGGAAAAAGTTCGTCGCCAATCCCGTCTTTATCAAAAATCCTAATTCAAAAGTCACGACGGATTTACAACAATGTGGTCCGTCATAAAATGGGACGGACTAAATCCGTCGCAAATTTTGATTTTGCAATGGAATATTATGTACATTTATTTTTTTTCCATTTTTTTTAGAATATAGTGGAAAATTACGTTTTTTTGTAGTCTAAGATTATTTTTTTAACAATTGATTGAATGCAAAAAAGAAAAAAAATTATTTTGTTTTTATATCAAACGAGTGGAAATTATTATTATTTTTTTAATTTTAAAACTAATATTTAAAGGATTTGTAATATCACATGAAAAAGAATATCGAGAAGTTTAAAAATTTTAACAATGTTTGAGAAAAATTGAGGTTTTGAAAAAAAAAATCGTGATTTAATAAAAATCAATTTTGTGGGAAAAAGAAAAAGAATACTGAATAAAGTTGATAATTTTGAAAAAAGAATTTGATTTCGAGAAAAAATTAAGATCCTGAAAAGAAAATAAAAAAGATTTTAAAAAATGTGAAAATTTTGACAATGTTGAAAAATGAAAATATTTTGAAAAAGAAAATGAGAGTTTGTATTTTGAAAAATAAAATAAAATTGACAAGTTCGATAAAATTGACAAGTTCGAAAAAAATGCTTTAAAAAAGTGGAGAAGTTCGAAAGATTTGAAAATTTTCAAATAAAACGATATTAAAAAATCGATACTTTTACAAAAAACAAACATTTTGAAATGAAAAATAAAGAAGTTGAAAAAATTTGTGATATTGAAAAATAATTGAAAATGTTCAAAATTTGAAATTAAAAGAAAATTTTATTTATAAAAACACTGAGATTTTGAAAAAAGAAAATATATCATTTTAAAAAAGAAAATTGAAAAGTTGAAAACGAACTGATGCTTTTGAAGAAAAAAATCGGCATTTTGAAAATTTTGAGAAAAAAATAAATTTGAGAATTTTTGAGATTTTGAAAATAAAAATTCAGAATTTGTATTAAAAAAAAATTGAAATATTTATAATAAAAATGATGTTTTGTTAAAAGTTTTCAAAGAAAAATTAGGAGTAAAAAAATATATACATTTTGAAAAAAAAAATGTGATTTTTAAATGGAAATTGAAATTTATCTGTGAAAAACAATATTTTTTACTAAATTATTAGCCACATCCACTAATTAAACCTTAACCATTTTTGGACAATCTAATCAGTCCAGTTTGAAGAGGAAATAACTTTATATGTTCAAATGAAATTTCACTCATATTGTTGATCAATCTTATATACCCAATATCTTTCTCATATGTAGCGTTATCGGGACGAGTAACTAGTCAAATTGAGGGTATCAATTAGTAAAATATAGTGAATGGACCAGACATGTAAAATGGGCCAAATATTATGGTCAAAATTGTGACCCAACTTATTGACCTCGTGAGAACGTAAGAATTGATGTTAGTAAGTTTTGTGGGCCCCATCATGATGTGTCAAACATCAACACCGTGCATTTGATGTGTCCCCTTTAGGTTATGAGATATCTCAAAAATCATCCGTATACAAAACTCAGGTGGGCCATACCATCTAAAACTATGTGAAGATATCCTAAAAAATATAAAAAGCACTTGGTGGGGCCCACATGAGTTTTAGGTGCAGCTGAAACTTGGTCTGACCCCTCATCCAAGTGGGACACACATAATGAGTCGGTTCAATATGTGAATCACATTTAGGTAGGCCCAATATATGATTATGAATGTTTTAAGGAAACTCCTCTCCACTCCATTTAGGTGAGTTACTCATTACCCGTAGCATACTGAGTAAACTCTGTGGGGTCCACCGTTATTTATTTATTTTATCCACTTTGTTCATCCATGTTAACAGATAATTTGAGGTCTAAAGAAAAAAAAAAAAAAAAGGAAGCATATCCAAAGCTTAAGTGGACCACACCACAGGAAATAGTGTGATTGAACCTCTACCGTTGAAAAATTCTTGGAGGCCATAGAAGTTTTGGATCAAGCTGATGTTTGTGTTTTCTCTTCATCCATATCTTTTTGATATTATGAACAACCTTTAACCGCTTTTGGACAATCTAATCAGTCCCGATTGAAGAGTAAATAACTTCAGATGTTTAAATCAAATTTCACTCAAATTATTGATCAATCTTGTATGCCCAATATCTTTCTCATATGTAGCCTGATCGGGGCAAGTAACTAATCAAATTATGGGTATTGATCAGTAAAATAGAGTGAATGGACCAGACATGTAAAATGGACCAAATATTCTGGTCCAAATTGTGACCCAACTTATTGACCTCGTGAGAACTTAAGAATTGATGTTAGTAAGTTTTGTGGGCTCCATCATGATGTGTGTCGAACGTCAACACTATGTATTTGATGGGTCCCCTTTAGGTTATGAGATATCTCAAAAATCATCTGTATACAAAACTCAAGTGGGCCATACCATCTAAAACTATCTGAAGACATCTTTAAAAATATAAAAGCACTTGGTGGGGCTCACATGAGTTTTGGATGCGGCTGAAACTTGGTCTGACCCATCATCCAAGTGGGACACACATAATGAATGGCCTGGACCTGTGAATCACATCTAGGTGGGCCCAATATATAATTATGAATGCTTTAAGGTTTAGTAAACCCATCTCAAATATAGTATATGGTGTGGCCCACCAAAGTCATGGATTGACTTTATTTTTAAGACCATGGCCAACCATGGAATGGTGATCTGAATGATGAGGTAGATCCAAAGTTCTAGTGGACCCACCGTAGAAAAAAGTGGGATAGTCATACTCACCTAAAAAATCTAAAAAGTTCGGCAAAATAAATAAGATTTTAACGGAATGACTTATAATGAATGGTAATAGATCAACATGATAGTTGTTTTTCCTCTTCATCCAAGCCGGTGTAACCTTATGAACAGATTACATGGAAAATAAACGTTACGGTGTGCCCAACGAATGTTTTAATGATGAGAATCATTGTCCCACTGTTATTTATGGTGTGGTCTACTTGAGCCTTGGATATGACTCATTTTTTGGATCAAGATTTAAAATGATCTCGCCAAATGTATGAACGGTTTTGATATGATAAATACATCATTGTGGGGATCATGTAACATTGATCTCCTTTAAACCGTTCGTACAACTTGGAGCTCTTGGAGAGTACCCCAACCAGCTAGGGGACGCGGATTGCGTCCTACCCCCGCCCGGACGGTAATCCGTCCGGGCAGGGCTCTGTGGAGCCCACCATGATGTAACTGTTTCATCCTGCCGTCCAACGATTTTTTCAGAAAATTTTAATATATGAACCAAAAAGTGAGACAGGTCCAAGGCTTGAGTGGACCACAAAGTGGGGATTGAACGTCCACCATTAAAAGCTTGTTGGGAGCCAGAGAAGTTTTGGATCAAGCTGATATTTGTGTTTTCACTTCATCCACGTCTACGTGACCTTATGAATAGGTTTTATGGTAAAAAAAAAAACATCACGTGGGCCCTTAGAAAGGTTTCAACGGTGGGTGTCATATCAGTGTAGGTTCCTTTGGTGTGGTCCACTCAAGCCTTGGACCTGCCTCATTTTTTGGATCACATATTAAAATTTTCTGAAAAAATGGTTGGACGGCAAGATAAAACAGTTACACATCACGGTGGGCTCCACAGAGCCCTGGGTAGGAGGCAATCCGCATCCCCAGCTAGGTTGCTTGCGGACATGGATTGCGTCCTAACCCCGTCCGTCTCCAACTGGGAACGTGTAGGAGCTTTGAGTGGCCTCCATGATGTAGGAAGCGGATTGCATACTGAGTAACTCAGTACCGTAAGCGTACTGAGCAAACTCCGTGGCCCCCATTGTCATTCATGCATTGTATCCCCTCTTTTCATCTCTTTTAACACATAATTTTAGGGTTTTATCCCAAAAATATGGCATATATACAGCTCAAATGGACCACAACTCAGGAAACACTGTGAATTGAACATCTACCGTTGAAAAATTCTTGGAGACAACAGAAGTTTTAGATCAAGCTAATATTTGTGTTTTCCCTTCATCATGTCTTTCGATCTTATGAACAGGTTGGATGACAAATAAACATCACTAGGGGCCTTAGAAAATTTTCAACGGTTGAAATCAATACTTCCACTTTTTCCAGTGGTATGCTCCACTTAAGCTTTGTATATGCATCAAATTTTGGTTGAACCCATAAAATGATATGGAAAAACGAATGGACGGCGTGGATAAACCACATGCATGCATTTGCAGTGGCCCAACTGAGTTTACTCAGTACGATAAGAGCGTACTGAGTAACTTAGTAGGCAATCCGATTTCCATGATGTATGGGTCTTATCCACACAGTCCATCCACTTTTTCGTATCATTTTTGGGTGTAATCCTAAAAAATAGACAGATCCCAAGCTCAAGTGGACCACACCACAAGAAGCAGCGGTGATCTCACCGTTGAAACTTTTGTAGGGCCCACCCTGATGTTTATTTTCCATCCAACCTATTAATAAAGGTACATAGATATGTATGAAGAAAAAACACATCGGCTCTATCTAAAACTTCCATGGCCACCAAGAAGTTTTCAACGGTAATGGTTTAATCCTCGTTTTGTAGTCCATTCGAGCTTGGATATGCCTAATTTTTGGGATTCTAGCCTAAAATGATACGAAAAAGTGGATGGACAGTGTGGATAAGACCCATACATCACGGTGGCCACTCAAAGCTCTTGCCCGTTCCCAGTTGACCGGCGGGGGTAGGACGCAATCCGCGTTCGTTGCTTGTGTGGTACACCAGCCAATCCACTTGATTTTTCTCTGAAAATGTTTTTTCTTCTGCTGATTTTCTATTCTTGAAATGCATTTTTCGTATTTCCCCCCTTTTCCATTTGATAGATCTTCTGTATAAGGATTACCAGAGTGACCAGAAATTCACCATCACCACCTACACTTCCACTTGCGTTGTAAGCTCTCTCTCTCTCCCTCCCTCCCTTCCTCTATTTCATTATGGAACTTGTACGGGTGGGACCCATGGTTTTGTGATCCCTTTCTAATTCAGGAACTGTTGAGTTTTATTAAGTCTGGATATCCACTGAAGCTCATTTGGGATTGAATGGTATCTTCTGTGATGCCTTAGATTGGTTGATAGTGTTATTGGATTTTGCTCCAGCTTTTTACAACGATTATGGTCAATGAACCTGCGCCCGGGCTCAAGACAATTTTTAGCTTCATTGTTCGTGATCAAAAGTCTAGCAAGGTAAGGGACTTTCTTTGCACTTTTCCTTTCATTTGTAAGTTCTAATTTCAGTGTTGTAAACTTGTAAGGAGTTATTGATTTTTGTTGTTTTTATGAACCAGAAGAACGCCTCGTTTTATTTTATTTTGAAGGTTTAGCGTATGTAAGGTTGTTGCTTGTTAATTTGATTAGAAGTCTCCATTCATATATGTGACTGATATGAACATTCCTAAGAAGTCAAATTTTTTTCATAAATTGCAGTGTAATGTGGCTAGTCTGGTCCTTTGCAACCTTCTATTTACACTTATTATGTTTGCTTATTTTTGGGTTGTATAAAAGATTATCTATGCATTCTTTGACTAGAATGATATGCTTCTATATTTTTGTTATTGCATGGTTAACGTTTTCCCATTTATTATACTGGAAAGAGCAGAGCATAACACATTTTCTCCTCGTGCTCCTTGTCAAATGTGAAATGATTCACGATTTCTTTCTTGGAGGGTTGCAATATCTATCATATTATTTATTGTGCATTTGTTGGTACTTTTTCTTTCAGTTGCTTCAGATGCATTCTTGTTTTTGTTGCTCAGATGACTTTCCCATGTTCATGTCTACTTCATACTCTCTCAATTCCAAGAATGGTTACCTTCTCCAAATGACATTCTTATAAAATGTCAGTTTTTTTTAGCATTCATGCTCAATATTCCTCAAACTAAGTTGAATGTTTTGATTTGTAATGGTTGCAAACGGACATCTTTATGCTCATAGACTTGTCACACTTCATCGTGTTTGCATCTAGCTTCATATTGATCTGCTTGTTTGTTCCATGTCAAACCAGATCTTGGACTTACACTGCACTTTGCACTCTGACTAATGCATCCATCTTTCTCCCTTGTAGAAGCCCCCTATAGGATTTCATATGCATTCCACAACGTTTCTGTTGAAGATATCCACATTACGGGAGTGTGCATGACTGCATAGGTGTGGGTGACATGTTGTTTCAATTATATTCCATGTTTAGATTTGATTTGCTTTCCGAAGTAACAGTGATTAAAAAAGTAAAAAAGAAAAGTTGGCCATGGGGCAAGCCTATTGCGAGTGACCCACTAGCCATTTCCTCAGCCACTTCCTCAAACAAGTCTGTCACCATCGTGAATTCGCATGCAACAACACAAACAAACGGAATGGTCTCCATTCGAGCATGATGTCCTCACAAGAGCACCACTGAATATCAAGCATAGAGAGATACTAGCGTGCAATAGTTAAGGTATGCATGCCTGAGCCATTCTCCCGATATTGATTTATTTTGGATTATTGTACTCTTCCTCTCCTGCCACAAGCCCCACAAGATGCTGTAGGGAAGCATCTTTCACAGAATGCACCTCCCTCAGGCCCTAGCCTACAAGCCAGGCCGCTCAGCCCATTGCCACCAACACATGTTTAAAATACGACTTTGATATATAATACTGGGTCATGCAACACAAGCACCGTACAGAGGCCTATGGCATACATGCTATAGATATGGATCATTCCTCAGGTAGTTTACACTATGAACATGTCTCTTGATATGCCAGTCTGCTGATAGACTGGGGCAATAGAAGGATCAGGCTAATATTTTTATTTTTTCAGTTTATACAAGCATCACGATGGAGTGTTTACCGACTCATTGTTTCCTGTCGTGCAACCAACTTAAGTTTTGGATCTGTCTCATTTTTGGCCCCATGTCCTAACATTATCTGGAAAAATGGATGGTTGGGGTGGATTTCTCACAAAGGTTACAGTGGGCCCCACGTAGCTTTCTGTAAGTTCCAGCGATGTATTAGGTTCCTATCATGTAGGATGAGATTCTTGTCCCTCATAGAGCTATGTATTCTCCAAGTGCTACATTTTATGCACTATTTGGGTATTCTAGTTTGTAAATCGTTTGCCATATATGTGCATATTCTTCTAATTGCATGGGAGGTGCATTTGGTCTTTCAAAATGTTTAAATCGATTTGACCATGGTAGATTCCTTCTGCATTTTAGTCACTAAATCTTAGTACTAATGTGTGTACAATTGCCATTGATGGCTGCAGGCATCAGGAAATTAACTCTAGGCTCATAGATCTCTTCGTTATCACTTGCATGCAACTTGCACATAAGCTCTGAAATTAGAATTAATAGACTATATTTGCATTTTGCAACTTCAGGTATCGAATCTGTTTATTTGGAGGGTGAGGTAAGAATACCATGCATACTGAGTTATATCATTAACTGATATTTTATGACCGATTCAACTGTCAGATTAATGTGAATGAGTCTCAGTGACATATCATATGTGCATCAGAATAGATTTATTTTTATTTTTATTTTTCAAAAACTGGAGTATATTGATGAAGCAAACGAAATTTACAGCCATTCGGGCAGGCCCAAACAAAAAGGATCCGGGCCCTGCCTATCATAAGGGACAGCTACAAAAGGCTAAACAGAAAACAAACAGGGGCCACTAGGCAGCCCAACTACAGCAGCCACCCAGATGCACCTACAGAAGAGAGCATAAAAAAGACAGAAAGTGAATCGAACGGGCCCAACAACAGAAAACACAACAACCAACCAGACATCAGGCCTGAGCATACAACCTCCCATCGAAGCTGCAGCTACGTACCACAACAGACAACCCGGAGAACGCACACTATCAGGCACGCCTTAAGTTCCCGATGCTCGCCAGATCAAGGAGAAGGGCACCCCGGACTTTAGCCGGAAGAACAGATTTGGATATAAAAAATTATTTGGATTGCCCTCACTGGCTAATCTAGCCAACGCATCTGCCACTGAGTTCCTTCTCTGAAGATGTGTTTGAACGAAAGGTTGAGGGGACGACGAAGCTCCTGAATTGCCCCTATCTTGTACCAAATATTCCAAGAAGCTGAAGCGGACTTGTTCTCGGCTGCCTTGATGATGGTCAGCGAATCTGATTCGACAATGATGTTAACGAAGCCTAACTTGGAGCAAATGGCAATGCCATCCAGCATAGCTTGGGCTTCAGCTATGTATTCGAGGATTGACCATAGTTACGATGGAAGGCAAAGATGAGATTACCAAGGTGGTCCCTACAAACCCCTCCCCCACCACTCGGGCCTGGTTCCCCCTGGCGGAACCGTCAACATTCAACTTAAGGAAGCCCCTTGGGGGTTTACACCAAATAACTATGGAGTGGATTCGAGGAGGATGAAGCTCAGCCTTGGGAATATTAAGGAGTTGAAGCGTGATGGAGTCTGCAAGAGAATTCCTGTCCTTATCCGGGAAAGAGATAGATAATTCGGTCAACCAATTAGCTATTTTGGATATGATCTGGGGGGCAAACATCACGCGACCTTAAAAACGGGCCTGATTTCTGCTCAGCCAAATTTCCCAGCTAATCACACAAGGAAGAAGGCTGATACGGCGAGATACTCTGTTTTTCCTGGTAGCTTTAGAGAACCAGAGATTAAAGCACTGCATAATTGACTGATTCAGGAGGTAGTTGATACCAAAAATCTTGTTAAAATGTTCCCACACCGAGGCAGCTATCTTACCTTTGCTGAATAGATGGTCTCGATCCTCATCCCCACCGGTAGCAGGATCAAGGGTAGCTGTATTCTGATCTGTGTCAGCGGTAGCATGCTGATCTGAAATCACCCGACTGAGTTGCAACCGACGAGATAACCGCTGCAGCTGAGCGTCATTGGAGGTCCCAGCTCGATGCTGCTGACTGTTCAGCTGAACTTAATGATGAATGATAGGAAGGAACGACGGTTCTGGCTGAATCGAGTCATGAACTGGGGCAGAGATCTGCAGAGCTGAGAGAGCGAGGCTGCAACATTCGCAGCGGGAAGCCATCGAAATTCCAAGATTCTGAAGAGATTTATCTACTGGGACAACATTTTTAATGATCTTCCAGCCAAAAATGCTCATCTTAGGAGGGAGGGCCTTATTCCATACCCATTTAGGCCAACCAAGATTTGGACGATGGGGCCTGACTTCATTCCACGCAGATTTCAGAGTGAACTTACCTGAAGCTGACAGATCCCATATCATCCGGTCTTGTTTGCTGGAGAACAGAGGAGGAGAAGCACTGATCGAATGCATCGCTTGAGGGGTGATTATGGGACTGATTTTCGACAGATTTATAGCAGCGGGAAGGTGGAAGCAATCTCTGACAGTGGCATCTCTCAAGTGTTGGGGGATGGGTCTGATAGAAGCGCATGCTAACAAACCACAACCAGACCAATTCTGGTTCCACAAATTGATTTTTCCTTCCCGATCAGCCATCTGGAGTGGCTGATAGTAACCTGCAACACTTTGAATATCTCCTTCCAGGAAGAGGAAGAGGCCTGACCAGAAACACCTTTTAAGGCGATGGTCTTCCGGAAGTACCTGGCTGACATAAACTTAGCCCATAAGGACCTGCCCTGAAGCAGATGCCAACCCATCTTGATTCTGAACGCCCGAGCAATGTCCTCGAAGGATCTGATGCCCAGACCTCCTTCGAGAGCAGGGGTGCACACCGACAACCAGTTAACCCAGTGCTTCCTGTTGCCTTTATCAGAAGCTCCCCAAAAGAAGTTAGCAATCGCCCTATTGATAGATTTGGACACTGATTTTGGGATGCTGATAGCTGCAAGCGTATGGATAGGAATGCTAGTTAGGACGTGGTTGATTAAGACTAGCTTCGCTGCCTGATTCAGAAGCTTTGCTTAGATTAATCGTACATATGGTATGCTGTGAAGCTGGTTAATCTGGCTATCAGGTTTGTTTTTCCATCTTTTTTTTTATAAGTAACTTCTCTTTTATATAAATTTTGTATTTGAAAAAGCTCTTATTTTTCATTGTCTTTATATGAAGTATGAGTTGTTGTGGGGAGCTGCTTAGCTGCACAAAGCCACCAAAAACCCAGCTTTTTTTACTTTTTTTTTTTTTTTTTTTTTTTTTTTTTAAGGAGATAAAAAGTCAGAAGCCCATGTATCACAAGTGATAGTGGATGGAGCCACCTTGTTCGGAACAACCAATGGAGTCAGGATCAAAACCTGGCAGGTATGAGTTGGTTCTTTCACGTGGATGATTATGTACATGCATACATGCATTACTTTTTTTTTTTTTTTTGGGTCCAAACTTTTTTTTTTTTTTTTTTTTTACAACCAATTCAGGTGGGACCCAACAAAAAGGGGTAGGACCCACCTATCCTATAAGCTCAATCTATACAAAAGACCCCCAACAGCAGGAAGAAAACAAAACAAAAAACAAACAGACAGCAGGGGATAAAGCTGGAAGAAACATTAGGACTCTCTCAATGACCCAAGACCCAACGCATCCATGTTGTAGGAGCCTCTGACGCTGCGAGGGAGCTCGGAGAAGGAAAGGAACGCCATGTGATGTTGGGACGAAGCGGCTGCTTTAGCCAAAGCATCAGCAGGCCCATTACCTTCCCTCGGGATATGAAAAATGACGAAGGTGGCCCTAGTCTTAAGAATTTTGATCCTCGTCCATCAATATTTCCAAATCCAAGCCGGGGAGGATTTACCAATGAAAGCATCAACCACACATTTGGAATCAGATTCCAAAAAGACCCGCCGGTAACCCCAGTTAATACAAGAAGTCATTGCATCATGGAGGGCCCGTAATTCTGCTCTGTTATTAGTCCCAATCCCATAACCATGGGAGAAAGCAAAAAGAAAGGAGCCCAAAGAGTCCCTGCCAATTCCCCCTCCACCTAATTTACCAGGATTTCCCATAGCTGCTTCATCAATATTAACTTCTATCCAGCCTTGCTGCGGTCTGAACCAAATTATAATCTGAAACGAACTAGTGGTGGGGAGCGATGACGAACGTTGAGAAGTGGTGGAGAAGAAGAGATTCGATCTGCTTAAGGGTCTGGCGCCAGGGCTGACAGAGCTAATCCTGTATAGCCATCGCTTGATGCGGTTTAGAACGTTAACCACGTGTGGGCGGGCTTCATCAAAACGAGCCATGTTTCTCTCCTTCCAAAGCTCCCAAAGGATGAGATAGGGGATGGCACACTGGATCTGGGATGGGTTCCTTCCCGAGGGCAGAATGTTCCACCAAGAGGAAAGTCTCTCCCATACCGATACCTGATGGGGCAGGTGGAAGTGGAAGGCACCATTAAAGAAAGACCAAACTCTGGCAGCAAGGAGACCGCTGATAAACAGGTGGCTGATGGTTTCCGGCTGAGGGGATGCAGGGGAGTGGAGGAGACAGCAGCAGTTACACACTGACGCAAGGGAAACTCCTCTTCTTTGAATTCTATCGTCAGTAGGGATCGCACCTAGGATCAAACGCCAGGTGAACATCGAGATTTTCAGAGGAAGAAGCGGGTTCCAGATTTTATTGGCCGACACCATCATGCTGTTTCTGGTTCTGCAGAGGTTCCAGGCGGAGTTAACTGTGAATGCTCCCGAACGGTCGTGAGGCCAGAAGCGCTCATCAGGGCCAGACGAGAAGCAGAAACCCCCCGCGGTAATATGGTGAACTGTCTCCTCAGGAAGAAGAGTGGAGATATGCGTTGGAAGGGGGGCCGTCAGGAATGAGGACCTCTCTAACAGAGAGCTGAAATAAATCTGCAGGGATGGGCTGAAGGGCGAGATTTGCCAGGGCGCCAAGGCCAGACCAATTACAAGTCCAGAAATTCATCTCCCCTTGACCAATGTGCCATTGGGAGGCAGATTCTGCAAGCTGAGACATTTTGGTAACCTGTCTCCACAACGAGGAGGAAAACTGATGAGGGGTAGGGGCAGATCCAGACTGCAGGGGTTGGCCATATTTTGATGTAACAAAATCAGCCCAGATGCTTGAGGAGTTTCTGGAAAGTATCGACCAAGCCAATTTAAGACGCAGGGCGTGCAGGACGTCCTTTAGCCTGCGGATTCCTAAGCCACACTCCTCTTTAGGAAGAGTAATCCTTTTCCAACTAATCCAGTGGAGCTTCTTTTTTCCTTCCCGCCAGCCCCAAAAGAAATCGGCCATCTTTGCTTCCAAATTGTACAGAATCTGAGCAGGGATATGAGCAGCTGCCATGGAATGAATCGGGATGCTCCCAAGAACATGATTAATGAGAGTACATCTACCAGCCTGAGACAGATAGCGAGCCTTCCAACCACAAATTCTTGCTTCAATCTTATCGATCAATGGGCGGAAAATGGAGCATCGATTTCTTCCAATAGATAAGGGGACTCCGAGGTAGGTGAAAGGGGCTGACGAGCCATTCATACCGAGGATCCTGCCGATTAGTCTCTGCCTACTCAGAGGGAGAGAGGGGGCATGGAAAAAAAACAACTCTTCAAGAGATTTATCTTTTGGCCTGAGTAGGACTGATATGAGGATAGGAATCTGGCTGTGGTTGAGATGGATGATTTACTGCCATTGAGGAAAAGAATCGTATCATCTGCATAGAGTAAATGAGTGATTTGCTTACATCCCCGTCTTAGCTTATAAGGAGAGCACCTGCCATTCGACACCAGGTGGGCGAAACCCCTACCCAGAACCTCCGCTGCAAGAATGAAGAGGCTGGGGGAGAGCGGGTCCCCCTGACGAAGACCTCTAGAAGACTTGAAGAAACCTGCACTTTCCCCATTGATCAACACCGAGAACCATACATTATTCCAACATTTCTCCACCATAGAAATCCAAGGATCCCCAAAACCGAAACGAGCCAGAACAGATTTGAGGAAGTCCCATTCCAGACGGTCGTAGGCCTTTTCCATATCAAGCTTGAGGATGATGTTTCCCCCACGAATTTTACGACTGATGTCTCGATAAATTCCTGGCCCAACGCGATACTTTCAGCAATGGACCTACCCTTAACAAAAGCCCCTTGCTCAAGGGATATTATTTTGGCAGGATGCTAGCAAGTCTTGAAGCTATGACCTTTGTAAAGATCTTGTAGACACAGTTACATAGGCTGATCGGTCTAAAGTCAGAGAAGCGTTGGGGCCTGGCACTTTTGGGATCATACAGATGAGGGTTGTGGTGAAGGCACGAGGAAGAAAACCCCCTTGAAAGAAATGGGTGACAGCCGAGAGCAAATCAGGGCCAACAATTTCCCAACACCTCGCAAAAAAGGCACCAGAGAGGTCGTCCGGGCCCGGGGCCCCGTCGATTGGGATGGCCATGGTCGTAGCTTTAACCTCATCCATTGAAGGGAGGTTCAACAAGACGGCGTTATCATCAGCAGTCAGGAGAGTGGGGATAGACGCCAGGAGAGTATCATTAATAGAGTGAGGTTCCGAGTGGAAGAGTCTTGCAAAATAATCAACAGCTGCCAATTTAATTTGGGCAGGATCCGACGTGAAAATGCCAGACTCTAGCTGAATTCCTGAGATGGGAGCACGTCAGGTTCTCTCAGTTGCTTGAATGTGGAAGAATTTAGTGTTTCGGTCTCCTTCCGCCAACCAGTTGTTCCGGGATTTTTGCTTCCAGAAAATTTCTTCCGCTAGCTCCATGTTGGCCAAATGGCGCCTAGCATCATAGAGGGAGGAGTGGCTAATTTCAGTGGGGTTGAGCTGCGCTTGGTTCTCCAAGGAGGCAAGATTTTGTTCGGCATCCCTGACATTTTGGAAGACATTGCCAAAGACAGATTTGTTCCATTCCTTTAGTCTGCATTTAACTTTCCTGATTTTGAGGAGGAGGTTCGTCATGGGGTGATCATCAGCTTATTTGAATTACATTCAAGTGAATGGTCAGACACTTGGAGCTAATGAGACTTACAATACCTTTGGTTGGGATAACAAACATGTTGGGGCAAGAATCTTAATTTCCAAGATCTGATTTTTATTTTTATTTTCTTTTTCTTTCTAATTTATATCCTTTCTATTTTTTCATACAAAACTTCACTCTTTAACTTCTTAGTTGCTACTAGCTACCATTCAAAAAAAAAAAAAAAAAAAAGAATCTAACTTCATAGTACACTAAAAGTTGTTGCACTGATCTGAATTTATTTTGCTTGTACATTTGTATGTGCCAAGATAAAGTTCAAAATGTGAATATACAACTCATTTCTAAGGTTTCAATGGTTGATCTTTTTATAAACATTTGTTGCACGGACAGTTGTGTCAAATTGTGCTTCGAAAATAGAGTGGGGCTTGGGGCAATCAGGAAAAGGTTTTCAAGGTAGCTCGTGTTTTCATGGTTGTTTCGATCCGTTGTTGCATATGATAGGTGGGGCTCGCCCTTTTTGTTGGGCCACACCCGAAGGTTTTGTATATTTTGTTTATCAATGAAAGATATGGTTCTTTTGAAATAAAAAAAAATTAAAAAAAAAATTGTGCTTTGAAAGTACAGCTGATTCAAGTTTGGGTCACTGAGTTTTGCTTGATTGATTTATGCATCAGGGCTACTAAGAAGTCAGTTCTCAGTCACTATCTGTGTCTAATGCTGCAGACTCAAGAGATAACAGTGAAGCTGGAAAAGAAGCTAGAGGATTTGCATTTCGTAGACAAACATGTCATCATTCCAAACCATCTTCATGTCCCTGAAGCTGAGAGAAGTGGATTGAGTTTCGAAAGCTTTGATGCTAGTTTGGGCTAAGCATTCTCACAAATGGCCCAGATACTTAATGCTCTTCACAAATGTCCCGATCTTAGACAGCTAACCTTTGTCTGAGTCATCTTAGATGATCGAAGAGTCAGATAAGGAGCCTTCTTCAACGTCTGAAACTTTTTCCCCGCATGTTATCACTTTTCCTGTCATGTGTAGAAGAGTACTTTCGAGCTCTTTTGGCTCATCATATAACAAGGGATGTTTGTTCATCTTATATGGACAGTTGCAAATGCATCCCTTGTGTGCATATTTCAGTGATAAATGATCTTTAACTTCTAGTGACTTTCAAGAAGTGGTATTCTGAAAGACAATCCTGAGAATTATTGGTTGATCATGGGTTTTGAAAGACCTGCTCAATGTCAATTTAGATGTAACTGTATAATATAGGTCTTGCCGCAATTCCAATTCAAAGTATGACTATTTTCCTCTGTTTCCTAAATACAACAGTTAAACTCACATTCATTTAATCTTGCTTGTTTAGGTTGCCGTCCATTCCACAAAAGAGGTCAAAGGACAAACTCCTTCGAGGGTAGTAAGGTATATCATTGTCATGACAAATAATTTGATGGTATCGTGCTTTTATGAATGGATTAAAATGAATGATTGTATTTGATTGAATGAAGAAATGATTATGCATAGGTTTATGAATGGATTAAATTGAATGATTTAGCATTAATTGTTAAGAACTGAGGTTAAAAATTGAATTTAGCCTCTGTTGATGCTAACGGAGGCTAAATCCATCTTTACCATAGCTACCCAAACCGAGACTGCAGCTCTTATGGCTAAAGGTTTTAACCTCAGTTGTTGAGAATTGAGGTTAAAAATAAATAAGATTTATTAATAAAAAATAAATAATATGATGATATATTTTCTTTTATTCACAAATATTTTAGCGACGGAATTGGTCCGTTGGTAATTTCTAAACAAGTTGAAAATCAACCACGATTTGTCCGTCGCTCTACTCATATTAGCAACGGACCTTACCCGTCGCTAATATTTTTACTAACCACATACGTTTTGTCGAATTTTAGCGACGGACATTATCTGTCGCAGACGGGCTAGCTAGGCTAGGGAGTGAAACCCAAACCTCCTCTTTCTTCGGGCACATTTCGCCCATTCTGACCCAGATCAGGGGTCTCATCCTGTTGGGTAAGGTGGGATTGGGAAACCTCAGGCTCATTCCCCTAGGAGCGGAACACGGACAACAGATAGTGTTTTTTCCTGTTTATTTCACTTTTGGCATCCTTTACGATAGGCCCCGCCTAGGTATTTTGTTGGCTGTCGCCTGAACCCATGTTTATGTCATGTAATTTTCTGTAGATGAATGAAAATTTTGGCCTTTTTGAAAAAAAAAAAAAAAAAAAAAGTACGCCAACCCAAGTGAGGTCCAAGGCAAAAATTCAAAATGTTCCCTGATTTAGGTGGGCCATACAAAAGGCAATAGTTAGAAGAGTGATGCACACCCATGATGTTTACATGACCCACGGTGATGTTTAAGTGAAATCCACTCTGGCTATTGGATGTGTCACCATAGGTTGGGTCTACCCAAAAAAAAAAAAAAAGGCTGCCGTAGGCTTCAAGTGGGACGTCATACATAAGAAAACAGTTTGGAGAGAGATGTTGACCCTTGATTATTTTCTTTTCAATACCCAAAATGATGATTATATGAAATCCACTCTAACCATTAGATGACACACAAATTAAAATTTTCGCTTGGTGCCCAAAAATAGGCCTAATCGTGATTTAGGTGGGCTACATCAAGGGAAATACTTTGGAGGGTGAGGGTTGCCCTCTACATTGTTTTCAATTGCGTGGTCCACCTGAATAATAGATAGTGCAGAATTTTGGGTCTGACCCTAAAATGGGGTGACACATGTGGTGGTAAGGGTGGATTCCCATGACGTGATGGTGAGCCCCTTCTCAAACGTTGAGCTTTTCATCTGGTTGCAAACAATGCTATTGGATCTTCCGCTCCAATTTTTTTACCGTTTCACTCCTCAGGTAGGGCTGCGATGTACGAAGTAAAACATACTGTAAAAGAAATTTTCAATGGTCCTTGGTTTGTTTTCATGCTTTGTGGCCCAGCTGAGGTATGAAATGGGGAATTTCTTATATTGGATCTCGATAGTGGCCTCACCTGATGAGTTCTTTGGCTTTATTTTATTTGGATTGTTTCTATTTGTCTTCTTTTTTAATTTTTAAAGCAGAAGGGTGGGAGCTCACCACCTACAATTTCATTGGTGAAAGAAACTGGCTATATAATCATTTGGGTATGTGCCACCAAAAGGAAGCTGCCCTCGCCAATATATCATATAACACCCATATGCCTTTCAAAACTGAGATAAATAAACCAAAACAGAGAATTTTTAAAGCCCTTACTAGATATAGAAGAACACAAAACAATGACATGCCAAAAGCATCCCCTACAGCTTTTGCGCCCCCATTTCCAGCAGATAAACACCTTTCCAACGAGAACATCACAGAGGAACTAAACAGTACCTCATCGGCTTCTCCTGCACTCACAAGACCTTTCCCCAAAGCATACACAATAACTGACCATGTTCCAACATAAGAAACTTCAGCCCCTTGAGATACTCCAATTTGGATTATTTCTATGTTATGTTTTCCTTGGAATTGTGTGCTTGTGTTGGGGCTATGAAGGGGCAACTTCATGATTTCAGTCTTATGGGCCATTACTAAAAAAAAAAGTAAAAAGAATTGCTTTTGTTATTACCATGTCCCCAAATGGGACTTAATATGATATGACGAACTATGGGCCACAAATCACTAAAAACGATATAATATAATGCACCATAGGCCTGCCCCAGATTGTTTGCTGCCGGAAATCAACTTTACTTGGAAGATCTGAACCGTCCAATCAAGTGCATGAGAGTAGAAACCGCAGAAATAGTTGTACCTCAGATTAGCTGCGGTTGTGCTCACCTACTCGAGATGTGTCTCGCAGGGGTTGTTCTCGCCTATTAAAGTTGGAGGGTAAGTACCTTGTTTCCAATTTCCTCTCCGGTTTTTGGTAATCTTTAGTTTCTGTGCTGTATAGTGGTGTATACAATAGGTATGGGCCGATTTTTTTTAATAGAGCCCACTTGAATGGGTGTACAACCAATTTTACATATCAACAAAGTTACAGGTGGTGAACTCTTAAATTTTATTTATATAAAAATAATAATAATAATAATAATAATAATAAAGATTCCAATTCATGTCAATTTCATAGTAATTGTGATTTGGATTTCAATTCATATGTTGTCTACTATGAAATACAGTGCATTTTACGTGTATAGGCACCACCACGTCAACCTGAATTGCCTAGATCTTGCATAAGTGGAAAGCGAAGAGGAGGGCGAAGAGGAGTGATATCATGTAGAAATTTACACAAGTCAACGAAGGGAAAGGTCTTGGCATCAATTGAGATTATGGGTGGCCACGTAGTGAGAAAGCATGTAAAGGGGTGATGGCTTAACCATTACATGTGTTTATTGATGGCTTAACCATTACATATAGTATGATGTCCACTCAAGAGAAACAAGGAAAAGACAACTCATTAAGCAACTCAGAAACTAGCCTGTTGAGACGCCTAGCCTGTTGAGACTCCATGAGCGGCCTCTACTCCATGAGCGGCCGGAGAAGGGATAGGGCCCCGTCCAGAAGAAGGGTTTCCTCTCCGCACTACAAAATGATCGAGGGCGTTCTGTTAACAGAAACAGATCCGTTGCAAAACCCCTTCACACCGCTAGATTCAATTTTAGGGATGAGGGTTTCAGCCTATTTGTGGGGAATCTCCCTTTCATTGCTCCTCCACCGACCTCAAGTTATTTCAGAGATATGGCAAGGTAAATGATGTTTTCATCCCAACGTTTCCTCGCTCCCTAAAATCCAAGGGATTTGCTTTCGTCAGGTTCCACTACGGGGCTGATGCCAAGGCAGCGATGGGGGTTCTGGACGGCAAGAAAATCGATGGCAGACAGGTCACGGTCAGTGAAGCGAGACCTAGAAAGTCTCCCGCCATGGCCCCTAAACCCAAAGATAAAGCTCCATCTCCACCCCCAGCCCCAAATCAGCGCCAGAGCTCCTACGCGGATGCTGCAAGAAGGAGGACGTCGACGCGGACGGCATCGGAGCAACTTGATACCCACGCTTCTTTCATCACGGTAGCTGTTCCAGAGATTGTGGCGAGAAGATGCAAGGAGCTACAAGTAGGATTTGTCGGGTGTGTTGCCAACAGGTCCACCTCCATTTTAAGATTGTAGGGGCCTTGCGGGAATCAAGCTTTGCGTCGGCTGCAGTAGATGTCATCCGGACCTCCCCAGACAAGTTTCTCATTCTCTTTAAAACGGAACAGGAATTCCTCTTATTCAGAGAAGACGTCAGCCTACATCGGCGCATGGGTTTATCTTCGATCTCTCCGTGGTCTAGGAAATCCTGCGAAGAGAACACCGGGACCTGAATACGTATTTTCGGCATTCCGCCACACGCATGGGTGGAATCAGCCATCCTCGACATCGCCAACTTCTTCGGGAAGGTAATCCAACTCGACCCTAACAGTAGGTATGGGCTATTTCAAATGCATGCTAGAGTCAGGGTGATTCTTCACCCGGGTGTTATTATGGGACAAGTCCTGTATCTCCAAGCGATGGGGAAATTTTTCCCGATCACAGTGGAGATAGAGAACCCGTATGCGGGCTGTGGAAATGTTTTACAGGAGTCAGGTTCTCCAATTCGTGAAGAACCTAGCACAAAGGATTGGGTAACCAGAAAGTTTTTCGAACAAGTGCGGCCTCCTTAAAATGCACGGAAGTTGTTCGACCAAACGGCTATGCAGAGTCATCAGAGAAGAATAGCCCCTTCCACGTAAATCCTCTGGCCATCGTAGTTAGGGTGGACGGGACGACGAATGGGGCCCTGAGGGATGAAGAGTTTCTCCGAATTATTGACGAGGTGGATGACTCAACTCAGAGTGGAGAAGCTTCAAGTCCAGGGGGGTCCCCCATGAGAAGAGACAAATCCGAGATCCCTCCCATAGCTGGTGCAATGGTACCGTTGTTTAAGCATCAGACTGTCTCCCACCTACCAGCTCCAAACAAAAGCTGTGGACCGATGGTGTTTTCCAACGACCCTGACGACAGCCCACCCAAAGAAGGGAGTCAGGCCGATAACCACACTGACCTCTTGTCTCCAATTAAGGTGGTAGGGGTGTGTAGCAGGGTCGATGCCCTGGGGGCTGAGAGAAACTGGATTGAAAAAAGGACCTGTGTGCCTAAGGCCCGATCAGAAGGAAACTCTCCTCTAAGTAGCTGGCAGGATATCCTGGAGAGTCAGCCCCCCTCACCACATAAACCGTCTGATCGGATAGAGTTGAGTGGAACTCTGGATTCGTGCTCTTCCTTCCGGGTCAATGATGACCATTCTGCAAGGCTGGACCTGGCAGTGGACCTGTCCCCGTATTTTGAACAGGCCAAGCACTCCCAGGGTACGCCTGTACGGGGTGCAGAAGTTCAGCAAACTCCGGGCGATGCTAAGGGGGCCCAAGAGAAGCCCACCCCTCAGGAGGAGGGAAATGTTTCTCAGCCGATCTCTCCCCTAATTCAGCACGGGCGAGGTAGCCCTCCTCTCATTGGTCACCTTGTTGATACGGTGGGCAATCTTATGAGGCTCAATGCTAGACTGTGTAAACTGAGACGTACGAAGCCTTCAGGAAACGCTGGAGAGGGAGAATGGCATGCCTGGCTGACAAGTCCATAGAAACGGGCTGTGAACTCGAGTTGTGTTTCGGATGGATAATATCCTCGCTTGGAACTCCCAGGGAGTGGGTAACCGTGCCACTCAAGCCACCCTTTCAAAGTTAATCAGAAATCACAATCCGATGATACTCACTATCCTGGAACCAATGCTTAAAGACTAGAAAAGAGTGGGCTTCGGATTGAAGTTCGGATTCCACTCTTCCCTCTCTAATATAGATGCGGGAGGAAAAATCTGGATATTTTTCCAGACCCACCTCAACATTTCTGTTATCACCAGTTCTAACCAAATGATTTCATTGTCTGCTAGTGCTAACAGTTTCAGGGAACCATTTTCTTTGTCGATCGTTTATGCCCGTTGCTGCAGGATGCAGCGTCGTGCTCTTTGGGCTTAGTTGCAATCCACCAGCAACTCTGTACAGGGGCCGTGGGTTGTCGCAGGGGATTTCAACGCTGTATGTTCAGCGGACGAACGGCTTGGTCGGAGACTTGCGGACTCGACCAGTTTAAACGAGTTCAGTGATGCTGTCCAGAGTGCGGGCCTCATGGATGTGGGCTTCTCGGGTACTCCTTTCACTTGGAGCAATAATAGAGCTGGATCGGCTCAGGTTTGGGCGAGACTGGACAGGGTTGTCCACAACATTCGCAGGGCTTCGGTCTTCTCTTCTTTCACCGTTGAGCATCTGCCCAGATCTAATTCAGACCACGCCCCGCTCTTGTTAACTTGCCTTACTCGGACTGCCACGACGCCCAGACCATTCAGATTTTTTCAGATGTGGACCATGCATGATTCGTTTATGCAGGTGGTACAGGACGCGTGGCAGGGGCAATTCTCCTCTAACCCAATGGTTAATGTGCAGCTGAAATTAAAAAGAGTGAAGCAGGTGTTGAGAATTTGGAATAGGGATGTTTTTGGAAATATTTTTAATCAGGTAAAACAAGCGAAGGAAGAGCTTCTGAGCGTTGAAAGCAAAATGCAGGTGTTAGTCAATGAAAACCTCCAACAGGAGAGCGCCTTGGCCAGGAAGAAGCTATCTCAGCTAGAGCTTATGGAAGAAGTTTTCTGGAAGCAAAAGGCTAGGAATAACTGGCTTCTAGAGGGAGACAAAAATATGAAATTCTTCCACTCTGTTGCCTCGGAGCGGGTCAGACGAGCTTACATTGCGTCTATTACCGATGGTAATGGCCGCACCCTCCGTGATCCCGGAGCCATCAAAGCAGAGGCCGTCTCCCATTTCTCTAACCTGCTGAGTGCGACAAATGTCTCCCCACCAGCAGACATCTTTCAAGCCATTCCCAAGCTTATCTCGGAGGAAGACAACGCCGACCTCCTCCTCAAACCCTCTTTTCAAGAAGTGCAGGAAGCGGTCAGTGCGATCCCCAAAGATGGGGCTCCTGGCCCAGACGGTTTTACCGCCACTTTCTTTTCGATTTGCTTGCATGTGGTGGGGGAAGACCTGCTTAAGGCTGCTGAGTACCTTCTGGATGGGGGCGAGTTCCCAAGAGCTTTCACCTCGTCCTTGATTTGCTTGATCCCTAAAGCCAATTTTGCCGCTTCTTTCTCCGACTTCAGGCCTATTAGCCTGTGCAATGTCACCTACAAAATCTTCGCTAAAATCTTGGCAGCTAGGCTCAACAAGCTCCTACCCAAGCTAATCGCTATGGAGCAGGGCGCTTTTGTGAAAGGAAGGCCCATTTCCGAAAATATTGCATATGCCCAAGAGATTGTTAAAGATATTAACAAAAAGGTTAGAGGTGGCAACATAGTCTTTAAGCTCGACCTGGAAAAGGCCTATGACAAAGTAGACTGGGGTTTCCTCAAGTTGGTCCAGAGAGCGTTTGGTTTTAGTGAAAATTGGATTGCTCTCCTGGAGAAATGCTGGAGTAACTGCTGTTTTTCGGTCCTTGTGAATGGCGAGGCGACGGGTTTCTTTCACTCCTCTCGAGGTCTCCGCCAAGGCGACCCCCTATCCCCCTCTTTATTCATTATTGCAACGAAAGTTTTTTCTAGAAATTTCAGAAAGCTCATGGTGAGAGGGGGGTGTTGCCCTTACAAGATCGCTCGCAGCCTGCCCATACCCATTCATCTGCTTTTCGCCGACGACACCTTGCTTTTCCTCAACGGTAGTAAAAGCTCGCTGCAGGTTGTTAAGACTTTCCTTGATTTCTTCCAAGATGCCTTGGGTCTGAAAATTAATTTCAACAAGAGTAGTTTCATCTGCTCAAGAAATCTCTCGGTTTCTAGGATCAGGAACATCGAGCGGGTTCTCGGGGTTGCAAATTCGAGAGGGGGCTTTCGTTACCTGGGCGTTCCCATTGCCTTGGGGAGGGTGAAAAGCTCAGACTTTTGTTTTCTCCTGAACAAGGTTCAAAGCAAGATCAGCGGTTGGAAAGCCAAGTTGTTGTCCCAAGCGGGCAGAGCCACCCTGATTAGGTATGTTCTGAGCAGCATTCCTTTGCATGTGATGTCGGCTTCGGTGGTCCCTAAGAAGGTCATCACCAGCTTAGAACAACAGTTTGCCAGATTCTTTTAGGGCTGGGCTGAGGGAAAGAGTAAGTTCCACTAGGTTTCCTGGGGAAAGATCACCAGACCCTTTGAGGAAGGAGGTTTGGGGATCAGGAAACTAGATGAAGTCCTTGATGCCTTCAGAATGAAGCTCACGTGGGAGGCAAAATTCGGCGAGTCGTATGGACCGTGGGTGGCCCTCATGAGAGCCAAACATGGGGTGGAGATGGTTTCTAGTGGTGTGCTGCCCCCCTGCCAGGGGTGCCTCTCCGCTGTGGAGCAAAATCAAGGCGCAGTTGGCGTTGCTAGAGGATTCTGTCCAGTGGCAGGTGGGGAACGGGGACAACAACCTTTGGGAGGTTAATTGGACGGGGCTGGGGCCTGTAGCCGCGCTGGTCACCTCCCCCATCCCAACTGACCTTCTTCCCCTTCGGATCAAGGATTTCTGGGTCCTTCAGGGCCTTTCCCAGCCTCAGCGGTGCTCACTTTCCTTCCTCCAGGCATTGTGGAGTTCATTATCCAGCAAGGTTTCGTCACTTCGGAAGGCTCTGCCTCGTGTTTTTGGCTGCTGGATCGATCTGGCTCCTTTACTGTCAGATCCGCCTGGAGGTTGTGCAGGCCTGAGTCAACGTTCCCAGTTTGGGCGGATTGGTTGTGGCACAAAAAAGCACCGCCAAAAGTTTCACTCCTCTCATGGAAACTATTACATGACGCTATTCCGGTTGATGATCGTCTTCAAGCTAAGGGAATTCCCATTGTTTCCAGGTGCTACTGATGTGTTGAGGAGCTCGAGACAAGACCCAGCGTTGAATCTCTTTCCCATCTCTTCATTAACGGTGCTTTGGCAAGGGCAGTTTGGGACCATTTTGGAGTCCTTTTTGGGGTCTGTTTTCTCCCAGCGCATACTATTGAAGGGAGGCTTAGGCAGTGGTGGGTCGTCACGGCTGGGGAAAACATCTCCAAATCCATTCGTAAGGTTACTCCCTGCTTTATTTTGTGGGAGATCTGGCGGGCAAGAAATACTGCTAAGTTCGATCACAAATTCGTCACGCCACCTGTTTGTATTGCAAGAATAAAGGACTAGATCTTCTCCAGGTTTACTCCAACCTCGCCCCACTCTCGGTCCCTTCCCATCAGAGGGGTCGTTCGGGCTAATTTAGGGCTGTCCCAGGCCATGCGTACCAAGCATAAGGTCGTGCTAGTCAGATGGTATAAGCCTGACAGAGATTGGGTGAAAATTAATGTTGACGGCTCCTCTTTGGGGAACCCAGGCATGGCTGGGGGAGGAGGCATTGCTAGGGACCACACTGGGGATTTTCTGTTCGCTTTTGTGTCGGGTTATGGATCTTCAGCAAATAACAAGGCGGAGATGAGGGTTGTCCATGATGGGCTCAGCCTTGCTCTGAGTAAGGGCTTCAACCACATCATTATTGAATCTGACTCAAATTTGTGGTGGATTCCATCTCTGGGCGTTCGTTTCTCTCATGGCATTGGCGGCACTGGGTGTCCAGAATTAAGTCACTCATGAGGGGAGGATCAGCTATGATTAACCTCATTCCGAGGGAAGGGAATCGCGCGCCCTGCTGACGGTCTGGCTCGGAAGGGTAGTGGCAGCCAAACTTCGACGATTTATGAGCAGGCGCGTGATCTTCCTGCGCCAATCCGTGGCCTGATGTTTCTGGACAAGATCGGGTTAGGATCTACTCGAGTAATGCTGGGTGTTCGCTAGAGGTTGGGCGCTGGGCGATGGAATTCATAGTTGGCGGTTTTTTCTTTTTGGGCTCTGGCTTGTCTTTACGATAGGTGGGATCCTTTCTTTTTGTAGGACCTCACCCGAAGTAGCTGTACATGTCTGTGATTAATGGAATTGTGGCATCAGTCCACTTTGAAAAAAAGGAAAAAGCAACTCAGAAACTAGCCAAATTCAACATGGAAGCATACAAGACTTAACGGACCTGGAAAATTATTCTCAACGAATAGGATCTTTAAATGTATATTGAAACTTAAATTAACATAATCCCCAAATATTTTAAGTCCATCAAGCCACTTTGTATCGCTACAAGATGAGAACGTGTGGAGAAGGTGTCATTACAAGTATATATATTTTTGGCAAGCCAAGGTGGAACCATGGCCTGCGGAGATCGCATCCCAACCCATGAGAGCATGAGATTGACTGATCAACTAGGCCCATTCATCTAGGTCTGATAGTAGAGATAGTTACCTCATTCAGAGAGCGGATTTTGGCACTTCCTGAAGATTGATCTGATTCATTGACGACCCTTGAGACAAAAACTCCTGGCTGTGTAGGTTGTGGAAGATCCATAGATTCACTTCCAAGCATGAGAACGACTGAGGACATGGTGGGCCTATCCGCTGCATCTTCTTGAACGCATAGCAGCCCAATGTGGATCCATCTCAGCACTTCATTTGTAGGACATGTCTGGGCTAACAAAGAATCAATCAACTTCAAAGCTTTTCCATCGCACCATAATTCCCATGCCTGTAATTTCACATTTCATGTAAGAATATGGGACTAAGAAGGTGTGTTTAATTTGAGTTATAGGGAGAATCCTACATAAGTGAGAAGGCTCTGAGCATGGTTAGGAAGATTGAGACCATTGTTCCTTTTTCCGCTTAGAATCTCTAGAAGTAGAACTCCAAAGCTATAGACATCAGACTTCACAGAGAATCGCCCTCCCATTGCATACTCCGGTGCCATGTAGCCACTGTTGGCAATGACAATGGTGAAAGATACATTAGAAGCACTATGACTAGAAATGAAAAATTCCAAAAGGATGGAGAGCTGATTGACAGGCAATATCAATGTCTCCCCAAGAAATCTGAACTGGACTAATGATTTGGGATGGTGCGTTTGATATGTATTACCAAAGTTGAACATTGCATACTAACTTACTATGTTCCAACGACTCTATTAGTGTCGACCTGGCTTTGATTTCCTCTTAAAAATCGTGCCATTCCAAAGTCAGAAATCTTTGGGTTCATCTCATGGTCCAACAAAATATTGCTAGATTTCAGATCCCGGTGAATGATTCTGAGTCTTGAGTCTTCGTGGAGATAAACAAGGCCCTTTGCAATTCCACCTATAATACTTTGGCATCTTTCCCAACCTAACTGTGCTCGCTTGACTGGATCTGAAAATAACATGCAAACTAAGTTGGATTACGTTCTACTCATTGATTTAAATCAATCTATGTGATAGATTATTAGATAGTGTGTGCGGGAGTTTTGTGCTCTTGTTGCCGGTTCCAAGCCCAGATAAAAGAGGTGTTGCACCTAGTTGGCAGTTGATGTGAAACTTCTGGCACAACTTTTATCATGAATCCTGAGAGTAAGATGATCCGTGTAGCTAACCACTATTAGTTAGGATAAGACGTATATAATGACGATGATGAGTTGGATCATGTTTAGGTTGCATATGCTAGAATTCAGGTTGAATTAAATCAAGTTCATGCCGCATATTAAATTAAATCATGTTTAAGCGTGTTTGGCTGCACTAAATATCATGATATTTCGTGATTAAAGTTTCTGACCCTAATTAGTAGTAGGGTTAAAAAAAATCTACAACACGACCAGAATTTATTCATTTAAAGACTATTGATCTTTCAATCCGTACAATATTTTGAAAATCAATTGTGGGTCCTTCTAGATAAATGGTTCTATTTGCAATAAAATAGTGGACAATGCTACATGCAACCATTTCATATGGTCTAACAATCTACTAATGTTTTCTTCCTGACATTATGATTTAATAGGAGGTTGTTTTGTTAATTGCCTGGTATGCCTACTGAGCTTTTAATGACTAGTGCTTGTGTGTGCACCTTACAAATGCATAAGAATATCTTTCTGTGTTTTACGTTTGTCGTTGTAGTGAAATTCTTTCAGAACTAGAAGAAGAAAGTAAGGGTCCAAACCAAAGAGAAAGACATTAAGGCTGGTATTTGGCATGTATTCATAGATGAGCAGTTTCTCTCCCCTCTCTATACAGCAATACATGAGCCTCACAAGGTTCCTATGTTGGAGTTTGGCAATCAATGTGACTTCATTCTTGAATTCCTCCAGACCTTGCCCTGAGCTCTTGGAAAGCCTTTTAACTGCTATTTCCTTCCCATCAGGTAGCACTCCCTGAAATGATATTCCATGAAATGTTTAATTAGAAAACCCATGTAGCCTATTCTGTTCAAGACTTATTTAACTACTCACAAGTAAAGATGCATTTAGATGTTAGAGCAAATTGAATTTCAAACATTCAATTGATTCGAGTTGACCTTAGAAAATTAATGAGTTTTCTCAGTAATCATAATAAGGAAGAAGTGCTTAAATTGAAATTTCATATATATTACTGCAATCTGGAGTCCACATCCTTCATATGGGTGCTGAAGAAATTAAGACTGCGTTTGGTTGTAACAAATATTTATGTCATGATATTTGGTGCAACCAAATGCAGCCTAAAACTTTCCACTTTCCATTTTTATAGAATAAAAAATCTCTAATTGGTTCCATTGTGAATCCAAATACATCCTTAGACAAGTGCCTTTACCTTATATACAGGACCAAATCCACCTTCTCCAAGCTTATTTCCATCAGAGAAGTTGTTTGTAGCAGCTTGTATTGTAACTAAGTCGATCAATGGCAGATCTTGTGTTTGCTCACCATTCATGCTTGAGTACAAGGGTTCTGATCCAATCGGAGGCCCCAAATAATTTAATAGTTCATGGTGACCGTTCTCTTTCACTGATTTGAAAATGAGAAAACATAAAATTAGTCATTGGCATTTTCATGGGCCCATTGGTTAACGATCAGATGATCCAATTAAACCATTCATATGACTCTCCCTACTTGTGTGGCCAATGGTGCCAAAGTTGCTTTGATTAACTGATTATAAATCTGATCATAGCCTTGGATTGAAGGGACCAAAATGTCAGATGTATCATTCTACTATCATATTCCCCTTTGGTCCAACATATAGATCTTCATCATCTGGTCTTTCAACCATGTGAGGTTCATCATAACACGCCAAGTGCAAATTCTGGCAAGACAATTGAGGCGAAATGAATCTTTCACCAGAGAATTTGGATTTCTATGGCCAAGGCCGTCTGCAAGTTGAGCTCAAGCAAAGCCTAGCTCAGCCCAAGCCCGGCACATCTAAATTTTCATCCTGAAATTGAGACCCAGCCCTTCCCCAGCGCCTGAAGTTAGGATCATTCATGAAACATGGAAAATATCTTTGAGCTCAAGTCTAGGAATGGTGTACTTATTTCTTTCAAGCCTAAAAATTATTTCGATGCCCATTACACAGGCCCAAAAATAAAATCCAAGCCTATTGAAAGCTCTACGTATGGCCTTAAGATTATTTAGCTTTTTCTTAAAACCTTTTGGTGACCTCTTCCGTTGTCGTCGGTAGCAGAAGCAGTAGATACAAGAACTGAATAGAACCAACCCGGCAACCGATGCTACACTAATGATAATTATAATCTTTGATTGGTTCCCTCCATTCCCTGTCATAAAAGCAAACAATTTTTTATATCAATTGCAATGGACATTGTAGGTCTATGTTTGGATGCAAATTGTAGAAATTAGCTTAATCAAGAGGGAATAACCCCGAAAAAAAAAAAAAAAAGAAAAAAAAAGAAAGAAAGCGTTGATTTCAAGTCCAACTTACAAAAGTAAGGAGAATGTTGTCTCGTGTTTTTTTTTTTTTTCCACTAAAAATCTTGTTTATTTATAGTTTGAGAAATGCTCCGATGCTCTAAGAGTGTAAGTTATGGTTCCCGTAGTTGCTTGGTCAGGATCCTCCCTTTTGTAGTCCAGAAGTCAAGATGGATTGTCACGCCCCGAAATTCGGGTATCCGAATAAGGTCTTCGGGACCTGAATCCTAAGGTTCGTAAGTTATAATATAATGATATTTATTACAATCCATGTGATTCAATCAAATTCAATAAATATTCAACGTCATCTAAAAGAAAATACGGCTGAAATGTTTATTAAATTTAACTATCTTGATAGCTTTCCTTTCTACATCGAAATTTGAACATAAACTAAACTTATTTTTTAAAATTAAAAAAAAAAAACTGAATTGAATTAAAACTAAACCTAATTTTTTAGAAAATAAAACTAATAGTAGAGGCCCACCGGCTCGTAGTATTCCAGCTTTGCACATGTGCATTTTTTTAATAGGATGAGCATAATTTTTTACCAAAAATTTAACATATTCAAATAATATCAATTTTATAACAATGAAGGAAAATAGAATACAAATAATGAAATTTAACAACAAAATTGTAAAAATGCGATGCATATGATATTTCCATGAATACTCATAATATTTATATCATTTCTTACAACACCATATCCAAGTGGATGGTCACGTTGCATTAACTCCCACGCACTAGTACTTCATGGTGATGAACTCATTTATACGTTAGCTGGTCAAACTACTGCTACAGTTGTACCTCTCACGTATGTCCGCGCACACAATTGTACTCATACGCCATACACAAATGAGACACCAAAGGATCTAGTAGGTTTTAAGGTCTTTCACTCAAGGGACATAATTGGCCTACTTGCTGGCTTTAGGGTCTCTCACCGAAGGGACACGATTGCCCTACTAGTTAACTTTAGGGTCTTTCACACAAGGGACACGGTCGCCCTACTTGCTGATACAACTATATATTTTTTTTCCCACAATTAAATAATCAATAGAGAAGCATGAATAACATGAACAATTCTAAAATCAACAAAAATAAATAAATAATAATTTAATAAATCAAATTTCTACACTATAATGCAAGTTCTATGCGAGGTGCATAAATTCGATTTTATTAAATTTTAGTTTTTGAAATTGTTGATTTCTGTAATAGTGCTGGAAAATTTACAAGAACTCCTAAAAATGCTGAAATACCAATTTTTGTCTCAAAATTTGAATTTTGAAATTTATTTACTTATTTGCGATGTAAAAATTTATTTTATTCAAAATTTAAATTCCTATTTATTAATTTATAAAAGTTTAGTTGTACCTTATATTTAAATTATTATTATTACTATTATTATTTTATTTTTATAACTTAAACTAGAGTTTAAATTAGAATAATAGTTAGAAGTTTGAATTAATATCAAATTAAATTTCGACTTAATTAATTTAAGAAATCATACAAGTCAGAGTTTATAATACTTACCAAATAATTAAAATTTTGAATTATAATTAATTATTTTTAAAGCCTTCAAAGTCACCTTAAATTTAGATTTATATTAATTTAATTCTTACAACAACAACAATAATAATAATAATAATTTTTAATTCCCAATTAGTATAATAAATATTAATTCTCAAACTCTAAAAAAAATTAAAATTTTCATTTAACTGTTTGTTAACAATTTAATTGTAACCACTTTATTTTAAATTAAATTAACAAATCATTTTAATATCTGAAATTTCACTTGATCTAGATTAATTAAATTAAATTAATTATTACTTATGAAATTAAGTACATATATTAAACAAGGCTTAAAATTTACAATTTAATTTAAGTTATTAATTCTATTTTTTTACTAAAAATAATTCTGAGTTAAATTCAACAATTCTGATATAAAATAATAAAATCTATCTGCATATACTATATTACATCTGACTTAAAAATTCATAACTTAATTCAAACATATTCTATTTTTAATAATTTACCTCTATATAAATGAATTTTAAAATTTAGGAATAACTCATTTTAATTTTAATATTAACAAATATTTGTTTTTATATATAGAATTTCTAATTAAAAAATAAACTTAGATAAATTGTTTATTTTATTCTGTAAATTTATTTTATTTATTTATATATAAATATATATAATTTATTTCAACAATAAATATCAGAAATATATAAAATGGAAATTCATAAATGAGTAAGATTTCCTACAATAATCAACTGACAATAATATTCCTATCAAAATTTTGAAATAAATAAGTATAATAATTAAGTGAAAATGATAAACCTCAAGATAAGATCACCTACCTTAAAAGTCTGATGATCTAAGCCCGCTTTAATCTCTCTCTCTTAATATACAGAGCTCTCTCTCTCCCCCTCTCTATTTTTTATTTGATTGTTTCCTTTTTTTAAAAAAAAATTTTTTTTTTTTAATAAAGGGATGCGTAATGGAATGGAAGAGAGGGGATTATGGGACAGTTTCATTTAGTGGGAGGGTTCGGCTCCTATTACCGTACGAAAAAGAAGGAAGAATGGAGAAAGTGGTTTAGTCGGTGTGCGGAAGATATAATTTTTATTTTTATTTTTTTATTATTATTTTAAAATATGGTGGGTCCCACTAACGATAATATAAATCTACTCCGTCCATATCTCGGCTTGGTCAAGAGAAGATATAGGGCCAAAAATGAGGCTGATCCAAAACTCAGGTGGGCCACACGTAAGAGGACGGTGAGGTTAGTTCACCACCACCCCCCCCCCCCCCCCCCCCCCAAAAAAAAAAAGGGGGTTGTTACATGGATGGTAGAAGGGAATGCAATTCTGGGATCAGAACTGGTCTGACTTTGGGCTCATTTCAAGAGCAGATGGAGTAAGAATTCCTGAGTAAGAACTGCAGCAGTGGCTTGACTTTTGTCCAAGAAGGGACAGCTGGAATCTGGAAGCGACCAAGCAGTTTCTATTTAATATGAATGTCCAAAAGGTGGCAGTGATATGAAGCCTTAAAATGTATATGTTGTTCTACTGATATCGAAACAAGAACCAGAGAAGAGAGCAGTCTAAAATGAAGGAGAGCCCTCTGATAGCACGAACCAACAACAGTTGCAGGGGGACAATGCAGAATCTAGAACCTCTATAAACAATGAAGGGCTGAGGCAGATCAGGGGGTCAAAATCCTCTTCTAAGTGAATAAATTCCAGCAAAAGGCATCATGTAGAGACTGCTAGGAAGATCCAGAGAGCGTTGAAGCATAGAAGGGAAGGAGGTGCAGTCCAGAGATAATCCTTTAATTTAAGTGTATTTGCAAGAAAATATCTTTTCCTTGTTGGGGGAGTGTGATGAGGGCATCTTGGTACAATAAGTCCATTGGATAAATGGAGGCTCACTCTGACTAAGTACAAAAAATTAGGTTCCAACAAGGTGAACCAGAACCAAAGCATTCATAGCACGACTGCTGCTACGATCGATTTGAAGGGCTCAATGTCTCAAGGAATGTTGATCCAGTGGCTTACCTTGTGTGAAGTCTAAGATTTTCACTATCTTTTCTGCAATCTTTGATGTCTGTCTAGTTATAAGTCAAATGATTCAATGACACATGAATCAATGGTGCAACCTCACTAATCCATCCATCACTTTCAAATTGCTAAAATGCATTGTTCCATGCTCCATAACATGGGAACTTTGGCTAAGTAGAAATGTACTCTAGTATGAAGAAAAGCTTTTCATTAATTAGGAGGGTAAAATGCTGGATAGAGGAGGTTGCGAGTGGATGCCAGGGGATGGGGGAAGCTCCTTCTTGGAGAGTCATGTGTAGCGAGCAGCGATTGAACTTTATGAGTTGGCTTGCAAGTTGTGAACGCTACTTGGTTATCAAGGACAAAGGAAAATGTACAGATTCTGGTGTGGAAAGGTCTGGAAATGAGTTGGGTAAAGCTTATTTTGGATGGGTCACCTTTGCTTGGTATGAATTCCTTTTCTCCCATGCAGAGATTAGGTGAGACAAGGGTAAGTGGGGCTCACTTTGATGTACGTGATGTAAATCCATGCGATTCATCCATTTCACCAGCTCGTTTTAGGGCATGATCCTAAAAATGAAGTAGATAAGAATTTCAGATGTACCTCATAGTTCCAACATTAAAAACTTGTTGGGGGTCACAAAAGTTTTAGTTCAATATTCTGTTATTTGTGTTTTCTTTTCATCCAGATCAATGTGACCTTATCAACAGGTTGGATGACAAATAAATATTAAAGTGAGCCCAAGAGAGTTTTTAACTGTAGGCATTCAATTACCGTTTGGTGTGATACGTCCGAGATTTGGAATCTACTTCATTTATTGGACCATACCCTAAAATGAGCAGGAAAAATGGATGAATGGTGTGGATATACAACACATACACTGAGGTGGACTCCATGGTCCGAGCCTCACCCACTAAGTTGTTACCCTGCCTCACCTAATTCGCCCTCCGCTTCCTTAATTGGACATAAATTGCGTACTAACACCCAAATAGCGACTCACTAGTGGACAGTGCTCTATGGGCCCTATCATAGTAAATCTATTTTATCCATACTGTCCATACATTTTGCCACCTTATTTTACAGCATATGCCCAAAAATGAGGCAAATCGAAATCGCAGGTGGACCACAATAGTTTTGGATCAAGCCGATATTTGTGTTTTCCTTCATCCAGGTTTATTAGACCTAATCAACAGGTTGGATGGCAAATAAACCTTAGGAAGTTTTTAATAGTGGACATTCAATCATCGCTGTTATCGTGTAATTTATTACACCTGATAGTTAGATCTTCCTCATTTTTGGGCTTATGCCCAAAAATAATGATCCAAAATGCATGGATGGTGTAGATGAACACATGTATCATTTTGGGTCCTTGGAACACTGTCCAGTAGCCAGGTCACTACTGGAACGCCAGTGGCTTTAGGGGGGAAAAGGAAGAAGCGAAATTCAACCTCAAGAGGAATCATTCCTACCACCTAAGCCAATATCCAACCGGAGTAGAATGGTCAACCCCAGGGATGCAACTTTCAAAAAGGTATTTGAAAACACAACTCCAAGGTCCCATTCGTATGCAACTTTCAAAATATCGTTTCTTCATAAGAGCAACGTTTTCGTCGTCTTACCAAAATCAATTCGGTTTTCACTGACTTTGGTTTTGTCGAGCAAGAAAAGCTTACATTTTCTGTACACGCATGGGAGAAGATTAGGTGCCGCCTGGGCCTCACTCGGACGCTGCATCTGTGTGGGGACGACACAAATATCAACTTGATCCAAAACTTTTCTAACTTAGAAGAAGTTTTTAATGGTCAATCACCACTGTGGTTCACCTGAGATTTAGTTCTGTTTTATTTTTGAGATTATGCCCTGAAATGATGTATCAAAATGGATGCACGGCATGGATATAAAGAAGAAACATTAAGGTGGGGCACAAAGTCAGCGATCCACCCACCTCGGTTGTTGTGGGACTTCTGTGTAGAAGTGGCGGCCCATTTTTCTGTTGGAAAATATTCCAAAATGATAATTTAGATTTAAAAAATAGAAAATTGATGTAGAGCGGGTCGCAGACAGTTTCATGGCCAAGATGGATCAGAAAAGGCACGGTCGATGACAAAAGTGATCTGGACCATCGGACCTTAGATCGGGCGTATCTCGCAATCCAGAATGAGTTACCTGACGTAAAATATATGATTTTGGGGTAGAACGAGCTACTTTAGCCAACCAACCCCGCTATGCCGGGTTGCGACGCCCAGAATTGCGAAAAACCTCTGGATCGACGGTCGTTTCCCTGTTTTAATTTCGTTTTTACTATAAATAGCAAGTTTTAATTTGATTATAACTCTTCATCCGTTGGGCTTTAGGAGTTGCGCCCAACGTGAAAAGAGCTTAGAATAATTAGGAGGACGGTTTTGTGAAGCCAAATAGGACACTTACTATTTTTGGCCGAAAACCTTGCGCACTAGTAGACATCATGACCGTCTATAAATAGTAAATTTACTATTTATAGTAAGTCGTGAATTCTAAGGGTTTTAGCTGTAGTTTGATTCTGATTTCTTTCTCATGGCTTGGTATCCCTATTTAAAGGGTTGTGAACTCGTTTTTATTCATTCATTAATCAATTTTGAATTTATTAGAATTTATTTCTATTTTATGCTTTCTTTCCTCATGGATTCGGAATAGTTATCCTCTTGAGGAAGATGGTGCTCGACCTCATGTCCTCCCTGCATCAAAAATAAATTCTATCAAGCTAAGCACATATTAGATACATTGTCCTTAAATAGTTATTCCCTGCTTTTATCTAAAGATAGTTAACGAGATATGTGGCAAATCTCTTCCGAGATAGGACAAGCCTAATAGATTCTGCGTGCAACAATCACAATTCCGCATGCAACAACCGTGAATAAACATTTGTAGGATCTCGTTCAACACAGCTTGTCTGACATATTCTGATTTGTAGCCCTAACTTGCTTAGAAAAGAGTAGAAAAAAGTTTAAATTGAGTTTATAAACTCAGTGAATCATTGTTCGACTCACTAATTAGATGTTGAGTTAACTCACTGAGTCATATGTTGAGTCGACACATTGAGTCACGTGGTGAAAGAATAGGAGATGTGTTTGCTTCTACTACTGATGAAATACTTAGTCGTATGCTGAGTAGATACATTGAGTCACTAGGTGAAATTTGTATATAGATGGAGAGAATAGGAGACGTGTTTGCTTATGCTGCGTGATGAAATGATCCCAACAAGCCTTGCTTATATAGGCTTGGACAGTTGGAAAACTAATTGTTTTCTTCCTTACTACTAGAGGTGGGCACGGGACGACTTAATTTGGCTAACTTGACTCGTCCGACTTGACCCAAACCGAATGGGTGAGTCAGTCCAAACCGAGTAAGCTTCGCCCAATCTGAACTCAAACCGAGTCGAGTTCGAGTGACCCATAACTCAATCCGACTTGATCCGGTTGGACTTGACTCGATCCGAAACCCAACTCGACCCAACTCTCTAATCTTATCCCGACCCGATCCCAACCTCTCTCTCTCTCTCTCTCTCTCCCTCCATCATTTTCCTCTTCTAAGCCTGGCAACCACCCACCACCATCACCCTCCTCCTCCTCTTCCTCCCTCTCCTCTCCGCTCCCTCCCCACCTCCCTCTCTTCCTCTTCCAAGCCCGACAACCACCTCCTCCTCTTCCTCTTCCAAGTCCGGCAACCACCCACCATCATCACCCTCCTCCTCCTCCTCCTCCTCCTCTCTCTCCTCTCCACTCCCTCCCTTCCTCATCTCTTAATCCGACTCGGTGCCAACTCAACCCAACTTAGTACTTCTGACCGGATCGAACTCGATCCAGATCAGTCTAGGACAAATCGAACTCGGATTGAGTTAGGCATTTTGGACTCGGTATCGAGCCAGATCGAGTTCGTGTCAGGCATATTTCAAAACCAAATCGAGTCGAGTCAGCCCTAACTCAGTTTGACTCGACTCGATGCCCAACTCTACTTAATACCCACACCCTCACTCATGCATGTGCCTGTGCTCCACCGCTGAGCCCTGGAGCACGCGAGCTTCCATACCCCGGCATATTTACCCAACTAATAAGGTGCATATCATCTCGTCTTTTCTTTTCTCTTTTCCAAGGAAAGTGTTACAAAAAAAAAAAAAAAATTCTTTGTTTTATAAAAACCCAAAATTTTATCTATTTATATCATATTTTATTAAAAACTAAAATACAACCTTTTCTGGACGCCTATTGCCTGTACCCCCGCCAAATGAAGTTCAAGTGGTTGGAAGCTACGTGCGGTCCCACAGATATGCCGGTGACAAATCCACTGCATCCACAATTTTTTAAAGGTCGCAATAAGACTGGAATCCAAAATATGAAGATCCATAACTCATGTGGGCCACACCACAAAAACAGTGAGAACCTGTACCGTTCAAAACATTCCTGAGCCGACCATGATGTTTATATGCCATCCAAACCGTTCAGATTGTAGAGAGTTATCACCACTCAAATAAACTATAGACAGAAATATCGTCCTGATACAGAACTTCTGGTAAGCGTTCAATTCCCGCTATTTTCGTATTGTGGCCAACATGAGTTCTGTATCTTTCTAATTTTTGGACCCTTGTCCTATTCTGTCCTTTAGAAACTGATGGATGGAGTGGATTTGTCACGGGCATCTTGCCAGCCCCGCATATCTTCCTTTGTCTCTAAAAAAAAGACCATCTTAATTATACAATTCCAAGAGATCCTAACAAAGTGCCAGCATTTGCAAAACCATGCTCACCTGATGAAGAATCAGTAGGTGACGAAGGAGGAGGACGAGGAACCGAAGCTGCACCAGCATAAAAAGGAAACACCTCATACCTCATAGCACAGCTCGCACCGCTAATTACCGCCCCATCCCTTCCATCACAGCACACTGGAATCTCAGAAATAGCCGCTAGCAAGCATGTATTACAGTCATTTTCTGATAAATCTGGTGTACACTGTACAATCGCATATATCTTCTGAGAAGCCGTAAAATTAGCTTCTCCCATCGCCAACATCCGTACAGAAGGACTAAATGCAGCCACTGAAGAAAGATTTCTCAGCAGACTATTCAGTGTCTGGTTAAATGGTTGTGGGTCCGATGTATTCTTCGAGCTCCGAGTTAACATTAATGAATTGATAGACGGATCATATACGGATTTGAAGTTACGGTCTGAGTAACGCAACATACAGTGATCATACCATATGACTCCTTGTTTTCTGTTGGGGCACCTTTGTTTGATATCTTGAGTTGACTGATTGACACAGGCATTGCAGGTGTTGAAAGTAACATCGCCTCTACAAAGGAAGAGGCCGTAGATGGTGTCGGGATTTGCGCCCCTCTCGGTGTAAAAGTAGGAGACAAAACGAGCGTTGAAAGTTAGAATGGGGAGAAGGGAGTTGAGATTAATTTCGAAGGTGGTATTAGGAGTGTAATCAGCTACCGAGCAGTTAGAGTAGTAGTACTCATTGTAGAGCTGCTGGGCTTGAGATAGGGAATGGAAGAGAAGAAGAAAGAAAGATAATTGGAAAATATTCATCTCTTCCTTGAGTGGTTAGAATGGCGAGAGGAGAACATGAAACCTCTGTCCGAAAACTTGTATAAATTTCCCATGATCTGGGGAGAATTGTGAGCCCCACATGAAGAAACGCTTTCAGCACTAGAGAAATTAAATTCATAGTTGATGGTGATTGGATGGTTGGAATGGTCAACATAAATCGTTGAATTTTAAACATTGAGATGAAAATTCAACATTAACATCCACGACCTGAAATCAACGATTAGGATCATCCTTTAGAAACGATTAGTAACGCTATTAGCTGAGTTTGAACGATTAGTAACATCCTTTAAGAATTATCTATCCAAAGTAGGGGCCACCGAATGGATGGACCCAATTGATTCAAGGCCGCCATGGCCATTGGGCCTTCTATTCGTAGACGTCCCGTCCTTGAAAGTTCCCCGCCCAACAAAAATCTATTGTTGGGACGAACATAATGTATGAAATCTGATCTGTCCATCAACGTCATCTCGAAAACCTAGCTGATCCAAAACTCTTTAAGCAAACAACGCCACATAACAATGGGAATGAGATGCACGCGATTCAAACCTTCGTGGGCCTACTGATGTTTTAGATCAGGCTAATTTGACTTGTTGCTTAATCCCCATTCCCACCGTACCATATCTTGACTCCTATTTTAATTTTATATGATCAACCTGAATTTTGGACTCACGTCCTAATACAACGGCTGGTGGAGCACATGAATCATCGGATGTTTTATTCCACATAATTCTTGATCCAATCAAACGGGAGAGGGAGGGGACACGTGTCACTGACGCAAGGCGAATGGCCTGAACAAATGGGGTGCTGTTTGGCTAGTGATGGTTTCAAAGCTCTTGGGCCACGCCGTGATGTATCTCTTTTATTCACTCTTTCCATCCATTTTGCTAGCTCATTTTGGAGCATGAACCAATAACCATGCAAGGTGTTGACCGGATGACCACACTCGAAAACTTTCTATAGCCCACTGTAATGTTCATTTGTCATCTAACCTGTTAATAAGGTTATACAAACCTAGATAAAAGGAAGAAACCCAAATATTAGCCTGATCCAATTTTTTTTTTTTGGTCCTCCATTAGTTTTCAACAATAAGCATTCAATTCCCACTGTTTCCACTAGCATGGTCCACCTGATAATTAAATCTGTCTCGATTTTGGGCTCATCCCTTAAAATGAGCTAGAAAAATGGATGGACAGCATGGATAAAGCAGATACATCATGGTGGGGCCTACGTAGCTTTGACATCAGCTAGTTGGATGGTGTTGGGGTCACTAGCCGTACCCTCTCTCCCTCTCCGAAAGGAATCCTCCCAGCATTATCCTTCAATACTATAAATCTATGTGCCGCCTTTATTGAAAAACCCTATGACGACACGATGAAGAATGGTGGACGCGGATTGCGTCCTAACCTCGCCCGGACGGTAATCCGTCGGGGCAGGGCTCTGTGGGGCCCACCGTGATGTACGTATGTTATCCACACCGTTAATAATTTTTATATGGTCATTTTAAGATCTAATCTAAAAATAGAGGTATTTTCGGAGCTTAAGTGGACCACAAAGTGGGGATTGAACATCCACCATTAAAAGCTTCTTGGGAGCTGGAGAAGTGTCAGATCAAGCTGAAATTTGTGTTTTCACTTCATCCAAGTCTACAGGACCTTATTAATAGGTTGGGTGGTAAAAAAAAACATCACGGTGGCCATTAGAAAGGTTCCAACGGTGGGTTTCATTATCACTGCATCTTCCTTTGATGTGGTCCAATGGAGTTGGCTAACTACTTAATTTTTTATAATACAACTTAAAATGACCATATAAAAATTATTAACGGTGTGGATAACATACTTACATCACAGTGGGCCCCACATAGCCCTGCCCGGACGGATTACCGTCCGGGCGGGGGTAGGACGCAATCCACGTCCACCATTCTTCATCGTGTCGTCAGGGTAAGGTAACAGGCAAATAAGAGTCCTATACCGCTATCAAGAGGTCGTTGTAGACCGACGCCGACGGGAACTATGGATACAATTTTTCAAACGCATGCTTATTTGATACTATCGCTGACTGCGATCGTTGATATGCACTGCATTTGAAAATTGGCGTATGGCATAAATGAAGACAAATATACCACCGAAATAGTAGGAGTCACCGTGGCTATTGGCACAACGGTCAAGGAGGTCGTCACGTTCTGTACCTTATCTCAAGTCCCATCGCCACATCCGGGGGACATCTTCCTTGACAAGTTGGGGTTGGGGAATATCAGGAAAGCTCCTTAATGTGAGCCGCAGGTGTTCTTAATTTCTTTTCCGTCAGATCTTTGGGTCGTCTTGTGTCTTTGTTCTCCTACAATCCAGGGCAATTTCAGTGTAGCAGGGATTATATGATAGGCGAGGGTCCTGTCCCAGCCTAAAATTCTTGTACAAGGTTGATCCCATGTTAATAAAAATTAAAATGTTCAGTAAAAAAAATATAAATTATTTTACGGATATGGATAAACATGATGAATGGTCCAGATCCATGGCCCAGTGGTAGATAGACTCTATTCCAATACAAAGATAGCCATTCACTGTTAATAGGTTAAAAACTTTTGGATCAAGCTGATATAATTTGTTTTTGTTTCATCCAGGCTCAGGTGACCTTATCAACAAATTGGATGACAAATACACACTAGGAAGAGTAAGGTTGATGTAGAGTGTGTCATAGACACTTTCATGGCAAAGTTTTTAACATAGTCATGATGTATTAGGTCATGATGTATTAGGTCATGATGGCAAAGTTTTTAACATAGACAGATCATGAGGTCATGATGTATTAGGTCATGAGGCTAAAAATGTGACAGATCCAAATCTCAGGTTGACCACACTACAGGAAAAGGTGATGATTTAATGTCAACCAATCAAAACTTTCCAGGATTTACTGTAATGCTGATTTGCCATCCAACTTGTTGATTACATCACACAGACATGGGTGTGTGTGTGTGTGTGTGTGTGTGTGTGTGTGTGTGTGTATATCTTGATTCAAACCTTTTTGTCCCCCCCCCCCCCCCCCAAAAGAAGTTTTTAATGGTTGGGATACAATCATCATAGTTTCCTATGGTGTGGTCCACCTGTGATTTATATGCACTATATTTTTAGGTTCATGCCCTAATATGATCTTTCAAAATGAATGGATGAAGTGGATAAATCTCTCTCTCTCTCTCTCTCTCTCTCTCTCTCTCTCTCTCTCTCTCTCTCTCTCTCTCTCTTCTGTCTCTCTCTCTGTGTCTCTCTATATATATATATATATATATATATATATATATATATATATATAGTATATATATCATGGTGGGCCCATAGAGCTTTTCCATCACCGACTGGTACAAAGGTGGGACACGCGTACAGGTGGTGCCACTGCCTCATCCGAGTCCAGATCGCTTGGCTCTAAGGGAAAAAAAAAAAAAAGAGAGGTAGCACTGCCCATGAGGTGTAACACACCGTTGAAATCAATGGACATCCGCTGGTAGCACTCAGCATACCATGTATGGCTCCCCCGATGAGCCGACAGGCCTTGCTTTTGGGCCGGACATGTATTGAGTATTACCCTGCCCGTTTCCTAGCTAGGAACGACAAGGGCTCTGAGGGGCCACCGTGATGTATGGATTTTATTCAAACTTTATTTCCCTCCATTTTTCCATATATCATTTTAGGGTACATGTTAGAAAATGAGGCGGCGCTAATGCTCAGGTGGACCACAGCACAGGAAGCAGTAGTGATGATGATACCTACCACTGAAACCTTCCCAGGGCCCACCATGATGGTTATTTTCCATCCAACCTATTCATAAGGTCACATATACCTGCACTAAGGGAAAACATAAATATCAGCTTGATCCCGGAACTTCTGTGGCATTTGAAAAGTTTTCAACAGCAAGTGTTTAATCCCCATTATGTGGTCCACTTGAACTTGGAATTGCCTTATATTTGCGCTTGTAGCCTGAAATGATATGAAAAATAAAATAAAAATGGATGGACAGTGTGGATAAAACCCATATACGACAGTCGACCCCTCATGGTCCCTGTCCGTTCCTCGGTTGGGATGAGCGGGGGTAGTTCCCAATCCGAGGCCTTTTGGGCCAGGTTATGTTCAATGGGCCAGGAGGGACTTGGTGGATGGACCATGACTCCAAAAATCACTCACAATTAAAGATCCCAGCCCAGCCATGAAAGTCCAAAAAACTTTCATCCCTTGCTGTCACAGTATCGCACCGTAAGCATCGTGTTTCATTGGTTAGTATCCCCTGCATTTTGAGAGGAGTCAATACTCAGATTCGAGAAAAGTTAACAGAAAGCACACATTTATTGGGCAGGAAAACAGCACCAAACAATTATTTTTCATCAATAATGTAAAAATTACAGAAAGCAAGTCATTATCACGTCTAGCTAGCAATCATTTAAAAAGAACGGTTTGGATTGGTTAACCTGAAAATTTGTGTGTACCCAGGTGACCAGTGGCTCTTTTTTACAACCATTGGTTTGAGCAGCCTGTGGCCCATTTGCAGTCTTTTCAGATGGTGATGAAGTTTCTGGAGAGTCTTTTGCAGAATTGTGCTCTTCTCCAGGATGTCAACAAGCTCATTGAGCGGGTAATTAAAAAATTCATGAGCATCCTATAAAAAAAAAAAAAAAAAAAAAAAAAAAAAAAAGGGGAAATGGTTCATATATTCAATTAGAGGAGAAAATCAAAATGAAGATCATCAAATAATTGAAGACATAACAGGCTCTGTTGCATGTTACCAGTATGCATATAGGGTACACCTATTGGCGATAAGGGACCAGAACTTGTATTTCCATTTTTTTTTTTTTTTTTTCTGTTACTGTTTTCGTATACATCTGAACCTTCAAGCGTGCATCTTCAATCACTTGCAGCATTTACATTATTATGGATATTATAATACTGTAATAATCTATATAGATGGATAGCTATGTCATCGCAGCAGGTTTCCTACTGCCATTACTGACACCTTGTGTGTCCTCATCAACACTTCTTCCTGTCAATGTCAAATGCATACCTGGTGCATGTAACTGCAGAAAAGCTCATTGTATTTTTTCACTCTTTGCACAAAATGCTTTGGAGCACTAACACCAGTTTTCTTCTTCTGAGAACTTATCTGCATATTGCAATATCCAAACATTAGTTCCAGCAATAACATGTACCCAGTATATGTTAACCACTGTCAACGGAATATATGTATATGAGGAACTTTAGAGGGAGATGCCTCTCACAGAAGTAGAACAATGCCCTGTGAGCTGAACCCACGCGCATTATTTCAGCTACTCATTTGTCGGTATGGTTTTCTGTACGGTGTCAATCAAGTGGTCTGTTTCTAGACTTGAGCCTTGATATCGAACAAAACAGCTCGATCACTAGCTGCCTCAAAAACTTCAGTTCCACCAAGACTTTAACCTGGTTCAGAAGCCGCTCGACGACCCATCCCCCTTCTTTTCCACGTTTTGTTGTTAAAGCATCCACCTGCAGAAGTGTCGGAGCAACGTTTGCCCAAGGTTATAATGAATTCCAAAGCAATTAGATAAGGCTGCCCTTTTATTAAGTACTGAAATCCATGCATGCCACGTGTACGGTGGCTGAGAAACAGCACCTTGAAAAATGATTGTAAACTACCAGGGTAGTCATGCACACGGCTGCACGGCATAGACCAAACGAAGATATGGTGAAAACAAGTAGCACTGTGTTTGGATACACGGAATTCATGCGAGCATAACCATACATGATTAGTGTATTTATAACCATTTCCCATTCATGACATGAACACGCCAGATATTGCCATGCCACAATATGTATGATTGAGAGTTTATTTGATGGTTGATACACAGGCACTAACAAATCATACACGTGGCACATATTAATTCAAATCAAACCATCCAATTGCAGGAAGCACTATAGATAGGTCATATCTCCTAAATAAGATTGATTTAATGACCCAAAGCACTGATTTATGACCATTTGTTTGTTGAAATTGGACGAAGAGCATCAAAGTCACTAATAAAAAACACCCCTAGAATAGGTGGAATGAAGCGCAGTACGAGCTTGTTCTAAAGTATTAAACGAATGGATGGCAATATGAGTTTATCTCATTAATTAGGTTTTGGAGATCTTCTCTTTATTACATGATTACCATTGTATTATTAAATCAAGATCTCCAATACATAATTACTGCTAACCAAAATGAGATGAACTCATTTTTAGACATCTATTGAACCGAGCCTAAAATGTTTTACTCATCACCATTTCAATGCTCCATCTCATGATTTTTTATATTTTTTTTTTACACTTGACTAGCTATAGCTTGGCCACCTCCTTTCCTCCAAATCCCATCAGCTGAAATGTCGAATGAAAATGACATTTAGCTTTAGATATCTGGGGACCCAACCCATGGTTCATTGGTAGATAAGAGTGCCTATCAACACTGAGGTCATGGGTTCGAGTGTGGTGTGTGTGTGTGTGTGTGTGTGCATTACAAATAATAATAATTAAGGACAACAGAGAGAGCTTCAGGCACCAGCCCTTTTGAAAAAAGAAAAAATCTGAAGATTACATTAGAGTTCCAATTGAAAGATACAACTGAATGGATTACCTAATCAACAAATTGGATGTCAGTCTGCCACAAGTAGATAAAAGGGCTCAAAGTACAAGTCAGCCTGCCACAAGTAGAAACACAGCAATTATAAGGCATAAACAGATTAAAAAAAATGAAGTTAGCTGTCCTAAGAAAGATGACTCACCATGAAAGGCCAGATTAACCGATTTCAAAGGTCTAATCACCTATTCATTTTTGAATCTCTTTCATGTTTCCATGTGGCCTCCAAATGCAAAAGAGCATGGATCCTCCACATGCATCCTTCACACAACAACCAACACATAAGAAAACCCCACAAGACATTTAAGATCAACAACAACATAAGAATAGCATGATCTAACAGCATACCTTCAGAGAACAGAAACGAAGGAGGCCAGACCTCTCAGAAATTTAGAAACAGATGGAGCTACTCCATTGGGGCTGATGGATACAAGGCTTCACGAGAAAACATAGGCTGTCACCTCTCGACACAGAGAGAGAGGCAGTTACTAGCACAACCTGGCAGCAATTATAATTCCAGCATTGAATCCCACATGATAGGATGATTGGCTTGATGTACATACCTGCGCCCAAAATTACCTCCGAGCACACATAGTAAGAATGTTAGAATCTGCATCTTCCAATCAGCAGGGCCAAAACAGAGTAACTAAAGGAACTGCTGGAAGAACAAGTGACATCGTGGTCAGAATGCTTATCGTATCTCTTAGGAGGTCATTTCTACTTGTAAGAAAAAGCTTTTAAATATGTATCACAGTAACCCCACTGAAATTCTAATCTCTATGTACATATTAATCATATCTAAGAAATACAAATGACATTACTGCCACTGCTCATAGGTAAGCTGATAAGAGTCACCAGACAGACCAAAAACAATAAGAAAGGATCCAGCCAAATCAGATTATTTAAGTGTCATTAAAGAGAAAGGCAGTCCCTACATGGTTATAAAAACCACGCATTACCAACCAAGCATGTGGACAACACAAGTGTGGAAGTTAAAAGAAATGGCAGTTCGAGGATTAAAAATGCCAAGTTTCATTGCTTTTTTGCTTGTAGTTTTCATCTTGTTAGCTCCTTGTAGTTTTCCTTGATCTAGTTTCAACACCGTTTACCATTTGTTATGCAGGAAAGGCCTCACATGTTTGAATTTGTTCCTAGCGGAATAGTGTTACATTGGATGACATAATACCACTGGATGAAGAAACAAAACATCCAGTGTATGCAATGGATGCAATTACATTACATGGAAGCAGTTATTGAGGAATCAATGGCCTGATTTTGGCTAACAACTATTGTTTATCTGATGTCCATCTTACATAACAATTAGCTATTGGGTGTGCAATTAGTTACTGGGTATGAATCTCAAGCCCGGGTTCAATCCATGGGCTTAAAAGCTCATCCTATACCCTGTCCAAAGTGGTTTGGACTCAGCCTCTAAGCTCATTCATCAGCTACAATCTCTCACTTGTACATCAGCATCCACCACACTTGCATGGATAATTCAACCTAACAAAAGTGAAGTAACCCAATGGCACAGAAAGAGATCCTCCTACAGAGAAATGTAAGAATGAGTGAGTGCATAGTTGCAGCAAAACAGAAGTGAATGGTTTAAGTTGTTGTGCCAATTTTAACCCAACCTATTGGGAGAAGGCTACTACCACCAAGTTGGTTATGGGATCGGTGTTGTCAGCCTTAGCAAAAATACTATATTAATAATCTGAAAGGACTAACAGGCTAAATTGGGAAAGGCCATCCTAAGTGCAGTAGTGCAGTTGAAAAAAAAAAAACAACATGGCTAATTTTGGGTAACCTAACATTGTTGATGGGGCCTATATCTGGTGGGGTGTCCAGCCTCATTTTCAGGAGGCCACACATATAAAGGCCTTGGATTGCCAGACAGATCTTGCATGAAGTGCCACAGTTGGACAGATTTAGAAATCTAATTCTATTTGCTAAATCTTTGCAGCTCAGAACACCAATAATTTTCTTTCTTTGATTACAGCCCCAGCCCATGTCATCTACATGAATCACGTTATCATAGGCATGTCTCTGTCCTACATGCCTGCAATGCACATGAAACTGGTCACACACACACACACATGGCAGCCACTTGGCAGCTACAATGTACATCAAATTCAATCAAACATGGCTCTTGCTTGGTTAGTGAACAAGGATTAACAACAACAAGGATGCAAAAATAGTATACATGTACCATTATCACTGGATTCTCATTGAAATGCAGGGAATTCATGGATCTACCTACATTCTAATGTGTCCAAATATGCACGATCACTTCTAGCAATATGCATAATCACATAATTACCAAATCTGCTGAATTCTGGAAAAGAAAATGCTCAAAAAAATGCTAAAGCAAACCTGCATGTTGCATCATTGAGTGAATTCGTGAAGGATGTCTCTGTGATGTGTAAGCTTCTGAGTGATAAGTTTGTGGGGATCTTACCCTTGATTTTTGTAGTGGGGATCTTGCCCTTGATTTTTATAGTGGTCCACCATTTATTGTATATTTGAATCTAGACCATCGAGACACCTCATCTGCCCTAGATGAAGAGGGTCAGGGCAAAATTCAGGCTTTTCTGCAGCTCAAGAGGGCGCGTGAGAATCAAAGGGTGTGAGTCCCCTCCCACCATGCTCCCTGTATTGTGGCCCAAGAGAGTCTCAGATCAAGCTGATTTTCAAGCCAGGGGTTATCCGATGGACAGTTTTGAATTGATCCATACACCACATGGGCCCCACATCGACCCAGTACCAGTGGAGCGCACCTCCTCAAGCACACCCATCAAAGGCAAAGACAACAAACCAACTTCTTCTCTACATACATTCCACAGACATTACATGAATCTCACTTCCATCTACTCATTCATATCTGACGGCTCTGATCTCCTTCGTAGAACGATACCCCATACGCCCCTAATCATCCCAGCTCGTAGGGCCCATTGCACCCTCATGCCTTCCTTTATAGCCAATCTGCCCTTCTTCCACACACGTTATTACTCTCCATAGGCTGCGCATCCATATATATACCCATCCAAAACAACATTTCCAAAGCCTCAGACATCAGAGAGAGACATCCACAGGCCCCCATTGTTTCAATGGTGGACAGGCATTAATTCAACAAAAAGTGGAGATCTAAAAATAACAGATAGTGGTGTGGAGAAAGAAAAGCTCACCTCTTTGAAGATGGCGCTCGATGGAAGATGACGCAGAGGGAAAAAAGAGGAGCGGGCGTTGGATGGATTTTCCTCTTTTAAATAAGATAATATATTAATCGGTATATTGTGAGTTTTATATTATTTATAACACAAACTCTATTAAAGACCGTACATTCATAAGACCATTTTATGGATGATTGAGATATTTTTACATAATAAAATATATAAATTTTACTATTTACAACCAGAACGATTATTTGGATGGTCTGGATAACTCTAAATCTTATCCATTCTTGTTATGTATGAGTCACCACCATTTTACATTAAATATAAAACTCACAGTAAAAAAGGAGTAGATTGAAAACGTTAACTTGACCTTTGCACCTGGTATCGCTCTATGGGCCCCACCATGATCTATTTGTTTCATCCACGCAGTCCATCTATTTCATGACATCATTTCGTGTGAGATACCAAAAAACAATGATGAAATAAATCTTGAGTGGACCACACAACCATAAAACACTATTGAGCGTGGACCATTAAAAACATTTTGGGGTCACAGAAGTTTTGGATCAAGCTGATTTTTGTTTTTTCCCTTAATCTGGGCCTTTATGACCTAATAAACAGATTGGATGTCAAATAAACAGTACATTGGGCTTTAGGAGGATTTTAATGGTGGATATCCAATCATTATTGTTTTCATGTGGTCCACCTGAGATTTATATCCCTCTCATTTATGGATCAAGCTCTGAAATGATCAGTGAAATGGATGAAACACATACATCATGGTGGGCCCACAGAGCACCGACCACCAGCCATGTGGCTGGTGGCAGGGAGTAGCCAATCCATATCTGAGAGGGAGAGAGAGCGCTGACGCTCCTCTAGCTCCTAGTTGTACGAACGGTTTAAAGGAGATCAAAGTTAAATGGGCCTCACAATGATGTATTTATCATATCTACATCCCGTTCATCAATTTAGAGAGATCATTTTAAATCCTGATACCAAACATGAGTAAGTTACAATTATTAAGTGGACCACACTAGCAGTGGGACAATGATTCTGACTGTTAAACCCGTAAACCGGCTCTCAAGTGGCCCACCGTAACATTTACTGTCCATCCAATCTGTTCAAACAAATATCATATTGATCCAAAATTTCTTTGACCATTGAAAGGGTTTCAATGGTAGGAGTTCAATCCTCAAAGTGTGGCCCATTTAAGTTTTTGATCTGTCTTGTTTTTCTGATCAAGCCTTACGACCAAATCAGTAAGTGGACGGACGGTTTGGATATAACTCGTACCTCATGATGAGACCCACAGAAGTAGGTGACGTCAACACACAGCTGGGCTGCTGTTGTGTGGTACACCAGCAAATGGGTTCGCGCGGCGGTGTCTCTACGAGCAAGAGTCTGACGGTCTAGTCAGGGTTCATGGGGCCCACCATGATGTATGTTGTTCATCAACTCCGTCCATCCATTTCTACTGTTCATTTTAGGGAACGATATCAAAAAAGGAGGTAGATCGAAGCTCCGAGTGGAACACATCACATATCAATGGTAGATGATTAATCTCTATTGTTTCCTATGGTGTGTTCCACATGGGCCTTTGATCTGCCTTCATTTTTGGCTCATGCCTTAAATTGAGCTGCCAGAATGGATGGACATATTCGATAAAACACACATATTGTGGTGGGCCTCATAAACCACTTTTTTTGATATTGCACCCGCGACCAAGGTGTAATAACCGGGCTTATTATGATTCGTTGGGGTTTTCAGACAGATCAACCATTGAAGAGCTAAAAACCAGATGGCTCACTCATCCATTTCTGCTTCTCCCGATTGGAGGTCTACGCGTGGAGCTGGGAAGGCGAATGGGACTCTATTTCGACAACTTCAGATCAAGCCACCGTCCCTTCAATAATGTAAGAGTCGCCTTTCTCCCAACATCATTCTCAAACAGAGTATTTGCCCGGTGCTCATGACTCGCTACGGAACCTCCACCATGCCGGGGGACCAAGCAGGGCATAGCTAGTGGCATGTGCGGTCTATGTGCCTAAAGATTGAAGAAAGGCCTTTTCCTTCTAAATGATTTCACCGTCAAGGAAAACACTACACGACTGTTGGCATTAGGCATTTTTTTGGTAGTGTCTTGACTATAGTAAAGAGGCTCAAGGTTGAAAAGTCTCACAGGAAACAATGTTGAAAGGAAATATTTGGGTTATGTAAAGAAATTCTATCAACATTAGGGTGGTGGAAGCATTAAACCAATGTATCACGATGATAATCGGTATAGAGTGCAAAAGTAATGATTACTACGCCAAAACAGTGAAAAAAGGACAGTCCAAAACCATCTCAAATGACCAAAAAGGACTGTTATGGACCATCGCATGGGTCATTAAATTTTGTCGTGTCTTATTACTTAAAGGACGGTTGAAAATTACAGTCACTCTTATTGACAAAAAAAGGACGGTCATGGACCGTCTCTTATGAGCCTTTAAAGGACGGCCATGGACCGTCCTTAAAAAGGACTGTCATGGACCGTCTCTTATGAGACTTCAAAGGATGGCCATGGACCATCCTTTATAAGGACTTATTAAGTCTCTTATGAGCCTTCAAAGGACGGTCATGGATCGTCCTTAAAAAGGACTGCTATAATCCGTCTCTTATGACCCTTAAAAGGACATTTTCAAATTTGAGACGGTCAATATACACCTGTTACAATATATTTCATCGTATTCTTCCTGATATACACCTATTATATAATATATTTCATCATATTCACATTCACATCCATCCAAACATAAACTACATACATCCAAACATAAATTACATCTATCAAAATACAAAATCTTATCCACATTACATTCATCCACGCATAAATACATATAAGTTTAACATCATAAATTTAAAAAAAAATAATAAAGAAAGGAAAAAAAATTAGCAACAATTTTCTTTTTGTCTTTCATCTAATAAAAAAATATTCAACCAACAAAACATTATAATTCAGAATCATGAAGAATTACAGAAACTTCTTCTAAAAAAGTGGACACTTTTTTAAAATAAAAGTGATCATTAAAATAAAACTAATGCAAGCAAATAATGCAAAAAAATGTTTCAATTCAAGTTAATAGATACAACAACAAAAATTAAAGCTTTGTAAAAAAGAGGCATGTGTTAAAAGGGATACATTCTTGTTTGTTGCCATGTGATTGGGCTACATTATTACAACAATCGGTTTCAGGTTCGGGATCGGGTTTAGGTTTGAGTTTTCGAGTTTAGGTTTAGGTTTAGGTTAGAGAGTTGAGATTAGGATTAAGTGTAGGTCTAGGTTTAGGGATTTGAGAATACATTTAGGTTTTAGGTTTAGGTTTAGGTTTTAGGTTATAGGTTTAGGTTTAGGTTTAGATTTTAGGTTTAGGTTATAGGTTATAGATTAAGGTTTAGGTTATAGGTTTTGGTTTAGGTTTAGGTTTAGGTTAAGGTTTATATTTAGGTTTAGGTTATAGGTTATAGTATATAGGTTATAGCTTTAGGGAATTGAGAATAGGTTAAGGTTAAGGTTTAGGTTTAGGAAATCGGGTTCGGGTTCGGGTTCAGGTTCGGGATCGGGTTTAGGTTTGGGTTTTCAAGTTTAGGTTTAGGTTTAGGTTAGGGAGTTGAGATTAGTATTAGGTGTAGGTTTAGGTTTAAGAATTTGAGAATACATTTCAGTTTTAGGTTTAGGTTTAGGTTTTAGGCTTAGGTTTAGGTTATAGGTTTAGGTTTAAGTGTAGGTTATAGGTTTAGGTTTAGGTTAGGTTATAGATTTAGGGTTTAGGGCTGAGCTCAGGGCCGTTAGCGATGGCCTCGCCCTTTGTGCCGTCTACGGGTTGAAAGCTATGGAGGTGGAAACTGATTCCAAAGTCATGGTGAATATGATTAAGGGGGTTTCATGTAGCTCTTGGAACTGTAAGCCGTGGCTGAACCAGATCTCTAATTTGACTCGGTCCTCCTCTTTCATCTTTAGAGCTATCTTCAGAGAGGGGAATGCACCGGCAGATAGTCTGGCGTGTTTGGGCAGCTCCATCCAGGGAAACACTGATTACCCGACCACTAATGACCTCCCTTTGATCGCTCGAGGTTTGACCTTCTTGGATAAAGTGGGGCTGGGGTTCCTCAGAGAGATGTAGATACTTTCCTTTCTTTTTGTGTAGCTCACGGTAGGTGGTCCCAGTCTTTTTGTAAGGGCCCACCCGAATGGATGTACATGCTTCGTGGTTAATGGAAAAAAAGTTTATTAAAAAAAAAAAAAGGTTAGGTTATATGTTAAGGTTTAGGGAATTGAGAATAGGTTAAGGTTTAAGTTTAGGAAATCGGGTTCGGGTTCGGGATCGGGTTTAAGTTTGGGTTTTCAAGTTTAGGTTTTAGGTTTAGGTTAGGGAGTTGAGATTAGGATTAGGTGTAGGTTTAGGTTTAGGGATTTGAGAATACATTTAGGTTTTAGGTTTATGCTTAGGTTATAGGTTATAGGTTATAGGTTAAGGTTTTAGGTCATAGGTTTTGGTTTAGGTTAAGGTTATAGGTTTAGGTTTAGGTTTAAGTTTAGGTTATAAGCTATAGGTTTAGGGAATTGAGAATGGGTTAAGGTTTAGGTTTAGGAAATCGGGTTCAAGTTCGAGATCGGGTTTAGGTTTGGGTTTTCAAGTTTAAGTTTAGGTTAAGGAGTTGAGATTAGGATTAGGTGTAGGTTTAGGTTTAGGGATTTGAGAATACATTTAGGTTTTAGGTTTAGGTTTAGGTTATAGGTTATAGGTTTAGGTTTAGGTTTAGGTTTAGATTTAGGTTAAGGTTTAGGTTTATGTTATAAGCTATAGGTTTAGGGAATTGAGAATAGGTTAAGGTTTAGGTTTAGGAAATCGGGTTTGGGATTGGGTTTAGGTTTGTGTTTTCAAGTTTAGGTTTAGGTTTAGGTTAGGGAGTTGAGATTAGGATTAGGTGTAGGTTTAGGTTTAGGGATTTGAGAATACATTTAGGTTTTAGGTTTAGGTTTAGGTTATAGGTTATAGGTTTAGGTTTAGGTTTAGGTTAAGGTTTAGGTTTAGGTTTAGGTTATAAGCTATAGATGGGTTTAGGGAATTGAGAATAGGTTAAGGTTTAGGTTTAGGAAATTGAGTTCGGGATTGGGTTTAGGTTTGCGTTTTCAAGTTTAGGTTTAGGTTTAGGTTAGGGAGTTGAGATTAGGATTAGGTGTAGGTTTAGGTTTAGGGATTTGAGAATTCATTTAGGTTTTAGGTTTAGGTTTAGGTTATAGGTTATAGGTTTAGGTTTAGGTTTAGTTTAAGGTTTAGGTTTAGGTTTAGGTTTAGGTTATAAGCTATAGATAGGTTTAGGGAATTGAGAATAGGTTAAGGTTTAGGTTTAAGAAATCGGGTTCGGGTTTAGGTTTGGGTTTTCAAGTTTAAGTTTAGGTTTAGGTTAGGGAGTTGAGATTAGGATTAGGTGTAGGTTTAGGTTTAGGGATTTGATAATACATTTAGGTTTTAGGTTTAGGTTATAGGTTATAGGTTTAAGTTTAGGTTTAGGTTTAGGTTTAGGTTATAAGCTATAAGTTTAGGGAATTGAGAATAGGTTAAGGTTTAAGTTTAGGAAATCGGGTTCAGGTTCGGGATCGGGTTTTGAAGACGGGGCTTTTGAAGATTTGAGGTACACTTGGTGTAATAATATTAGACAAGACAAGGTGAATCTGGGAAAGGCTAGGTAAGACGTCTTAGTTAACATGTAGTGGATTAGGGCCTTCATGATTTTCCAAGTCACCCGCTTACCATATTTTTTTGGACCACTCGCCTCTTCTTATTTCGATAAAAGAGGATTAAAACTAGGTGCCACTTCCCTCTAGGTCACAAAGGATCTGGGTAACTCACAAGGGCTTCCAAGATGTGGTGAGGAAGAGTTAGGAGGATGTTTTTCTTCGCCAATGATTAAATTTTATGTTAAAATAAGAAGATTAAAATTTTCTTTGAGGGAGCGGAATAAGGAGTTTAGGAATAAGTTTATAACGTTGAGGCGATAAAGAATGCAATATCTAAGGTAGAATATGACCTTCTTAACTTTAGTCTGAATCATGATAGAGGCGTGTTGGAAGATGGAAAAGCAAAACGTTTTATGGAATCAAAATTCAAGAAATAATTGGTTAAGGGAAGGGCAAAAATATACTAGATTCTTTCTTTTAACCCAATTTAGCTCTCGGCAAAAAGCCTTTAGGTGCGTTGTGGGACAATTGTTATCATTGTATCACTTGAATTTGAACACCTAAGAGTTTTAAGGCACCCTTACATCTGGAGAGGGACATAAGTCCCTAAATTTTGTGGAACGGAGGTCCCCACACTGCTATCTTTATAATTGAATTTGCATTATTCAGAGTTTCTCTTGGAGCTCCTCCATTTCTATTCGGTTCATTTGAGGGGGGCTACGCCCTTAGCGGTATGACCTGGCTCACTTTTTCATCGTAGTAGTCTATTTCTTCGACTTCCTGGCTCTCATGATAGGGTGGTTGTTGAAACAAAACTGGACTTCTAGCTATAAGAGGTTGCTAGAATTTCGTTAATGCAATGATTTGTGCACCTTGTTTGTCAATCACACGAGTCCATGTGTCATGTAATCGGTTGAACCCTTAAAAGTTGAAGACCGAAGACACAAGAGGACATAATGCATTAAGGAGTGAAGAACAGTTATATGAGGTACCTTGGTGACTCTAACTCTTGACCCAAAATAACCTATACCTTTAGATGAACCTAAACTTAATAGATAATCATCCTCTGCCTTAAAAGCCTAATTGGAACATGATAAGTAATACTAAAAGATATGCTAAGCTACTGTAAATATTTCAGCCCAAAATAACAAGTTTCGTAGGATTCTCGATCTCATCAAGTAATCCTTGATGTCATCGAGTGATCCTTGATTGATCTTAAGTGATCAGGCTCAAGTAATCTTCGATGCCATTGAGCGATCCTTAATCGATTTCGATTGATCAGGCTCAAGCGATCGAAGGTGGCTAGAAATGTCCAGTGATAAAATGAATAATTTTTAGATTTTTTCGATGCCAATGAGTAAACCTTCGATGGATCGAGGGCATCAATTGATTGCTCTATTACGCCATTTTTTTTCTTTTTGCCAGTGAAAGTTAATTCGTTTATGAAGGGCATACAGACCTTGGGCATTTTGACGAGTTGTCAGTGTAATAGATGGTTAGGTGTTTTTTCACTCATACGCTATACCCTAAACTTTTAAATCTATGAGATCCAAGCCTCCTTCTTAAGCTTCATCACTTTAATAAGAATTTAAATCTCAATGGACTAGAAGAGCTTGATCTTTACAATTATTCTAGAGATTAGATTTGAACCAATAGTCAAATCCTTGTTTGAATCCTGTAGGACACCCATATAGGTAGAATCCCATAGGATTTCAATTACACCATTAGTTGTACAAATTCTACCAACCTCCCATCACCATGGTCACTGCAATAGAGCATCAAATGCAAGATGTTTGATCTTGGAGCTGAAACATTGGCAACACATTGGCATCAACGATCAGGGGAGTGAAAGGGGAGTTGATTGAAGCAGGTGAGGGCATTGATCAAGCAACTCGAGACAACACGTCAAAGTGACTCAATTCGACAAGTGAGTGTCATTTAGTGAGTCTATACTCTCTTTCCTTCTGTAGGATTGAAGGTAAGAGTTTGTGACCCAAACCCGATAGATTCTCGTATATGACCTAGGCTCTTATATAAGGCTAAATTCACCAGACATGAGTATTTACATGTTAGTCTCAATGTTAAGAGGAGATTGAGGGAATTAAAAGTGACCCCCACCTAGGTTATCCATAAGTACCTACCTATTGCTCCTGTTATGGGGAGTTTACTGAACTTGGAACTGGCCTCGGCTGAGAGTGTTTACTAAAACTTGCCCTTGGCTTCCATTAGGGGGAGTTGATGTTGAAAATTGAATAGAAATCATGATCGAAGGATGTGATTAAAGTCGACTCCTATTCGTGAGAGGATACTAACAGAAGTGCCCTATGGTAGAGGGTTGTTCTGACTGGAAACTTCTTTTGGGAGGGTGTGGAGTGTTCTGTTCGGACCTTGAAAGCAGAGGATGAACTAACCTAGATGATGAAAAAAGTGAAAGAGCTGGTGGATGTTGTTGCGTATGGCCAGCTTAGGCGCTTGCTGTCGTTACTTGTGTGCTTTGCTCCCTCCTATCTTGTATAAGACGCGTGAGTATTTTAATGCATGACATTCATATTCTGCACCAACTCTTGAAGGATTCATAATGACTTTTGTTGGGTTTGCCTAATTAAGGAGAGGGAGATCTGGCATCTCGAGAGCTAAGAGAGGGAGAGCTTCGTCGTCATGGGTTGCTTGGTTGCTCAAGACTTGGTATGGATTGGGCTACGATGAGGCACTATGGGACTTGTTTGGACACCTTACTTGTGTGGGCGCAATAGTTCTAGAATTTTTTTTCTCTTTTTTGATGTTTTTGGGATGGAAATGAATGCAAGCGATGCAGATGCTGGACTATAAATATTGGATGTAGAGAATATAATCCCTTAATTTTCACGGCATTTTTTTCAAGGTGGGTCACGACTAGAGGAGCTAATAACTCCCCACCCATTGGAGTCGACATGTGTGTGTGTGTGTGTGTGGTTTTGATGTTTGATTTGGACTCGCTCTTAGTTAATTAACTTAGATTTTTGCAATCGGCTATATCATGTAAAATCCTTAAGTCAGGAAATCTGAGAACTCTCTATTCTAAAATGACTCATAATGACAGAGAAAGAAGTTCTTTGACACTTTCATTGCTTGCATCAATATGCGGTCTCTACTTCATATAACTTAGTGAAATATAAAGGATTTGATTAGTCTAGCTAACGTCCAAACATTATAATGAAATGGCATGTGATACAATATATTACAATGTCCAATCAGGAGTGGGAGTGAGGGATATTTGACAAAAGCAATCTGAAAGGACTAGTTTACTTAAGGTAGAGAAAGGAATAGGTTTCTAGTTAATTTGAATTTTCTAGTATGACAAGATCTAAGGAATCAGTGAGTCACAAAGCATATACTTCAACTGACTAGAGTAGTAGGGCAGTTGGGAAGATACATGCTGATGAGAATGCTTAGAATGCAAGATTGAGGCGAATAAAGGATGCGATGTCCAACTAAGGAATGGGAGTGAGGGAGTTGTGATGGCAATCTGACAAGACCTATTTTCCTAATGAAGGACAATAAACAAAAAAAAAAAAAAACTCTAGTTAGTCTAAGTTTTTGATAGGTAAGACCCAAAAGACTGGAAAGCCGCAGAGTATACATTAGGGTAGACTAGGAAAGCAAGGCAGGTTGAGAAAGAAGATGATGATCAAAATACAGATATCAAGATGAATGCAACTGATCTGTAGTTGGGTAAAAGGGATGGACGACACGGATTGATCGGGATATGAGTTAGATCAATCTTTGGATGGCTTAGGTGGCTAAAATTTGGGCTTGACTACACCGACCAAAGGTTGGAAAGGTTTCCTCTCCTTGCACTATCTTTCTCAGTTTGGTGGATGGATGGGTAAGCTATGCTCACTCTTCTTTTCTCCCTCTCTTCTTAAAGATGAGTGATAATGATAAGTGTGATGGGTTTTTTTGACCCATCTTCGACCGGTCGTGAGCCCTGCTCGACCGGTCGAAGGCTGGTGGTCGACCAGTCGAAGGTTTGAGTCGTGACACGACTCAAAGTCCAGCGAGTTTTTTTTGGCTGTTTTTAACTGTAGCTACGACTGGTCGAAGGGATGGCTCAACTGGTCGAAGGGGTCCTACGACCAGTCGAAGACTCGGCTCGACTAGTCGTAGGTTACACAGTTTGTTCTGCGATTTTGCGCAAAACTGCGGATTTGAGTCCTTTCGCAACTGGGATGCGGAAAGGAGTTTTCCAAAACTATAAAAGGGGTTGCCTAGGATTTTCTAAGTACAACAAGAGGGTTTCTTAAAGCTTTGAAAGGGATTTGCTGAAGGGTTTAGGGCTATTAAAGGTGAGAGAGAAGAAGAAAGAGAGAGATGAAGCTTATAGAAGGGAGGTTCTGCTCGTGGAGGCTTTCTACTGTGCAATCTATATCTCAGCACTTTTATGTCCTCATAATTGGCTAGATCTCTCCGTTTTCTCTATTTCTCTTATTGTTTATCCACTCCTGAGTGAGTGAAGAAGATTATAACATTCTACTTCATAGTGGATTGTTGATCTGGACGAGGTCCCGTGGTTTTTACCTCTTTGAGGGTTTTCCACGTAAAAATCTCTTGTGTGGTGTGTGATTGATGCTTTGATTTATTTCATTGCTTTATTATCCATAATTTTGGTTTGTTTCGGGAGGCTAGATCCTAAGGTTTGTGCAAGGCATCCCAACAAAGTGGTATCAAAGCTAAGTTCATTGAACGGGTAGGATCGGTTTTGAATTATGGAAGGTGTCTCATCAAGGATGATCAGCCTCAATGGTTCTAACTGGACCATATGGAAGGCTAAGATGGAGGACTTGCTTTATTGCAAGGACCTATATTCTCCAATCTTAGGCATATCAGCAAAATCCAAGGATATGACTGATGATGATTGGAAGAAGACGGACCGAAAGGCGGTGGGGTTTATTAGACAATGGTTGGATGATTCTGTGTTCCACCATGTGTCTATAGAAACCTCAGCCGCTAGCCTATGGCTAAAATTGCAAGGGCTATATGAGACGACAACAGCCGGTAATAAGATTTTCTGATAAGGCGACTTGTGAATCTCAAGTTCAAGGATGGTGGTTCTGTGGGTGAGCACATGAATGAGGTCAGCAATATAGTGAACCAACTCTCCTCTATGAAGATGGTTCTGGATGATGAATTGCAGACTTTACTTTGCTTAGTTCATTGCCTGACAGTTGGGAGACATTAGTGGTGTCTCTAAGTAACTCCGCGCCAGACGGAAAGATATCCATGGAACAGGTTACTAGTTGTCTCTTCAATGAAGAGACAAGGAGGAAGTCTCAGGGGTCTACTCAGCAAGAGGCCCTTGTGACACAGGAACGAGGAGAGGAAAGAACAGGAAGGGCGGAAAGGCCCGAGATAAATTAAGAAGCAAGTCGAGTAATAGAAAAGATGTTGATTGCTGGAATTGTGGCAAGAAGGGCCACTACAAGCATGAATGTCGTGGTAAGAAAAACGACATGAAAGGAAAATGGAAGGAAGATGAATCAGATTCCACTGCAGTCGCTTCAGAAGGCGACATGGTAGTTATTCTTTCAGTAGATCACGATGTATGTCTCACGGCTACGAGTCAGGACACCGACTGGGTGATAGACTCGGGAGCTTCTTTTCATGCGACTCTACGCAGAGACTTCTTCACAAGCTACAAGTCAAGTGACTATGAGACTGTGAAGATGGGAAATTCTGGCGTATCAAAAATCGTGGGAGTCGGTGATATTTGTGTGAAGATCGATGTGGGCTGTACATTGGTTCTCAGGGATGTGAGGCATATCCCAGACCTTCGCCTCAACTTGATGTCGACAGGAAGGTTGGATGATGATGGTTATGAAAGCCGGTTTGCTGGTGGGTAATGGAAGCTCATTAAGGGTTCGTTGATCGTGGCCAGAGGAAAGAAGTGTTGCACCCTTTATAAGGAAAGTGTCGGTATATGCAAGGGTGGATTGAACGTAGCGGAAGATTCAGCTATTGACATGTGGCACAGGCGTCTAGGCCACATGAGTGAAAAAGAGCTTCAGCTACTAGTAAGGAAGCGGCTCCTTCCAAACGTGACAGGTACACCTCTCAAAACCTGTCTTTATTGTTTATCAGAGAAACAACATAGAGTTTCATTTATTAAAACTACTTCTCATGTTAATAAAGTGCATGCATTAGATTTGGTTTATTCTGATGTTTGTGGTCCCATGAGGATAAAAACCTTGGGTGGGGCATTATATTTTGTTACTTTTATAGATGATGCATCTAGGAGGGTTTGGGTTTATGCTTTGAAATTCAAGGACGAGGTCTTTGGTGTGTTTAAATTGTTTCATGCTATGGTCGAGAGAGAGGCAGGTAGACCATTGAAGTACATCCGCACAGACAATAGTGGTGAATACATTGACAACTTTCATGAGTACTGCAAGTCCTTAGGTATACGGCATGAACAGACGGTTCCCAAGACCCCTCAACATAATGGTGTAGCTGAGCAAATGAATCGCACCATTGTTGAGAGAATCAGATGCATGTTATCCCATGCGAAATTGCCCAAGACGTTCTGGGGAGAAGCAATGCACACGATGGTGTATTTGATAAACAGGTCTCCATCAGCCCCATTGAATGGAGAAGTACCTGAGAAGGTGTGGACTGGACATGATCCATCGTACAATCATCTCAGGGTGTTTGGATACAGGGCATCCGTTCATGTACCAAAGGACGAGAGGTCCAAGCTCGATATGAAGATCAGGCAGTGTGTGTTCTTAGGGTACAGTGATGAAAAATTCGGTTATAGGTTATGAGATCCGACCGAGAAGAAGCTCGTCAGGATCAGAGATGTGGTTTTGTTTGAAGATTAGTGTATAGAAGACATTGGTAAGCCAGAGAAGAATCAGCCTAGTTCAAGTGAGCTAGAGGACATGGATCTGATTACTCCTCTCGTGGTGCCTGATGACGGGGGAGTACAACAAGGTGCAGAGGACGAGGGAGTTCTTTCAGAAGATGGACCAGGGGAGCAGCCCCCACTTGATCCACCTGTTGAGCCACAGGTGAGGAGGTCATCTAGGGACAAATAGCAGTCCAAGAGGTACTCGCCACATGAGTACATTATGCTGATTGATGGGGGAGTGCCAGAAGATTATTCTGAGGCCCTAGCCGACGAGCATAAGGAGGAGTAGTTGAAAGCTATGCAAGAGGAGATGAAATCCTTGCATAAGAACCACACCTATGATATGGTGAAACTGCCTAAGGGCAAGAAAGCACTGAGCAACAAGTGGGTGTTCAGGAAGAAGATTGGGCAGAAAAATTCACAGATGAGGTTTAAGGCCAGACTTGTGGTGAAAAAGTTTGGTCAGAGGAAAGGCATAGACTTCGATGAGATATTCTCACAAGTGGTGAAGATGACATCCATATGGTTGTTGCTTGGGTTGGTGGCTAGCATGGATCTGGAGATAGAGTAGTTAGATGTTAAAACTGTCTCCTCCATGGTGACCTGGAAGAAGAGATCTACATGCACCAACCAGAGGGGTACGAAGTCAAGGGCAAGGACCATATGGTGTGTAGGCTGAGGGAGAGTTTGTATGGGCTGAAACAAGCTCCACGGCAATGGTACAAGAAGTTCGACTCGTTTATGTTGAAGCATGGATATGACAGAAAGGAGTCGGACCACTGTGTGTTCACGTGCAAGTTCTCAGATGATGATTTCTTAGTTCTGCTGTTATACGTTGATGACATGCTCATCATGGGAAAAGACATCAAGAAGATTGACAAGCTGAAACTGGAGTTGGGCAAGTCTTTTGTGATGAAAGACGTGGGCCCGGCTAGACAGATCCTAGGAATGGAGATAACCCGTGACAGAAGCAGCAGGAAGCTTTGGCTGTTACAAGAGGGGTATATTGAGAAAGTCCTAGAGCGGTTCAATATGAATGTAGCGAAGCCGGTCAGTACTCCACTGGATGGTCACTTCAGATTGAGCGACAGCTAGTGTCCCAAGACAAAGGCAGAGGTGGAAGAGATGCAGAAGATACCCTACGCGTCAGCCGTAGGAAGTTTGATGTATGCTATGGTGTGTACACGCCCAGACATAGCATATGCGGTTGATGTTGTCAGCCGGTATCTTGCCAATCCTGGCAAAGAGCATTGGGCAGCGGTGAAATGGATACTACGATATCTAAAAGGCTCATCTAGGTTGAGCCTATGCTATGGTGACGGTAAACCTGTGTTAGAAGGCTACACAGATGCAGATATGGCAGGTGACATAGACTCCAGGAAGTTTACATCGGGGTTCATGTTCACGTTTGCAGGGGGAGCGGTTTCTTGGTAGAGCAAGCTACAGAAGGTCATAGCATTGTTGACGACAGAGGCTGAATACATTGCAGTCATAGAAGCATGTAAAGAGATGCTTTGGATGAAAAAGTTCCTACAGGAACTTAGCCTAAAGCAGGAAGAACACGTGGTCTATACACTTGAGCAAGAATCCAAGTCAGCATTCCAAGTCAAAGCACATAGAGATTCGGTATCACTGGATCAGGGATATTTTGGAACAGAAGGTGTTACAGCTTGAGAAGGTCCACACGGACGATAATGGGTCAGACATGATGACCAAGGCTTTGCTCAAGGGCAAGTTTGAGGTTTGTAGAAACCTGGCTGGCTTGAAGAAGGTGGATCCCTCCTAGGTCAAAAAGGGAGAGATTTGATGGATTTTTTTGACCCATCTTCGACCGGTCGTGAGCCCTGCTCGACCGGTCGAAGGCTGGTGGTTGACCAGTCGAAGGTTCGAGTCATGACACGACTCAAAGTCCAGCGAGTTTTTTTTACTGTTTTTTACTGTAGCTACGACTGGTCGAAGGGATGGCTCGACTGGTCGAAGGGGTCCTACGACCAGTCGAAGACTTGGCTCGACTAGTCATAGGTTACGCAGTTTGTTCCGCGATTTTGCGCAAAACTACGGATTTGAGTCCTTTCGCAATTGAGATGCGGAAAGGAGTTTCCCAAAACTATAAAAGGGGTTGCCTAGGATTTTCTAAGTACAACAAGAGGATTTCCTAAAGCTTTGAAAGGGATTTGTTAAAGGGTTTAGGGCTATTAAAGGTGGGAGAGAAGGAGAAAGAGAGAGAGGAAGCTTATAGAAGGAGGTTCTCCTCGTGGAGGCTTTCTACTGTGCAATCTATATCTCAGCGCTTCTATGTCCTCATAATCGGTTAGATCTCTCCGTTTTCTCTATTTCTCTTATTGTTTATCCACTCCTACGTAAGTGAAGAAGATTGTAACGTTCTACTTCATAGTGGATTGTTGATCTGGATGTGGTCCCTTGGTTTTTACCTCTTTGAGGGTTTTCCACGTAAAAATCTCTTGTGTGGTGTGTGATTGATGCTTTGATTTATTTCATTGCTTTATTATCCATAATTCTGGTTTATTTCGGGAGGCTAGATCCTAAGGTTTGTGCAAGGCATCCCAACAAAGTGAAGAGGAAATTGGTATTTATAGGCGTGAGGATGGCACTTTCCTAGTTTCTAGGAAGTTTAGAGGCTAAAGGAGGCTTGGAGTGATGTGATTGGCTATGATAATGGGTGTGCCATGTGACATTTTGTCATTGATTAGATAGATGGTAAAGAACGTATTTTTAAAGAAAACTAGGGGAAAATGGGTCATTTTAGTTCGAGTGGGACTCATGAGGTAAGGGGTGGAATTTTGTCTCCTTCACCCACTCCACTGCGAAATCTTACTATATTTCATGTGGCTGGTGGTGCACCATGCACCGTTAACCACATGGATGGGTTTGAATTTCATTGGGAGCTCTGGTGAAACCGGAGTTGCCCTTGGGCTTCTCATCTTGATCTATCAGTCTTTTAGCTAAGTGGGCTTGGGCTTGGGCTTGGACTCGGCTTTGGAAGCATGCAGATAGATTGTGCTATCCTATGTGGGGTTTTTAAATTAAGGTGTGAAATAGACATTTTTTTTTCTACAAAGGATTTGGACATTGTGGTCTCACCCAACGAGTTCTTTGAATATGGTTTATTTGGATTTATATATATATATCGGGCTTTGATTTGCATTTCTCTTTGCTATGGCTCACCAGAGTCATGGATCAGGCTGAAAATTGGGCCTATAGCATTTCAAGGGGTGAGGCATCACTTGGACCGTTCAGATTTTGTGCACATGACACGTGTGCAAAGGTGCTCATTGGTGCTCACGTGGAAAGGTGCGCAGGTGACCATCTCCCTCTATATATATATATATATATATATATATATATTTGACTAAAAGGTAGGAGCTTACCACATATAACTTTATTGATTTAAAAAATTGGCTATACAACCATCTGAGTGGGTGCTGCCATAAAAGGAAATTATCCATATCTATCATATAACGCCAATATATAGCACAAAGCCAAAGAAAACAAACCCAAATAGAGAATTTTGTTGGGATTTGTGTTGCGGAATCACACCGATATGGATCTAGGATAACAATTCATAAGCATCAAGCAATCACAAGAGAACACAAAGATTTAACGTGGAAAACCCTTTTGGGAAAAAACCACGGCACAAAGCGATAAAAGTCCGCTATGAAAATAGAAATTACAAAGAGAGAGGACTTACTCAATTCGAACAACCTTGAATCTCACCCTTACTACACCCTTTAATAACCCTAGAACCCTTTTAGAAATCCTTAGAAAACTTTTAGGAAGCCTTAGAATACCTTAGAATGGCCTGAGGGACCCCTATTTATAGTTTAGGAAACTCCACTTACGCACCGACTTTAGAAAAGTCCAGAGAACGCCTTAAATTTATGTAGTCCGCATGCAGTCTGCGTAACCTTGACTAGTCGAGAGAGGACTTCGATTGGTCAAAGGACCCCTTGGACTGGTCGAGCTTGTCCCTCGACTGGTCGAGCGTCACGGACATCCAAAACACACAATTGCTAGACTTCGAGTTAAGCGGGCTTCGACCAGTCGAAGGGACTTTTAACTAGTTGAGCCAGTCCCTCGACTAGTTGAGCAGTGCAGAAAAACAAAGAAGATTTGAGGCATCTTCTGACAACAAATTTTAAAGCCGATTCTAGAGCTAGAAGAAAAACAAAACAAAAACATATCAAAAGCATTCCCTGCACATTCCCCGCAGCTTCTACACCCCCATTTCCAGTAGGCAAACACCCCCCTAACAAGAACATGACAGGGGAATCAAACAAGGCCTCACAAACTATTTTGCAATTACAATTTACAAGACCTTTCCTAAAGTATACACAGTAACCAATCAGTTTTTGGGTTTTTTTTTTTTTTTTTTTTTTTTTAAAGGGAAGTGGGTTCATGTCATTGAGATTTCATTCATACGAGAAAATTTACAGCCTTTCAGAACACAACAAACTTTATGGCCTCCAGCTACTCCGATTTGGATTATTTCTATTAATTATGTTATATATTCTTTAAAATTATGGGCTTGCGTTTGGATTATAAAAGAGCTACTTCATGATTTATGCCTTGTTGGCCATTACTAAAAAAAAGAAAGGAAAGAGGTTACGTTTGTTATTACCTTATGGCCAAATGGGACCAAATAAGATATGATGATCTATGGGCCAAAATTCACTAAAAACATTATAATAGAATTCACTATGGAGCTTGCCTTAGATAGTTTGCTGCAATAAAATCAGCTTTTTTGGAAGATCTTAGCCATTTGATCAAGAGCATGAGAGTGGAAACAGCAAAAATCAGTTGTACCATCAAATATAATAACATCCATTTAACATGATTCCATGCCATGTTTGTAGGCCAGTAAATCATTGAAAATGGATGGTTGATTTTTTATTTTTAAATTTTATTTTAACATACAACCACACACCCACACCCACACGGGAACTTGAACCCAAGACCTCAGTTTTGAAACACTCTACCTACCATTGAGACATGAGTTGAAAAATTCATCATACTAATAGCTTTAAGTAATTTGGGCCAGCTACATGAATCCATGATTGGGAAAAGAAAAAAGATATAGATATATATATATATATATATATATATATATATATATATATATATATATATATATATATAGATATATGAAAAACGTCACCTGCGAACCAGTTCGTATGTAGCACGTACGAACTTTTTTGAGAACCCATCATACGTGATGAATCTCACAAATCTGAACCGTCCACATGAAGCAGAACCTCATGAAACTTAATAGTGCGAATTTTCACTTTGATCCGAAACTTTGGTGGACCATGAATAACGTAAACAGGTTCTTTCTTTGATTTTAATTTCTCTTTGTTACGGATGGTATGTATAAAAGTTTTAGATAAAAGTAAAACTTGGTCCCGGGGGTTTTCACTAGGTGCTGCTTCACATGAACGGTTCAGATTTTGGATCCACATCACGTATGATGGGTTTTCAAAAAGTTCGTACGTATTACGTACTAACTAGTTCGCAGGTGAGCGTCTCTCTCTCTCTCTCTCTCCTCTCTCTCTCTCTCTCTCTCTCTATATATATATATATATATATATATATATATATATATATATATATAATATATATATATATTACCAAAAGCCAACATCAAACATATATTTGTGGCCTACCTCATGACCAGATAAGCTTGATCTATGGGCTGCAGAGTGTAATGGTGGGTGCCCACTTGAACAACCGCCAAGATGTAGCACATAGTGAGACATGAGCCCACTTTTGTAGCCCACATAAGGCTTGAAATTTCCTTATTTTTATCCAATGTATATATTTCAATGGACTTGTTACAAATATTATGTCAAATGTCCCGTATGTACACTAATTTGGTGTATGAAAGCTGATTTACTTAATCAAGTATGGTTATATGAATATATTATAGAATTCGAATGCATTACAATTATATTATTAGATGCCAAACACAAGTTTTGTATTCTAGTGGATTCCAATTACAGGAATTGGTTTGCGACTGCCTTTTGAATACGAGTAGGGCTCCTATTGAAACGCTTTCCCTCCCTCAAAAGGCGGCTGTCAAATTCTAATCCAAGTTTTGGCTTTGGTTTTTTATAATCACTTCCCTGTAAATTTTTATAATCTTTGGACACTCAAAAGTACTTCAATAAATTTCAAAATTACAATCTGTCCAGGGTGGAATGTTGCTGGAAGTGTAACTGTCCTGAATTTGGGCCATCCAAATGGGTGGGTTCTGAGCCTCCAAAATTCCTGAAATTTGGACCCAAGGTCTCTCATCAAGCCTACAACAAAGTGGGACCCAGAAGATGGTCTACCTTCTAAGAAAATATTTTTAAAATTTTGTTTTTATGGGACTATGCTGCTGGACTGCACAGCAGAAATTTCTGGCAGTCCACTATATTGGCCCATCCTTTTTTATGCCCAAATGGGGTCCATTGGGGCTGAAATTTTGTATGGTTGTAGGTGGGTCATGCAGCTACAAGAATCACATATAAATTTGTATCAATCTTTCCATCAAATTCCCAGAAATCAGGCTTCAATGTGGCCCAAAAATTTATCCAGACAGTTTCTGAACAACAACATTACATTGGAATAAAATAATTTTAATCAGTAATTAAAATTGGATTTCATCCCAGAAAATTGGATGATGGGCTACTCTAGTGGGCCCCATAAATATCCAAATCATCCTACCATACAAAACACCTTTGCATGTGCCCCAATTAGTTAGATTTTGGGGATACATGTCATAGGATGGGATGCCATGGGTGTCCTCTCCTTTTTAGGTGGCTGAATTTTTGTTGGCCCACAAGGTGGGCCACACACCATGATTAGGGATGAGAATAAGGGAAAAGAACAGAAGGAAGGGAAATCCGGCTATAGGGAAGGGCTCCGCCACTATTGGGCCCTCCCAAGAAAATCCAACCACACATCATACACCAATATACATCTACACTATGAATCTCATACATGCATGACTAAAAATTAAAATGGATGGTGGGGATGCCATTTCCATCATGATCCTAATTAGGTCTAGATGACCTCATCATGCAAGGAAATCCAAGGATCCACCATGATGGGGTCCATAAAGGAAAGCCCCATGCATGGGACATGCATGCACAAGGAATGGTTGTACAACCATTATTTTCATATCAACGAAGTTACTAGTTGTGAGCTCTCAAAAATAAAAATCATTTCACGGTGATTGTGATTTGAATTCAGATTCATATGTTGCCTACTAGAAAATACTGGGTATTCCACATGTATAAACACTACCACCTTATCGTGAACTACCTAGATCTTGAAAGTGTGAACGAAGAAGAGTGATATTATGCAGAAATTTACACAAGCAAGTCAATGAATAGGCAGGTCTTGGCAAAAAAACAAAGAAAAAAAAAAAGGCAGGTCTTGGCATCAATGGAGATAATGGGTGGCGGGCTAGAGAGCTAGAGTGTGTAAAGAGGAGAAACAAAAACTCACTTTATTGATGGCTTAACCCTTACATAGTATGCTATCTACTCAAGACAAGGAAACTCATTAAGCAGCTCATGTTCTAACTAAGATACGTAAAGTGGATGGTCAAGTCATCTAATTACTTGCTACCCAGAAACTATCCAAATTCAACACAGAAGCACATAAGATTAAACAGACTTGGAAAATGATTCTCAACAAATAGGATCTTGAAATGTGTATTGAAACTTCAATTAATACTGTCCAAATGTTTCGAGTCCAACACACCACTATATATTCCAAGATGGGAACTTACATGGAGGTGTCATTACAAGCAAAAAATAAAATAAAAAATTGTCAAGCCAATGTGGAACCATGGCCCATACGTGGAGATCATGACCCAACCCAGGGGAGCATGAGATCACTCATCTAGGTTCCAGAGTAGAGATAGTTACCTCATTCATAGAGTGGATTTTGGCATTCTGTGAAGAATTATCTGATTCAACAACCACCCTTGAGACAAAAAATCCTGGTTGTGTAGGTTGTGGGAGATCCATAGATTCACTTCCAAGCATGAGAACGACCGAGGACATGGTGGGCCTATCCGCCGCATCTTCTTGAACACATAATAGCCCAATGTGGATCCATCTCAGTGCTTCACTCGCTGGACATGTCTGGGCTAACAAAGGATCAATCAACTTCAAAGCTCTTCCATCGCACCATAATTCCCATGCCTATAATATCACAATGAATATGAGATTAAGAAGGCATATTTAATTTAGAGTCACAGAAAGAATCATACATAAGTCAGGAGGCTCTGAGCATGGTTAGGAAGATTGAGACCACTGTTCCTTTTTCCACTTAGAATCTCCAGCAGTAAAACTCCAAAGCTATAAACATCAGATTTCACAGAAAATCGCCCTCCCATTGCATACTCTGGTGCCATGTAGCCACTGTTGGCAATGACCATGATGGAAGATACATTAGAAGCGCTATGACTAGAAAAAGAGAAATTCCAAAGGGATAGGGGGCTGACAAGCATGTAATATTGAAGCCACTCATCAAGTGGTTCCAATGTGTCAATATCCTTTCCAAAAAATCATAAGTAGTCCAATGATTTGGTGTGTGATCAACATTTAACAGTTTAATTTGTAATCATCGAATGGTGGGTTTGATGCTTGTTGCCAAAGTAGAACATTGCTTGCCAACTTACTATGTTCCAACGATTCTATTGGTATTGACCTGGCTTTGATTTCCTCTCAAAAATCGTGCCATTCCAAAGTCAGAAATCTTTGAGTTCATCTCATGGTCCAATAGAACATTGCTTGCTTTTAGATCCCTGTGAATGATTCTAAGTCTCGAGTCTTCGTGGAGATAAACAAGACCCTTGGCAATTCCACCTACAATATTTTGGCATCTTTCCCAGCCTAATTGAGCTCGCTTGACTGGATCTGAAAATAACATGCAAATTGAGTAGGATCAGGTTTTACTCTTTGATTAAAATCAAACTGTGTGATGGATTTTTACATGATGCCTGTGGGAGTTTTGTGCTCTCGTTGCTGGTCCTAAGCCCGATAAAAAAAGTGTTACTCCTAGCTAGTTGGCAGTTGGTGTGAAGCTTCTTTCATATATTTAAATCAACTTTTACTATGAATCCTAACAGCAACAGGATCTGTGTAGCTGACCGCTATTAGTTGGGATAAGGCTTATATGATGATGATGACAAGTTGGACCATATTTAGGTTGCATATGTTAGAAAGAAAATTGAATTAAATCATGTCTAAACTGCATTTTGAATTAAATCATGTTTAAGTGTGTTTGATTGCACTACGTATCATGATATTTCATAATTAACATAGCTGATCCCAATTAGTAGGGATAAGGAAATTACTCAACTTTCATTTATTTGAAGGCTACTTATCTTTTAATCGATACAATTCTGGGACATCCACTGTGGGCCCTTCTCATGAATGGTTCCATTTGCAATAGAAGGGTGGAGAATGCCACATCCAATCGATTCAGATGATCTGAGAAATCTACCAATGTTTTTCTCTTTACATTATGATTCAATAAAATGTTTGTTTATTAATTGGTTGGTATGCCTACTAAGCTACTAACTCATGCTTGTGTGTGCTCCTACAACTGCATAGGCATGTTTACATTTGTGTTTGAGTGGTGAAATTCAGAAGTTGAAAAAAGAAATGTCCAAACCAAAGATGAAGACATCAAGGCTGGTGTTTGGCATGTATTCATAAATGAGCAGTTTCTCTCCTCCCTCTATACAGCAATACATGAGCTTCACAAGATTTCTATGTTGGAGTTTGGCAATCAACGTGACTTCATTCTTGAATTCCACAAGACCTTGCCCTGAACTCTTTGAAAGCCTTTTGACCGCTATTTCTTTCCCATCAGATAGCATTCCCTGAAATGATTTTCCATGCAATGGTTACTTAATCGAAAAATCCATGTAGCCTATCCTGTTTAATACTTATTCAACTACTCCAAGTAAAGACGCATTTAGATGGTGGAGCAAATCGAACTGCAAACATTCTGTGGATTGGAGATGACCTCACAAAATAAGGTTTAATCATAATGAGGAAGTAGACTATAAATTGCAATTATATAGATGTTACTGCAATCTGAAGTCCACATCCTTGATATGTGTGCTGAAGAAATTAAGGCTGTGTTTGGTTGCACCAGATATCAATGTCATGATAGTTGGTGCAACCAAGACATTGATATTTGGTACAACCAAGCGCAGCCTAAATCTTTCCTCTTTCCATTTTCATATAATAAAAAAAAGTCTACAATTAGTTCAATTGTGAATCCAAATACATCCTTAGACAACTGCCTTTAATTACCTTATATACAGGGCCAAATCCACCTTCTCCAAGCTTATTTCTATCAGAGAAGTGATTAGTAGCATCTTGTATTGTAACTAAGTCGATCAACGGGAGTTCTTGTGTTTGCTCACCATTCATACTTAATTCCATGAGTTCTGAACCAACTGGAGGCCCCAAAAATTTTAATAATGCATGGTGCCCCTTCTCTTTCACTGATTCGAAAATGAGAAAACATAAAATTAGTTCTGGACATTTCATGGCCCATTGGCTAGACGATCAGATGATCCAGACCATTCATATGACTCTCCCTACTTATGTGGCTAATGGTGTAAAAAATTACTTTGATTAGGTCTGATCTGTAGCCTTGAATTGAATGGACAAAAATGTCTCATGTGCCATTCTACTATCATGTTTCTTTCCATACAGGAATATGCACGTATTATTAATAGTAAGGCCCAATATATTGATCTTGATCATCCAATCTTTCAACCAGGCAGGTTTCATGATAAACAGGCCAAGTAGAAAATGCAGCAGGCTCAATTGAGGAAAATGTGATCTCTCACCAGTGAATTTTGACTTCCATGGCTAGGGCTGTTCCCAGGTTGAGCTCAGGAAAATCCTATGTCAGCTTGAGCCTAGCCCATCTAAATTTTTGGCCTAAAATTTAGACTCAGCCCTCGCCCAGCGCCTAAATTTAGAACCATTCATGGCTCGTGGAGGATGTACATTACCTAGATTATTTATTTATTTTATTTTGTTTTATTTTACACATGCATCCACGCACGCCGTAGACCCGTAGTGGGATTTCACCACCTATGGGTTTCAAACCCAAGACCTCGTCTGATACTCCTCAGAGTCTACCATTGAGGCAAGGACTGGAACCCTACATTACCTAGATTCATGCTCAAGCCAGCACTTGGGAAGTATCTTCAAGTCTAGCATGCATACCTCTTCTTCTTCTTTTCTTCTTCTCTTCTTCTTATTTTTTTTTTTTTTTTTTTTTTTTTTTTTTTTTTTTTTTTTTTTTTTTTTTTTTTTTTTTTTTTTTTTCTTTTTCCTGTTTTGGCCTAAAAATCAGTTCAAAGCGGTCCATTCCACGAGCTTAAAATAAAATCCAAGCCCTGACCATGGTGGGCTTCACCCAAGAGCCTAATAGGATGGCTCAGCCTATAGAACCCTATATATATATATATATATATATATATATATATATATATTATATATATATATATATATATATATATATATATATATATATATATGGCCTTAATTTTATTTAGTCTTAATAAATAAATAAATAAACCTTTTGGTGACCTCTTTCTTCCCCGTCGGTAGCAGTAGATATAAGAACTGAATAGAGCCAACCCCACAACGGATGCTACGCTAATGGAGATTATAACCTTTGATCGGTTTCCTCCATTCCCTGTCATAAAAGCAAATGCATGATTTCCAATTTCAATTGCAATGTACATTTTCAACATTAGCTTAATTAATAGGAAATAACCAAAAGAAAAATAAATAAATAAAGAAAGAATCATGCATTGGTTTCAAGTCCAATGTACAAAATAAACTTAGTCTAGTGCCGTGGGCCACGTCCCCTTGCTTGGTATGAACTGCTTTTCTCAGTCCATGAACGCTGGTGGCGTGCTCCCACCTTCTAATAATAATAATAATTAAATAAATAAATAAAAAGAAAAAAAGAGTCTGAGTTGAGGTGGGGGAAATTCAACCTAAATGGAATCGTCCCTTGCCCACCTAACCCAAGGTCCAACTAGAAGTCGAAGCGGATTGTCGGAAGCTGTGGGGACCTCAGGGATGCCCACGACAAATTCAGTCCGTCCGTCAGTTTTGAAAGAAAATCAGGTGGATCCAAAACTCATGTGGGCCATACAACATGAAACAGAGGGGATTGAAAGCCCACACTTGGAAATTTTGTAGGGGCCACAGAAGTTGTGTCACGGTGAAATTTGTTAGATTCCGGATCCTCTATTTGCATCAAAGCAGGAAAAATCATGGTTGTTGTAATCTAATTGGACCATATTATTATACACCGCATTTAATACTGCATTGCTAACGACCATGGACCAATGACGATACGGAAAAGTGGGAAAGTCATGCTTGACACAAACAGAGGGTCCTTACTCAATTTGTTACTACGGATTATCTGAGTGGTAATAATCCTATGAACGGTTTAGATGGCATATAAACATACTGATCAGTTCCAAGAAAGTTTCAACCGTGGAAATTTCCTTTCCCACTGTCTCGTTTTGTGTGGCTCACCTGGTTTTGGATCTGTCTAATTTTTCAACTCATCTCCTGTTTTGGTGTTGGAAGATGATGGATGGAGTGGATTTAAAGCTGGGCAGGATCTGACCCGAATCGACAAAACCGACTTGTTCGAACTGATCGGATCCGACCCGAACTGACAAATCTGACTCGTTCGAACCGGTTGGATCCGATCTAACCCAAACCGAAAGCCAAGATCAGGTCGGTGCAAGTAGACCCACTCAGATCCGGCCGCACATTGAGTCGAGTTCGGGTCAATAGCCAATCTGATCCGATCCAATCTGGTCGGGTTTTGTGTGTGCGTGCGTGTATTAACTTTTACTTTTATTTCTCTTTTACTAGAACGGCGAACCCTAATCCATCTCTACTCGAGGGGCGCCATAAGAGGTCCTTCTTTCTCCTCCTCTCTCAATCTTTCTCTCTTCTCCCGTTTTCCCTCCTCTCGTTCTTTCTCTCCTCCCTTCTCTCCCAATTTCCCTCCCATTTCCTTCCTATTATGGGAGTTTCCGCCTTGTCTTGACTCAGCCCAATCTGAATTGATTAGACAAACTCAACTCAATCCGACTCGGTTTTCTGTTGGACGCAGTTCGAGTCAGGCCAGCAAAAATTTGGATCAAATCAATTCAGCATTGCTGGACTGTCCGGGATCGGATTGAGTTTGAGTCAGGTTCTTGCAAACCTCTAAATGAATTTATTATGGAAATATCTTTGGACTCTACATAGTTTCCAACTACGGAAGTGGATTGGGTTCGATTGGCCCAGACAACAATCTGTCCATATAAGGGCTCCTGTGAAGCCCATAGTCATGTATATGTTTATCTGTGCTGTCCATCAATTTTCTACTATCATTTTATAGTATAATCCCAAACCTGAGGCAGACACAACGCTCAGCTGGACCACCCCAAAGTGCGAGCTTGGGTTGCATTAAATGCACATTTCTTGCATTAAATGCAAGGCTCATCTCTAGTGTGGTCCAGTTAAGTATTAGATCTGACTCATTTTTGGTCTTATTCATTAAAATGATCTGAGAAAATGGATGGACGGAGTGGATAAACAGATACATCATGGTGGCCCCCACAGGAGCCCCTAAATGTACGGATTATTATCGGGGAGGGGTTTCACGCAATCCACTTACGTTTGAATTAATCAAAGGTCTTGTTTGAATGCGACTCTCAAAAAGGCCTTTCCGCGTGGAGCGACGTTTTCATTGACTGACCGAAAATCAATCCATCGAGTGTGCTTTTGTTGATTTGAAATAGACGATTTGGGGTAAGGGCCGTGAAATGCTCATTTTTCTGAGCGTGGATTAGGTAGGTTCCACCCGGATCCAGCCAGGTGGGTGCGGCTCTAACCTGGGCCCACCTCAATGTGTGGTCCACCTGAGATTTGTACCTGCTCCGTTTCTAGGACCATATTCTAATATGAGCTATCAAAACTGATGGATGGCATGGATATACAACACATATCAAGGTGGGCCCCACGTCAGAGCCACACACATTGCTGGATCTGGATCCCACTATTCCGCGTTCCATTTTTCCCGACGCGGATTCATATTGACCCGGCAGCAGGGACATGGCTATTGGACGGTGTTCTGCAGGCCCGATAATGATGTATGTGCTTTATTCACGCTGTTGGATCATTATCAGGTGGACCACACCACAGGTGATTGTACACCCATTAAAAGCTTCTTAAAGCCCGTTATAAAATTATAATGTTTACTTCCCATCGGACCCATTGATTAGGTCACGTGGACTTCCATGAAAGGAAAACATAGATATCAGGTGGATGTGTATCCACAAACAGTTTTTAATGGTGGGCATTTAATCACCATTATTACCTATGGTGTCGTCTGCCTGAGGTTTCGATCGGCCAAAATTTTGGGTTTTTGCCCTAAAAATGATATGGAAAAATGGATGGGCTGAATGGATAGAACATATACGTGATGGTGGCCCACTGAAAACCGTCTAGTAGGTACGAGGCTTTGCTTTCATGGATCACAAAGGCCGTGGATCCCTGACTGTGGGGCCCAGCATGATGTATGTCTTATATTAATGCTGGACATCCTTTTGGCCAGATCATTATTAGGGTATGAGCCCAACAAAGAAGCAGATCCAAATCTCAAGTGGACCACACCACAGGAAAGAGGGTGATTGACGATTAAATACTTCTTATAGGCTATAAAAGTTTTGGATCAAGGTGATATTTGTGATGTCCCCTTCATCTAGGTATCTGTGACCTTATCAACAGATTGGATGGTAAATAATCATTCAGGTGGCCCCCATGATTTTTTTAATGGTGGGCGCTTTCCTCTAGTGTGGTCAACCTAAGCTTTTAATCTGCTGCATTTTTGGGCTTGTGCCCTAAAATGAGCTTGGGAAATAGATGAATGACGTGGATATCAGGAAAATACATCAAGGTGGGCTCCACGGTCAGGGATCCACTGATCTCAGCCCATGGGGTTGCAACGAAGGGTACAGTAGTAGCGCTCTTGGCCATGTCGGTACGAGGCAATCCACAAGCGCGATTTCAGTGGATACAACTGTGGGGCCCACTATGATGTGGCTGCATGCCTTACATCCAGGCCTGTGCCTTACATCCAGGCCTGTCCATCCGTTTTTACATCTTACAAAAAAATGAAGCAGATCCAAATCTTAGATGGACAGTGGTGATTGAATACCCACCATTAAAAACTTCTTGGTGGACACCAGAATGTGTATTAACCATCCAATCAGTTGATAAGGTCAAAAAAACATGGATAAAGGGGCCAGGCCACACAAATACCAGCTTGATCCAAAAATTGTGGCCTACAAGAAGCTTTTAATGGTTAATCACCACTTTCCTGTGTTGTGGTCCACCTGATATTTGGAACTGCTTCATTAATTCAGTTTAGTGCCTAAAATGAGCCGTCAAAACGTATGGACAGCGTAGATGTCAGGCACGTGCATCAGGGTGAATCCCTGTCCCATTGTTTTCTATCCGAAACTAGGGTTTTGCCTGAAATCATCCATCTTTCAGTTCACCCAAACAGGCCTTTCTGTAACTAGATTTTAGTCATGTTAAAAACTACAAACCAGTAAACTATACCACAGTACTAGTCTATACATTCAAATTCATTCCAAGCAATCAAAACCTTGCTTACCAGATGAAGCATCAGTAGCTGTCGGAGGAGGACGAGGAACGGACGCTGCACCGGCATAAAACGGGAACACTTCATACCTCATAGCACAACTTGCCCCGCTAATTACCGCTCCATCCTTTCCATCGCAGCACACCGGAATCTCTGAAATAGCCGATTGCAGGCATGTGTTGCAGTCACTTCTTGATAAATCAGGAGTGCACTGCACTATCGCATATATCTTCTCAGAGGCTGTAACATTAGCTTCTCCCATATCCAACATCCGAACAGAAGGACTAAATGCGGCCACCGATGAAAGATTTTTCATCAGACCATTCAGTGTCTGGTTAAACCGTCGTGGGTCCGATGAATTACGAGAGCTTTGACTTAATACTAATGAATTGTATGATGGATCATACACGGATTTGAAGTTACGGTCTGAATAACGCAACATACAGTGATCATACCATATGAGTGCTTGTCTCCTGTTGGGGCACCGCCGTTTGATATCCTGAGTCGCCTGGTCGACACAGGAATTGCACGTGTTGGAAGTAACATCGCCTCTACAAAGGAAGAGACCGCTGACAGTGTTGGGATTTTCGCCCCTATCGGTATTAAAGAAGGTGACAAAATGAGAGTTGGAAGTTAGAATAGAGAGGAGGGCATTGAGATTAGTTTCGAAGGTGGTATTAGTAGCATAATCAGCTACGGAGCAGTTAGAGTGGTAGAACTCATTGTAGAGTTGCTGGGCATGAGCTAAGGAAAGGAAGAGAAGAAGAAAGAAAGAAAATTGGAAAATCTGCATCTCTTCCTTCAGTGGTTAGGATGAAAGAGGAGAACATGAAACCTCAGTCTGAAAAGTATAAATTTCCCATGATCTCGTCTCTAGTACTTGTGGTAAAGTGGAGAATTTTGGGCCGCGCATGAAGAGACGACTTGACTGGAGCGGTCCATCTTCGTTCTTGCAGTGTATGACACACAATTCGTAGCAGATGGTGATTGGGTGGTTGGAAATATATATATATATATATATATATATATATATATATATATATATATATATATATATATATGAAAATCAACATTAACATACACCACATGAAATTTAGGGATGGTTCGATGTTATACTTCAAAATTTACCTTCTCCTTTCATGTATGCAGCCAAGCACAGTGATGAAATACACCATTTTATATTTTCTACTGTAAATATATATTTTTTTTAATGTCATTTATAACTTCCCTGTCAGGTGGATGGCCTATGCAACAAAAATTTACGGGGACGTAGCCACCAGTCCTGAGAAGTTTTCTAATTTGACGTAGGGAGGAGTATAATAAGGAAGACCACTGTTTATCTTAAGTGTGGTCAATATAGCTTCTTTTCTCAGTATGGATAAACATGAGAATGTGTGGTGTAGATGTGTGATGAAATTCTGAATAATTGACAGTTTTCTCTGCCTGTAGTGGATACTCCCAATAAGAGAGAGAGAGAGAGAGAGAGAGAGAGAGAGAGAGAGAGAGAGAGAGAGAGAGAGAGAGAGAGAGAGAGAGAGAGAGAGAGAGAGAGAGAGAGAGAGAGATTATCTAAAATGGGCCATTGCAAGTGTAAAAACACAAGAAAAATACAAGATACAGTTTGTTGAGAAATTCCGACCTAACCAGTGATTTATAGCCAAACTGTGGTTTTAACTATTCGGGTAGGTATTTCATAGAGCATGTCTAGTTTGTCACAGGCACGCATCATCAACCTACGATTTCTTGGTTTGCGCATCTCATCCTTGCACAGGAGCTGTGCTAATGTTCTTTGTGCCATTTCAATTTCATCAGATGTCTCCAAATACAGACAACTGAGCGATTGTCTTGAATTTGAACCGTTTGCTACATTTCATTTCAACCCTAAATGTCCACTAATTAGTTAGGTACAATATAACCCTAATCTAATCCGGGCCGTAAAGTTTGGACAGTTTAAGTTTGTAACAGGTGATCTTCAAGGTATTTCCATGGCACGAGTTTCCTGCAGTTGGCATGTTGGCAGGAAGGACTTGGTGAATGGAGTACTATGACACAAAAAATCCCTCGAACTCAAAGATCCTAGCCAGTAATCCTCGGACATTCTTTCAATTGAGTGCAGACCCTTACAATACGCATCTTCTTAATGGTTTATCTTTAGGACGCAATTCAATAGGTAGGGATGATAACGAAGGTTTATATCTATATATATATATATAAATATATAAATAAATTAATTAATTAACTAATTATTATTATTTTATTATTCTGCAGTGGTCCATACACTGCATCATATTAATGGTCTAGATTATCAAACCATGGGTGGCACCCATCACGACTTAAAACCTAAGCAAAGCGTGCAAAATCGTCTTATAAAATTCTTCTTCTAAACAGTCAGCTCCGCGTTCTTGGAACATTCCTGGTGGAATCTTCCACAAGGTAGGCAAGCACAAGTCAATGCCATTTTCAAGACGTAAAGTTCCAGTTGTTTAGATAGGATGTTGTAGGAATGCATTTACATTTGGTCGGATGGATGACATCTTCAACTGAAGGGCACGGATAATAACAACGAATGATTTGATGTATTTTTGACTCAAAGCCGGTCCATTATAGGGCCTAACAGATGGAAAACTCCATTAGTATGCTACCCTGCAAACGTGTTTCGCGGAGAGAGCTCTGCATGTTGAAAGTCTACTAAAAGTCTAAAACAGAATCAATGAATGAATCTGCAAACTATTAGGTCTTCGCACAGTCTGACCGCGTTGTATGCCTATCTTTTCCTCTCTTTACTCTAATATTTCGGGTGCGTTTCATTTTGGGATTTTATTTTTATTTTTTGGAAAATACTCATATATCCCAAATTTACCAAAGAATTCCCCACCAATCACAACACTTGAAAGTGCTTTTTGAGAAAGGAAGTTACCAAAGTACCCTCGTATCTTTTTTCTTTTTTTACAAAGTAATGAAGCCAAATTTTTTTGAGGCCCACATGGAATGTGTATACCTGTCAAACGTGTGCATCCAACCATGATAATAGCACTAACAACCAATCATTCGTATCATATCACTGGATGTGTTGTACTTGGATTTTGATGTTTCTAGATGCTGTATGTTACTTTATATGGCATGGCTTATCTTACATTTAGGGCCTGTTTGATTTTCTGGCTTAAGTGTAATTACGTTGTAAATGAGTAATCATTACTTACCAAGGTAATTACCTTCATCTACCTTCATCTTTCCCAATGCTGACTTGACAGGTTACATTTTAAGCACTCAAATCGAAGAATTTGTAAAATAAATATGGGGCCCACCGTAATGTGTGGCTTATCCACACCCCCATTCATTATGCCAAATGAATTTAAGGCATGAGCCCAAAAATTAGGCAAATCCAAAGGTCAAGTGGACCACACCACATGAAATTATGAGAATTAAATGTCTACCATTAAAAACTTGTTGCGGCCCTTAGAAATTTTAGATCAGGCATATATTTATATTTTTCACTTATCCATGTCCATGTGATCCTATCAATGGGTTAGATGGTGAATAAACCTCAACGTGGGCCCAGTAAAAGAATCAACTTTTAACGGTGGACAAATTAAGTCCATTGTTTCCTTTCATGTGGGCCAATTGAACATTAGATCTTCCTAATTTTTTCAGATAAAGCCTCAAAATATTCTAATAAAATAGATGGACAACACAGATATATTATATACATTACGGTGGGGCCCACGAATTTAAGTCAACATTTTTGGACCTGTTTCCCAGGTGAAATTACTCACTCGTTTCCAAACAGGTGAAAGAATGTAATAATTACTTTTTTACAGTGATTTACAGCAATTTACTTGTATTATGGAAAACCAAACATGCCCTAGATTGACTAAGTTTTTTTTGTTCTTCTTAACATCATGGCAAATTAAATTTATTGGATAAGATAGGTATCAAAAAAAATATCATGTGATCCTACCACTTTACATCTTTTAAAGAAAAAAAGTATATGGTGGGCATTATTGTAATTTCATTGATGAAGAAAGAACTTTTCTAACATTTTGTCTCATAAAGGCATTATTTAGTAAAATCCTAATTTGTGAGGAATTTTGTTATAAACATCCGTTAGTTTTTCAATATATAATGTTGATGCAAAAATTTGATCCACCCTTTTTAGACCTTCGAGTATCCGCATGGGAAGAAGATAAAGGAGACCCTAGCTAGAGCAGGGGACCCTCTGATGCCAAAGTGGCTAGGGATCTAGGTCTAGTAGTATCGGAGGGTTTTAAATGAGAGATTCTGCGTACCTTTTAGTATAGATGGGTCCCCTATTTATAGTGCAGAAGGGTATTATTGGGATTAGAAACGGTTCTCGAACACAGGCGCAATCTGCACATATGTTTCTCAACCGTTACAAGGAATCTATAGGGGTGATAGGTGTTGAAGTGGTCGGTTCTGAAATCATGTGATGAGCGGTCAAGGCAGAGCTGAGTCAGGCCTTCGGTCAGTCAAGTTGACCTCCATGGTTGGCTTCAAGGTGGAATTTCGGGCTGATCTCCACTAGTTGGCTGACTAGTTCCTTGGTCTGTCCACGTTTGGGCTTGGAGGACGGGTTCATCTCTTTAGCAAAGATTGTTGTTCTGGATGACCTCTTGATATTGGCCTCATGGTCGTTTGTCGAGGCCTTAATGAGCCAAGTTTTCGACTAATTGAGTTGATCATATAGATCTGGGCATTCATCGAGGAATGGTAGGAGATCAAGAATGTATGGTGTCGTGACCTCGACTTGAGAGTGTGGCTTCCGCTATTCCCCAAATTGATCTGGAGGTTGTTGAGCTTCTTGGTTGCGATCAGTCTTGATCTTGCTTCTTAACTTCAGAAGCACGTCTTCGTGAGTCCGAACTAACCTTATAAGCGGTTAGATCATTTTCACCCGTAACAGAAGCTCCCTACTTCTGAGTTCACAACGCGATCTCAAGAAATAAGTCGATGAGATTAGGTTAGGCAGATAGGCTACCTCACTTTTACTGTTAGTGGATGGAAGGTGCAAGAATCAGGAAAAATTCGCAATGATGGCTTGACATGATTGAGGTGCCGTACGTTGTCGTGATAGTTTTTTCAGCTTCTGCACTATGTGGTGCGGACACGTAACACTGCCCGGGGAGTCGGATCAAGAAGGTGAATGGGGAGCTGCCGCGTGTAAAGTGGTGGGCGCCGAGGATTCTCTTCGACTACAACATTTAATGCAGGCCATTAATATTTGCAGCCGAGGAGGCTTATAAAAGCGGGAGACCCTGCAGGCATCTTAGCTATTTGCATTTCGTCCTTCCCATCGTTGCCTCAGAACTCCCAGAGTAGGCGATTTCCGGTGAGTACTTCTCCCTCTTCCGGCCACCGTGCCCTTGCTCTCTCCCTCATTTTATTTTTTTTTTTTAATCTTTTTCCTCTCCTCTACTTGATATGCCAGGCGAAGGATGTGAGATTTACGCCTTTGAAGGCGATTCAGACCAGGTAAGCATCAATTCCCAGTCTAGGGTTACTCCGGAGCCACCTTCTCCGGTCCCGTTGGGATTTAGCCGAGAAGTGGTTTCTGACTTCGCTGGACGGGCGACTGCTCAGACCTTGGCTGAACAGCCAGTTGATGTTGGCCCTGGGGGTCGAATTTAAAGGAAGCGGCCCTAGTCGGGATCCAATCAGAGTTCCAAATTTCAGACTCTGTGCGGCTTCGAAATCCTGCTCCCTATGAGGTCCCTGAGGACCCAACTAATGGGGAAGTGGCCATTTTTTGTCGTTGCTCTTCAGTGCAGACTCCGACTCCTTTATCTATTCGTGAGGGTGAAGACTTCTCGTATGAGGTTGGCTTCAGGTCAGTTCATCCCGAACGTGTGGAGGGCATTTCTGGGAACGTACATCCTTTGGTTTCACCTCAGGAACAATGACCTGGCAACCGAGGATTTTATGTATTTGTACCAGGTCAAGGTCAATCCCTTGCAACTGAGTTGGTACTACTTCTCAGCATGGGTGAACTGAGGCCGAGGCCTCATAATCAATCTCCTGACTTCCAACAAGAATTGGAAGAATAAGTGGTTCTAGGAGTCGGGAGAGTAGGAGATACCTGCTGCAGAGCTGACTCGTTTGCAAGTTCGGGTCCCCACTAAGTTTGCCACTCCAGATCGGGTATTATTGAGGAGTTGAATTTACATTTCCTTTCAGAATTTTTCTTGCCTTGTAATGTTCTCACCATTTGATTATTTTTTGTAGTCTTCCCATAGGGTCAGCTTGAGCTGTCTGATCTACAGTGTACACAAGTGGACAAGGCGAAGGCTTTGAAGGACAATTTCCTCCATTGGAACACCCTGATTACCCCAGACCTACTCTACCAATCTGGGCTATGTCAGCCAAACCTTCCTCCACAGCCGACCTCTCTTCACACTCCGACCCCTGCTTCCTCCTGTAAGCGACAAATTGTGAATTTTTGAGAGTTTGCAGGATCCGATGTTATCATTCAACTAACTTGAATTTTGATGTGCAGGCATGGCCAAGCTCCCAAAGTCGGGGAAGAGGAAGCGCTCTCCTCCTATGGAGGAGATGGTCAGGAAGAAGACCGTCACCTGAAAGAAGGTGATGGTCCCTTCCATTGCACAAATACTCATCTCCACTATGGAAGTGAGGTCGGGAGTCAGTGCCAAGTAGCCCTTGTAAGGCTAGCTGGCTTCAATCACGGCTAGTGAGGGGGAGGCTCTCGCTCTGATTGCCCCTCCACCGCCAAGTGCAGTGGAGGTGGTAGATCTGGATCTAGAGGAGGGGCTTTCATCCCCTGAGGTCCGTGTGGGCGATGACTTCAAGGCCATCCATGTGGCTGAAGGAGCTGAGGCCGTCGTTACAGACGAGGCTACCCATGTTGTTAAGGGAGTCAAGCCTTTAGCGGTCGAGAAGACTGACTCCTTGGCGGCCCCGGCTAGTGCTGAAGGGGATGAGGTTTTGAGCCCTTGGGCCACCGAGGAGGCGAGGTCATACTCGCCTGGTCATCACATGTCTCGCCTGGCTGACTCGGCAGTGAAACATGTTCCACAGGCCAAGATCGTCGACGTGATAGATTCCCATCCGGATGCCTTCCTCACTGATAATGTTGCACTCTACTACAATGTGTATATTTTCACTTATGCCATTCTTGTTCTTTTTGCTCCATCTTGCTAACTTATTTCCTTTATTCTTAGCTCATCCATACGTTGTAGACCACCCACAAGAAGGTGAGACAGGTAGCCGACAAGTGAGAATAGGATGAGGCGGTGCTCAAGGAGAAGACTGTTGAGGTTGAGGCCCTTAGAGAGGACCTTCAGGAGAAGGCGGCCAAGGCTGAGGCTCTATAGGGGGTGCTGGACCGTACTGGGGACGAGTGTGATGCACTGAAGATCCAGATGGATGAGGCTCGACACAAGGAGGGCTTGGTGATGGTGAAGCTCGAGGGGACGAAGTCTCACCTTGGCTCAGCACGAGTTGAGTTGGAGAGGGTGAAGGCGCACCTCTTGTCCGTAAAGGCTGGCGCCATGGGGCTGAAGGCCAGTAAAGGTGAGCTCAATGGCTAGGTTAGCTAATGTTGACGTGACATTGGCCGCTCAACTAGCTGAGTCTGAGCTGGCTATTCCAGTAATCAAGACTGCATGCGTAGAGGAATACAAAGCCTTGAAGGAAAGGGCTGACAAAGTGGACGTAGTCTACAACTGTGACTATGACCATTGCGTTGAAGACGTCAAATGATTGTACCCCAAGCTGAACTTGGATGCCCGCTTCATCGATGAGGCCTTAGAGGAGCCAGCACAGCCTAAGGTTGAAGCTGAGCAGCCTCCTCCCAAAGCTTATTAAGTTTCTTCCTTTTCTTTTGTAAAAAAATTTGCAATATTTTTTGGATTAAATGAAAAGGTTTTTTTTTTTTTTTTTTAAACCTCCAACTTGTTCAGGTTTGCGTGTTTGTAAGATAAGACCCTTAGGGCCGCATGATTGCAAGTGGTACGGGGCTGAATCTATTAGTTAAGGTACCTTAAAAGCACTAAGTCGTGAGAATGATTGACAATCCAACCTCTTCATTGCATGTCGGTTCATTCGTTGCTATAGTTAATTGTCTGACCTCTTCTAAGGATCAGATTATTAGAGAGACATCCTTCCCTACATTGAAGGAGGTCCTTGGTAGTCCGAGTATTTAGAGATAACAGTAGAATTTAGATGAAATTTCCTCATCTAGAGGAGGCTTTATTGCAAAATTCTAGGAGATTTACATGTAGTTCTATCATCATCGACCTTAATAGGTTGGTTTCTCTAGTTCCGTAGCCTTGGCGGACTACGGGTTGTAAATCTTTAGGTGCTTGGCATTCCACGGGTGTAACAAAGGTCACTCTTCTAAATCTTCAAGTCGATAGGTGCCAGGTCGATCTGTACCTATTACTCGGTATGATCCTTCCCAGTTTGGCCCTAGGGGCCTAGACCTGGGCTCCTTAGTGTTCTGGAATGTCTTACGGAGCACTAGGTCTCCCGGTTAGAATCTTCAGATTTTCACTCTAGAGTTGTAGAACCGAGCAACTTGCTGCTGCCAAGTCATCATCCTAAGCTTGGCTTGCTCTCTTGTTTTTTGAGAAGATCGAGGCTTATAGCCATTTGTTCGGCATTCTGGGCTTCATTATAGGATTGCACATGCATAGTAGGGACTCCCACTTCGACTAGGATGATGACCTCTATTCCAAAGGCCAGAGAGAATGGAGTCTCCTCAGTGGGCATTCGAGTGGTAGTCTATAGGGCCTAGAGCACGTAAGGAAGCTCCTCGACCCAGGCACCTTTCGCCTTTCGAGCTTGGTCTTGGGGTGGTTTTTATTATCTTATTGATTGCTTCCACCTGTCAGTTAGCTTGGGGGTCTGCATCAGGGGTGATGTCCCATCAATTGTTCGGCAAAATCCCATCAACTGTTCGGCAAAATGCCCCCCAGACAGGACAGATAGAAGTAGAGACTAGCATTGACTGGAAGTCTATAGCAAATGGCCCACAAGATCCAGTAGGCTACGACATCATCCCATTTACGGACCACCAAACTCTCGACATGCCGCCACAACCCTGATCTACGACGAGGACTGCCCTCGAGCAAACTACAGTAGGGAACTAACAACTAGCATCATATTCGGCTAGCCACTAGGATTTATCTCAACAGCATTCTAAAGACACTCCAGATAGAAGATGCTAGATGCTGGCCCACTATGAAGAACCGCCCATAAAAAATATAGCCAATGGCAGTCTCATCCATCAGGACGTGACCCAAGATCACATGGTAGGCAATAAGGAAGTGCTCCTCTACCCAAATCAAGCAACCCAGGATCTTCATCTCACTCTCTATCAGCCCAGCGTGGAACCTAACCTCCAAACCACACCTCTCCAGTGGATCCGTCCAACTCCAGACATACTGGTAGCCTAGGAAGGATAGCTATCAGATGTGTGCACCGTGTGCATTCTGAGCGTTAATACATGCTTTTAGCACCCTGTTACAATCCAAACACCTAAATTCACCTTGCAGCACAAACATGACTAAAGTAAGGTGTTAAACAGTATCATGCTCGTAAATCCAACTAATAAGTGGGGTCTAATATGCAATATTTGACCCTCAACAGTAGCCTGGGAAGGATAGCTATCAGGTGTGAAGGATATATTCAGAGAAAACTCAAAGGAGAAGGGAAGAAGCCCAGTCAGATCTACAAGACCTCCAGACAGTAGCCAAACAGCTAAGTCCCCTTTGGTAGGGGACCTTAATACAGATTATCCAAAGATCCATTCTACAGGATCAGTGGATAGGGACCTCAGCAGGGTACCTCACCAGGATCGATCTACAGGGGATCTCAGCCCATCTGTGTTGCTATATCGATGACCTTTTCATCAGGCCCCACAAACAGGGGTCCCCAAGCCACCACTAATATCACAGCATCAACAGCTGCTCTTGACCTTGATTCAGGGAGAATGCTGTCACATAACAAGGCAGTGGATCAACATTCAACAAAACAGCATATAGAGGGCACACAAATTGCTCAGGAGGCAATCAGCCTATGGGTGGATATCCAAGTAAGGACAACAGCACCAGACACAAGCAATTCAGAGTCATCCGATAGCTCTCAGGAAGATGAACCAATCGGAACAAGGGAGAAGAAGAAATAGAAAAACTTTCAGAAAATGCATTGCAGCAAGCGGAAAAGTCAAAGATTGAACAACTTGCAGAGAAGGGCTGGGCACAAAGGATGGGTTACTGATGATTAGCATCCTATCATGGAACGTGTGAGGGATAGGTAATGCGCAAACTATCTGGTTTCTGAAAAGGCTGATTAGGAAACACAAAATTGGGATTTTACTTCTGCAGGAACCAATGTCCAGGGCATCAAAACGTCCTAGTGTGGCTGCCAAACTGGGATTTGCCCATCACATATCTTCTGACGAGGTGGAAAACAAGATCTAGATACTAGCTGAGAGCCATATTCAAATTCAAACAGTCCAGGCTGCTAGGCAAAGCATAACTCTAGGGATCTCGGAGGAGAGCCTTACCCACCCTATCTTCACTACGACAGTGTATGCCAGTTGCTTCAAGGAGCAAAGGAAGGTGTTGTGGGACGAGTTGAGAAGCACCGCTGGATCCATGGTGGGTCCTTGGATGGTAAGTGGAGACTTTAACACAACAACCAGCCCCGACGAGCGGCTTGGAGGGCCTATGCAGATGACCACAACAATGTCAAAATTCCAGGAGGCTATCAGTGATTCGGGTCTGCTAGATGCGGGATTCACGGGATCCCCCTTTACTTGGTGCAATAATAGATCAGGGAGAAGTCGTAGATGGGCACGATTAGACAGGATTTTGATAAATTTAGACTGGATGAGAAGTTTCCCGAATTGCAAGGTCGAGCATTTAATAAGAGCATTCTCCGACCACTCCCCTATTCTTCTCTCCTTCCAAGCTGATCCAGTTTCATTTCCCCGACCCTTCAGATTCCCGCATATGTGGACTCTCCACGACAATTTCTTCCCGATTGTAAAGTCCTCTTGGCAAGAAGACATTGTAGCGACTCCTATGCTCAAACTCTATATCAAAATGAAGAAGTTGAAGACTGTTTTGAAATCCTGGAACAGAGAAGTTTTTGGGGACGTTAATACAAACATCCAGAAGGCTGAGAATGAAGTGCTCAAGGCTGAATTTACCCTGCTTAATACTCAATTAGAAGCTGATCCAATCAAGCTCAACCAGGCCCACCCCAACTTGAAAGGGCCTACCTCCAAGAGGAAATTTTCTGAAAGCAAAAATCCAGGATCACCTGGTTATCCGAAGAAGATATGAATATGAGATTCTTCCACGACTCAGTGCTAGATAATCGCAGGAGACTGGCAATCAAGAAGCTGAAAAGAGCCTCAAGTGATCTAATAGAGAAGGATGAGGACATAGGGAACGAAGCAGTGGCCTTCTTCCAAGATCTTTTCTCCTCCAATGCAAACAACCATATGGGTGACATCATCAACTGCATTCCCCGAGTAGTGACAAATCAGATGAATGCAGATCTCTTGAAGCCTCTAACAATCGAAGAAGTTAAGGAAGCGACGTTTTCCATTCCGATTGATAGTTCCCCTGGTCCGGATGGATTTCGAGGAGCGTTCTACTCTTCTGGTTGGGACATAATTGGGATAGATCTCTTTGAAGCAGCCAAGGATTTCTTTCAGGGAGGGCTTATCCCCAGAGCCTTCCAATGCACTCACATATGCCTCATCCCTAAGAAGAAGAATCCTAAGTTCATAAAAGACTACAGGCCCATCAGTCTATGCAACTGTATCATGAAATTCTTTTTCCAAAATCATGGCATCCAAGCTGAACCACATTCTCCCTGATCTAATTTCTGAAGAGCAAGGAGCATTTGTTAAGGGGAGATCAATAGTCGAGAATATTTCTATTGCCAGAGAAATGGCTTATGAGCTAGACCGCAAGGTTTTTGGCGGCAATCTGATCATCAAAGTGGACATGGAGAAGGCATATGATCGTCTTAAATGGGGCTTCATTATCCAAGTTGTCTAAAAATTTGGATTTGCCAAGCAATGGATATCCAGAGCTCGGTGTTGTTGGGAAGATATTTGGTTTTCCATTCTCATTAATGGAAGAAGCCACGGTTTCTTCAAGTCATCCAGGGGATTGCGTCTGGGAGATCCCCTATCTTCATCATTATTTATCCTAGCAGCTGAAGTGTTTAGCAAGGGCTTAACCAAGCTTTTTTGCATTGGGATGCTATCAGCCATTCAAGCTGCCTCAGAAATGCCCCACGATCACTCATCTTTTTTCACTGATGATGCAATTTTATTTCTTAATGGCAGGTTATCCAATGTGCGAACTCTACTCACATTCATCTCCCAATATGAAAGCGCCTCAGGCCAAAGAGTCAATGCTTCCAAGACATCTTTCATAGCTCCGAAGAAAACATCCATCAGCAAGGCCCAAAAAATTACAAATCTTACAGGTTTCAAGCAAGCGTCCCTTCCTACTATGTATCTTGGCGTTCCCCTATCAAAAGGATGAATTCCAGCTCTGCTTCTTCACCTTCTGGTCCACAGGATTGTTAGCAAAATTTATGGCTAGAAGGCAAAGCTTCTCAACTAGGTAGCAAAGTTGGTATTGATTAAACACTTACTAACCAACATCCCCATCCACATGCTATTGTTCACTCCCCAAGTATAGGGTTGTGATGTAGTAATGAACTCGGTGAGACCGAGGTCGAATCCACAGGGATTGAAACCTGTACGTAATATGAAAATAACCAGAACTAGAACTAAAAGAAGATGAAATCTAAATCAAGTGAATACGAGTGTATAATGGTGAAATAGGAACTAAAGCTGGGAGAAATCAAAGGTAGGAAACTAGGGATTCAGAGGATCCACTTGTAGAGATCAGGGAGATCTACGCTTGATTCATAAACTTAACTGGACTTCGAGTCCCATATTCATCCAGTTGGAAGATATATCACTAAAGCTCAATCTGAACTTCTTTTGACCTAGTTTTCAAAAGATAAGACGGATGTAAATTAGAATGGGTTCCATCACTAAACCATGCCCATGAGACAAAGTAAACAACAGAATTAAACCAATCCACAGCCAATCTGAGAGATGTATGAATGTTAGGAAGGATTCCATCATCCAACCATGTCCAAGGGGTAATGATGAACAACAGGGCTTCATAACTGCATAACCACAATAATGGAACAAGAATACATAAAGCCATCACAAATCTATTGTAATTTCAGTCATAACAAACCATTAAAAACTAGAAATATTCCTATTATTCAAAACTAGAATCAACATAGTTCATGGCATGAATCAAAGTCATAGAATCAGTCCCATCACGCCACAAGCCTCACCTCTTAGCCCTAGCTAAGAGGTTTAGCAAATCATGACCATGATTAACTAAATCTCTAAGTAAAACATAAATCAACAAAAGAAAACAAAGAAGAGAAAAAAAAAACTCTATTTAGAAGAAAACTACTCCATGCTACTTCTCTCCTCCCCTCTCTCCACGTCCTCTACTTCCTTCTTTTATAAGCCACATGAGTTGGTGAAGAGAGTCGGTCATGTAATGCAATCGGTGGAGAGCCGAGAATGTGCATAACCCGTACGCACGTTAAGTAGCCGTGAAACACAACACCTGCGTTTAGATTCCATTTTTGGCAAGTGGAGCGCTGAAAAGCCGGGTTTTTCTCCATGGTTAGGGATGACCCTGTCCTTAGTATCATCTGGACGGTTTGGATCAGCCAATCGATCAGATATGGTGAGCCACAACTCCCCGCAATCCCGGACGTGTCTGGACATCCGTTTTTAGAAACTTATTGCGCTGACGTGTTCGGTGGGCCCCATGGTGATGTTTTTGGTGAAATCTACCCCATTCATTGGATTCCTGGTGAAAAACCAGTTAGGGAAGGGTGGTTTTGGTAGATTTTGGCATGGCCCACTGTACCAACTCAACAAGCCGTTCATCCTGCGTTTGATATTGAAAATCGTGTGATCGTACGAATGAGACCAAAAGGAAAGCTTATCGAGGGTTGTACCCCCCTATGGAGTGAATGAACGGTCTGGATCGTTCGTTTGAATGATTAATGGGGCCCACTAAGCAAAACCGATGTACGACGTTCGTCCGCTGCTTCCTTATGCAAGAAGGAGATAGGTCTTCGCCCATTGATCGGTTGACCCAATCCAGTGCACATCGAGTGCACTTGTGTACTGTGCACTGGCACTGCCAGTGGGGTCCACTGTGATGTATATATGAAATCCGCACCGTCCATCCATTTTGTCAGCTCATTAATGAGTTGAGACCAAAATTGAAGCATATCCAGATATCAGGCAGGCCTCAAATCAGGATTTTAGGGCTGATTTGTCCATTGGGCCACTTACGCAAGGATCCAATGACTGAAAATTTATGTGTACGATTAATTTATGGTCTTCAGGCCATATATGAAGTTTCGAGCCGAACAGATAGTGCAAACCCTGTGATCTTGCATTTTGGATGGTTTTCAGGCCCGTTTAATGCGAGTTGCGTGATTTTCTCGGATCTCTGGCTTGTAAATTCATCTATCTCGGTCCCCTAGAGTCCGTCCCATGCTTTGGTGAATTCTGAGCGTTAAATCTCAGCTTTTAGCACCCTATTTCGGTCCAAGCTCACAAATGTATCTTGCATCACAAACATGATTAAATCGGACCATTAAACAGTACCATGTTCGTAAATCCAGACAATAACGGGGGTCTAATATACAATATTTGACCCTCAACATAACCCCCAACCAGCATCTTGTTAGTCCCGAGCAAATTATGCGAAAAATAAGTTGAGAATTACAGGACAATCTCTAAAAACTCGAGTGATTTTTGAAAACAATTAAGATACTAGAAGTCTAAGATTCATGAATGTTGGACATTACATTCCTTGTACTCAAGCGCTTGGTAGGCTTCATAATCAAGATCAAAGTATTAATCCATCAATTAGAGAAAATTCTAAACATTAGGATCCATGAGTGTATAGTCTAATATCGGCTTATCATCATTAAAATTCACTTCTCTATTTCAGGATATCATTGGTAACCAACAAGAGAATTTATGATAACCAAGACTTAAACCAAAACTTACCTCACAGATCATCTTTTCATTCTTCTAGCTTTTGATTTTTTCATTAAAAGTACGCCAAGAAGGGGAATCAAATCCTCACCTATAGGGAGCAAACCTATGGTGAAGACTGTACACCCAAACCTTTTCACATATAATCTATGGGGACTTAAATCTACACCTATAGGGAGAAAACCTATGGTGAAGATTATTCGCTCACCCTTTACAAAGTTATCTATTTTTTTTTAAAAAAAAAATTTAGCTACGTATTTTCTTTTTCTTTAATTGATCATGACGGACAAATTTTCCACGCTGGTTCCTTACATGCTTAGTGATTACCAAGTTAACCCTTCAATATCAAATTGAAACCTTAATGTGAAAGCGAGATGTGACATGTGAAATCATGATTCAATCAATGTTTATACCTTCTAATTTTGGATTAACACTTCAAACTTAACTGTGAAATCTAATAGATAACTGAATCCAAGAGTCATAAATCACCAACATCACTTATCTTGTAATTCTAAATCCAAGATGGCCGTTAAAATCACTTTGAATTCGTAAGAAATTCCAGAAAAAATTAAAAATTTTCACAATTTTTTCTTTGCTCCAGACCAAGAAAACACTGATTAGGTAACCTAATCTCCCACCCCCAACCTAAAATCTACATTGCCCTCAATGTAAAGGAAATAAGTATGTAATGCACATGGGACAACGAAAGTAAAGGAAGAGTGATGGAAAGATAATACCTACACGAAGGAATCAAGAGGCTTTTCCAAAGATATCAGCGAGAGAGTAAGTCAGTGCGAGAGAGAAATCAACAAAAGAAAACTAACCTAATGGCATAAAACTGACTAACCTAGAACAACATAAAGCAAAGTACCATAGTCTTATGAAAGTAGTAAATTCTAATCCTCAACTGTGAATGTACGGAAAATCTACTCAATCATGCATCCAGGTTCTTCTGTTGGCCAGTATCTTAGTAAATTCCTCAGAAGGTTTTTCAACAAGATCATCCAAAAGCCCGTTTTGCAATAGGCTTGGATGTCCTGGAGCGTGAATGTCAAGAGAAATTGAGGGACCTCAGCATAAAGTTTTCTTTTAATCGTCTGAAGTGTCCAAAGTATATTCAATTCACCTGTGGTGGAAAAAATTTCGAAGTTAGTACACCATGATGAATCAGAGACTATAAGTAGATGAAATTCAGAAAAATTTGTAGTAGGTAATGTAGTCTCAACACACGCCAAAGTTTCACTCTTTAGTTCAATTTTCAGCTCCTCCTTTAATGATAAATATTCAGGATTTGGGGGAGGAGATTGTAACAACCCGAATCTTCAGGACCCGAGTACACGACCCGTTTCCCGAAAACCCGAGTTGTTAACCTTAAAGGATGGTCAAATATATACATATATATTTTTCTTCTTTTATCAGAGTAAGCAGACGAGCGTAGGATGGACAAATCAACATAAAGGAGAGTCTTCATTTACATTTAGTATATACGAGAAGATGCCCATAATGACTTATACAAACCAATGTCTCGATATAACAAATACAAGAATCCACATGATTTAGTACATGAAAAATAACATAAGAATGTAAACATAAGCTGCAAGACTACGCAGCTCCTCGAGGTAGATGTAGTCATGCAACCCTGGCACATGTACCCGGCTCCTCATCAGCCTAAACCAGAAAGTCACTTAAGCCACCTGTGCTACCTGTACGGTTATATTTATTTGATGGATGAGTGTCCAACTCAGTGTGAACTCCCCTCAAGATTACACACCGCCACATTAGATAAGTATAGTTATAAAATAAAACATACAAAACATTATATGATGCAGATCTTATTATGTGCATGGATGCGTGAAGTTTACAATCATTGCCCCGGGGATACTCATCCGTGCGATCATCGAACCTGGAAAACATCATCCAGTCAGGTCCCCATGCAATCGTCGACCCGGGTAAAACATCCAAACGGTCTGTGCCCCGGGTAAAACATCCAGACAGGCGATGTGGCTGGTCATCAGCGCAACATTCAGCGTAATCGCTGGGCATGAAGATCCAGGTTATCATCATAATCGAATGACTGGTCAAAAGCGCAACATTCAGCATAATCGCAAGACAGAGTGATCCGAGCCATCGAAAAAATGTCATGTATACATGATTTGCCAAGCCATTATTAGTCCATTTACAATCAGCAGGTTTAATAAGCTCAAAGGTCACTACGGGGAGCTCAGAGCCCAGCGTAGGCCTACAGCTCAGGCATAGTGTCCCATGACCACCATCCCCGGCTCATGAGACTACCACCTTAGGATGTTTGATGGTACCCCGTCGACTAGTGGCCAATCATATTACAATATATGGGACTTACCATCGCATGGTTGTACAGTATAAAACATTCAATCCATATAGGAAAAATTCTAGAACAAAGCCACATAGGGCGATATCAAAGTAGGCCACATAAGGCGAGTATCAGAACCATGTGATAAAAGACCATCCTTGAAAACCATTGGACACCACAACCCTGGATGGTAGGCCCACATCAATGATCCATCAAGACCACACTCAGTAACCACCAAGTCGAAGGTCCATTATGATCACAACTAGTCAAGTTACATCCCAAGTATGGGTGTACATTCATCCATAAGCAATCCACAAAAATAAATCCACAAGCATGAACAATTATATAGGATAATCGTAAAGCATGTAATACAACAATTCAATTTTCACCAGCTAACACATGTAATTGTAAAGAGAGATATCAATTATGAATTTAAATAAAAACTATAACTTAAGCTAATGAGAAGATGGAAAGCTCAATGGGAAGAATCATCACCTTATACTTTAAATTACCTTCTAGCGTCGCTAAGTGCTTGCGCTCTTAGGATCGTATCCTATCACAAGTTATGAAATTGTACAATTAGATTCGAGTTCCATACACTCATGGCCTAAGGCTTGAATTGCTTGTTCTTAGGATTTGATGTATAATTAAGATTTCATCCTAGAGTTTAGCCGTAGACTTAGATTTTTGGGTTTGAACTCTACCTGGTGCATTAGTTAAAATTAAATCTTAATAATTACAAGAATACTATTAGCATTAGGGTTATAACTCATATATGCTAATTATGGTAATAATGATAGTTCATACATTCATATAGAATATACCGACACTAGGTTCTATACCTAGACCCAAACCCAACACACAAAGTATCAACCTAGGGTTTAGATTACCTAGGCCTAAGATTTCATCCTAGAGTTTAGGTTTAGATTATAGAATTTGAACTTTATTTCGTGTAGCCACTTATCAAAGGGAGTAGTAAATGAATAAGAATAACCAATTAAATTAGTTATTGATTTAGGAATATCAACAATAGCTACTAATATATTAAATTACCTAACAACAACCCCCGATGGATCATATTGCTAATAATTCCAAAAACAATTAGTAATATTAACAATATTCTTAACATTTAGCCAATATGGCACTAATAGTCATTTTTATGAAAATATATAGCATGGTCTAGCGTTAATAATAATATTTTAAGGATGACTAGGTAAAATACTAATATTTTAATAGTGAAGATTTTTATATGAAACAACTAATACTTATACGAATAATTTTCTAATGGTCAATCATACCTGATTTTTAATAATCCCAAAAATAACAATAGCAATGATGATTTAAAATGAATTAAACCTGGACAGAGAAATGTGGGCTCACCTAGTCGACTCAGTTCGAGTCGAGTTGACTCGGTTCAACAACCACACTTCTCCCTTTTCTTCCTTCCATTTGTTTTCTCTTCCTCTCCTTTCATTCTTTCTTTCCTCTCTTTTCCACATGCTGGAGTATCCAACACTGAGTCTGGACAAACCCAACTCGATTTGGTTGGACTCGACCTCAACCGAGTTAACTCGGTCCTAGCTGAACTCGGTCCCAACTGAGTTGCCTCGACTCAAGCACCGCCACCCCCTGCTCTCTTTCTCTGACCGAACAACCGGCAGAGCTTGGATACGAGCCCAGCCCCAAAACTATTTGACTCAGTGAGTCAGGTCAGCCCAACGACCCAACTCAACATTCCAGCCACAGTTAGACCATTGCCACCACCCTCTCTCCCTCAATCTCTCCTTTCTTTGCTGCTACTTCTCATTCTCTGCTTCCCTTCTACTTTCTTTTCCTTTTTTAATTTTCTTTTTTTAAAAAAAAATAATTCTGGAACACCCAGCAAACACTTGGCCAGACCTGAGCCTGAGTTGAGCTCGAGTTGGCTGGGTCGAGTTACAGCAGCCACCGACCCACCCTCTCTCTCTCTCTCATTAACTTCTTCTCTCTCTTTTTCATTCTTCTTTCTTTCCTTCCCTTATCTCTGCCCTTTACAGAGACTGGACCTGGCTTAGACTTGTCCCAAACTCAGACGAGTCGGGCTGTGTTGGCGTGGTGCAACATCTGCATCGCCGCCTCCTCTTCTGTCTCCTTTCTTCTACCATTTCCTCTCTATCTTTCACATTCTTCTCATTTTTCCTCCTCTCGGGACCTCCAGCTGCGAATCCGAACATAACTAGAGTCAGAACGGACTCAAACTACGATGGTTGGTGCGGAAGAATGGCGGGGAAGAAGATGTAGGCGTTAATGGCAGATTGGAAACGAACGCTTCTTCCCCCAATCTGCCTCGTTCAAATGGTTCATATGGATCTTAGAAGGCTCATAGACAAGCTCTTTCGAAGCTTAAGGACAATTAGAGTGGTGGGTTTGGAAGGAGGAACAAATGGCTAGTTCCTTGGTTGCGGCTGCAAAAATGGAGGAGTGCCCTATCTCTCGATCCTTGCGCCCTTTTATGCATCTCATAACCCTTCCTAAACCATTGGATCAATAACAAACGGTCCAAATCTTATCTGGCTAAAACCTCCTATGAAACCGTGGGTAGAAAACTGCTAGTTTGTCTTTGGTTTGCTAGGAAAACCCTAAGGAATGGATGGCTGCGATGTGTTGCATCTCATGGCTAAGATTAAGAGAAGCCAGCTGTGAGGGTTGCCAGCTCGACACTATGAAGATAGGATTTTCATTTTTAGAAAAATCCACCGCAAGCCATACCCTTGCTCGTGATGCTGTGGACATGAGTGTGTTCTTGAATGAGAACAAACGACATGGTCTTGGTCAGGACGTCCCGCCCAACACGATGGACGGTTTAGATCAGCGATCCAACTTCATTTGGTGGACCACCGATCAAAATCTTGGACGCCTGTCTGTCCCTGTCTCAAACGAGGAGAGAGAGAGAACCTCTTTCGTTTTAGAAATTACGGGTCAGAGGCGTCTGACCATCCTCTCCAATTCTGTGCACGGCGAGTGCACCACCTATGGTGCACACGCAACAATTGTGCAGGCTCCACCGTGATGTTTGTGGGAAATCCACACTGTTCATTCTGCTTGAAGGTCCCAGGCAGGGCTCGGGATCAGCGATCAGGCCGATGAAATGTCTGGCTGGGTCCCACCACTTGATTTAGGTCGTATTGTTGGGTTTTTCATCAATCTAAAGGTCGGATGATTCTGAAGTTGGATGTCAATGGTTAAAAGATTGTAATGGTCCATTTGTAAGGCTTTCGTCATATATTACTAACCGATACTAATATTAATATAATTTTTATTATTTTTGTATATTACTTATAATTATAATATTTAAAATCTCATACATATGTATAAATATAATTTTAATATTAACATACCACTAATTACATGCTGTTGTTCACGCCTTCATTAATATACATAATTCATAATACACAACATCATATTTAATTAAAATTATATTTGTATTAATAATATTGTTAAATATAAAATTTCATTAAAGTATCTAATGATTTTTGTATACATACTTATAAAGGATATTTAATACTACCTTAATACTTATAATTCAACTATATATTGTAGAACCATTATTCATTATGTTTGCATTTATCCTAAATTTTGGTTATACGGTAACACCCGAGTACTGGAAAGTACGGGGTGTTACAGAGATACTTTAGAATAAGGGTTCTCTCGGTCCGTGACAACTACCAAGGTATTGTCTTGTGAGGCATCCACTATCTTATGTATCATGAGATCGCTTGAATCTGCAAAGTGTGTCAAGTAATCATCCAAAGAGTCAAAACATTTGGATGAAAGGAGTTCATTCATCCTATCGAGATCTGTGATGATATGTCCAATAACTCCTTTATCTTCTTCGAGAGTAGAAATGAGCATACTCTCTTGTTTGTTCTCAAGGTGGGATGAAATCACCGCTGGGTATGTCTCTTCTTGACCTAAATAGGCATATTTCAAATTAGAGGGTAAAGGTTTTAGGTCAAGCTTCAGTGCTTTGAGGTTAGATGGTAGAGACACTGCATCAGTTTGGGGTAACTCTTCAAATTGTGGTCTCCACCGGTTAACTTCAAATACCGGCGCTGTATCAAGCATGACACTCATCTCCCTAATCATGTCATCATTAAATCATGGGAGTGGGCCAAACACATCTCTAGAGGGTCAGAGGATAAGGTCAGAGGCGCTCTATCTTCCACGAAAGAGTCAATCATGTTAATGTCGTGGAAGTCGTCATCATCCTCGAATCGTCTACTAGTATTGAAAAAGATATTTAACTCCAATGTCATATTCCCGAAAGACATACTCATGACTCCATTCCTGCAATTAATGATTGCGTTTGAAGTGGTAAGGAATTGGTGACCAAGAATGATGGGAATCTGAGTGCTCATGTTACTAATGGGTTCTGTATCTAGGACGATAAAATCTACTGGATAGTAGAATCTGTCAATCTGGACCAACACATCCTCGATTACCCCTCTCGGTACACGAACTGAGCGATCTACAAGTTGTAATATGGTTGGGGTGGGTTTTAATTCACCCTAACCTAACTATTTGTACACCGAGTAGGGAATCAGATTTACGCTCACTCCTAAGTCAAGAAGTGCGTGCACAATTTGATAGTTCCCGATTATATATGATATGCTTGGGCTATCAGGATCTTTGAATTTCTGCGGCATATCTTGTTTTATGATGGTACTCACTTTCTTAGTCAAGAAGATTTTCTTTTGAATATTTTGCCATCTTTTGGTCGTAGATAAGTCTTTTAGAAATTTGGCATATGAAGGTATTTGTTTTACGTCATCAAGTAAATGAATATTGACCTTCACTTGTTTCAACACCTCTAGAATATCCCAAGAGTTAGAGAGAGGTTTTGGTGCAACCAACCGTTGGGGAAATGGGGCAACTAGCTTGTCTTGAAGTTCCGGTTCTAATTCTTGTGGAGCAATGTTAGGTCTATCACTGTTATCCTCTTCTGGGTCCTTAGGCTTTTCAGCCCTAACCGGAATAGTTTTGTCAATGGTCTTCTCACTCCTAACAGTGGTGAAAGAGATTTAGCTTGCTCCATCTGATCCAAAGAGCTTGGATCACTTATCTCATATTACGGTTTGGGATGGGGGAGAGGTTGAGTAGGAAGCATCCCCTTTCCCCCAATCATTATGTGTGACTCTATCCTTTGAATGGATGATGTAAGTGATCCTATTGTTGATCTGATATCTTGGTTGAATAGCTCTTAGTCTTGAATGTGTTTTAGAACTGGATCCTCTTGAGGTTTCGCTTGATTTGGAATTTGATTGAAGAAACCTTGAGGGGTAGCAGTTTGTCCATTCCTCCAACTGAAGTTTGGATGATTTCTTCAACTAGGATTGTACGTATTAGAGGTGGGCCCATTGAAAGGTCTTTGGTAATTATTTACAGCATTGGATTGCTCAGTCAGAACCTCTTGAAAGGCAGATATAGTTGGACAATTTTCAGTTGTGTGACTGTTACAACCACAAAATCGCAAACAACTTCCTTACCCTTATCCTTCCTCGATTCCATAGCCTCGAATTTCTTTATGAGATTAGCCACTTTAACATTGATATCTTCATCCTCTTTCAGCAGGTATACTCCACCCCTTTCCTTTGATTGAGTGGGCCTAGAAGTGGTACGATTTTGGGTATGTGACCCATAATTGTGTGTTTTCAGCAAGTTTATCCAAGTAATCCCACACATCATTGATATTTTTATTCATAAATTCCCCATTGCACATCGTCTCAACCAATTGGCACATAGAGGATGTCAGCCCATCATAGAAAAAGTGCGTGATGCGCCACATTTCAAAACCGTGTTGTGGGCAAGAGCTGACAAGATCCTTGAACCGCTCCCAACATTGGAAGAATGTTTCATCCTCCCTTTGGGCGAAGTTCATGATTGATTTTCTAAGGGTGTTCGTTTTATGATATGGAAAAAATTTCTTTATGAACTCCCTTTGCATATCATTCCATGTGCCAATAGATCTAGGACATAGTGAATGTTACCACTTCTTAGCTTTTTCTTTCAAAGAAAAGGGAAAAAATTTCAGCCTGACTGTGTCCTCAGACACGTTTGGAAAATATAAAGTGGTTATAATCTCATGAAACTCTTTCAAGTGTAGATACGGTTCTTTAAATTCGAGCCCATAAAATTTAAGGAGTTGGATCACCCCTGCCTTGATATTCTTGTGTCTTGTATTTTCTGGAAAAACCATGCATGAGAGTATGCTCACCCCTGCCGGTTGTAAATAATCTCGTAAAATACGAGGCTAGAGTACTTGATGCACCTCATTCTCATCATGAACTTCCTCAATCCCAGGTGGAGGTAGTACTTGAGGTTGATTTGCAGCTATAACCTCAATTAACCCAGAGGATTTTGAGCAGTGTCTAGTCCTGCGATGGACAGTCAACCCCTCAACCAATCCTCCTTCAGTCAAGAGACATCGAGTGTTATCACGAGCCCACTTGGGCATGAAACACTCGTAACCTCTAATCAGATTCTAAACCTAATCCTAAGAAAAAGGAAATAACAATCTAGAAAGAAAGAGAGGGTTGGAAAGAAGTTACCAAATGGGAGTCCCTAAGTTAAAAACCTGCAAAACAAAACAAAACAAGTTAGTTTCTAAAAATAGAAAGCTAAGAATAGAAAATTCTTAAAAAGAAAGATAAAAGTAAACTAGTTTCTAAAAAATGAAGAAATTCTTAAAAAAAGGAAGTAGAAAATTTTTAAAACAAATTAGGAAAGTCCTAAACTAGAAAGTCAATTAATAAAAGAGATATGAAAAATAGAAAGTAGAAATTAGAAAGAGCTTACCGAATTAGAAGTTTCTATCTTAAAAGCCTACAAAACAGGAAGGTTAGTTTCTAAACAGAAAGTCTACAAATAGAAAATTTCTAAAATTAAAAGGAAAGCTTGGAATTAGAAAATTCTAAAAGTAAAACCCTAAAAATTAGAAAATTCTAATTTTACACTAATCCTAAAACTAGTTAAACTCAGACAATGTACCCGTCAATCCCCGGCAATGGTGCCAAAAACTTGTTCACTTCCCAAGTATAGGGTTGTGATGTAGTAATAAACTCAGTGAGACCGAGGTCGAATCCACAGGGATTGAAACCTGTATGTAATATGAAAATAACCAGAACTAGAACTAGAAGAAGATAAAATATAAATCAAGTGAATATGACTGTATATAATGGTGAAATAGGAACTAAAGGTGGGAGAAATCAAAGGTAAGAAACTAGGGATTCAGAGGATCCACTTGTAGAGATCAGTGACATCTATGCTTGATTCATGAACTCAACTGGATTTTGAGTCACATATTCATCCAGTTGGAAGATATATCACTAAAGCTCAATCTGAACTTCATTTGATCTAGTTTTCCAAAGATAAGACGAATGTAAATTAGAATGGGCTCCATCACTAAACCATGCCCATGAGACAAAGTAAACAACATAATTAAACCAATCCACAGCCAATCTGAGAGATGTATGAATGTTAGGAAGGATTCCATCATCCAACCATGTCCAAGGGGCAATGATGAACAACAAGGCTTCCTAACTGCATAACCACAATAATGGAACATGAATACATAAAGCTATCACAAATCTATTGTAATTTCAGTCACAACAAACCATTAAAAACTAGAAATATTTCTATTATTACAAACTAGAATCAACATAGTTCATGGCATGAATCAAAGTCATAGAATTATTCCCATCACGCCACAAGCTTCACCTCTTAGCCTTAGCTAAGAGGTTTAGCAAATCATGACCATGATTAATTAAATCTCTAAGTAAAACATAAATCAACAAAAGAAAATAAAGAAGGAAAAAAAAAAAAACTCTATTTAGAAGAAAACTACTCCATGCTACTTCTCTCCTCCCCCCTCTCCACGTCCTCTACTTCCTTCTTTTATAAGCCACATGAGTTGGTGAAGAGAGTCGGTCATGTAATGCAGTCAGTGGAGAGCTGGGAACGTGCGTAACCCGTACGCACGTTACGTAGCCGTGAAATGTAACACCTGCATTTAGATTTCGTTTTTGGCAAGTTGAGTGCTGAAAAGCCGGGTTTTTCTCCATGGTTAGGGATGGCCCTGGCCTTAGTATCATCTGGACGATTTGGATCAGCCAATTGATCAGATATGGTGGGCCACAACTCCCCGCAATCCCGGACGTGTCCAGACGTCTGTTTTTAGAAACTTATTCCGCTGACGTGTTTGGTGGGCCCCATGGTGATGTTTTTGGTGAAATCTACCTCATTCATTGGATTCCTGACAAAAAACCAGTCGGGGAGGGGTGGTTTTGGTAGGTTTTGGCATGACCCACTGTACCAACTCAATAAGTCGTTCATCCTGCATTTGATATTGAAAATCGCGTGATCGTACGAATGAGACCGAAAGGAAAGCTTGGCGAGGGTTGTACGCTCCCTATGGAGTGAATGAACGGTCTGGATCGTTCATTTGAATGATTAATGGGGCCCACTAAGCAAAACCGACGAACGACGTTCGTCCGCTGCTTCCTTATGCAAGAAGGAGATGGGTCTTCACCCGTTAACCGGTTGTCCCAGTCCAGTGCACGTCGAGTGCACTTGTGTACTGTGCACTGGCACTGCTAGTGGGGTCCAGTATGATGTATATATGAAATCCGCACCGTCCATCCATTTTGTCAGCTTATTTAATGAGTTGTGACCAAAATTAAAGCATATTCAGATATTAGGCGGGCCTCAAATTAAGATTTTAGGGCTGATCTGTCTATTGGGCCACTTACACAAGGATCCAATGGCTGTAAATTTACGTGTACTTTTAATTATGGTCTTCAGGTGATATATGACGTTTCGAGCCGAACAGATGTTGCGAACCCTGTGATCTTGCATTTTGGACAGTTTTCAGGCCCGTTTAATGCGAGTGGCGTGATTTTCTCGGATGTCTGGTGTGTAAATTCATCTATCTCGGTCCCCTGGGGTCTGTCCCATGCTTCTGTGAATTTTGAGCATTAAATCTCAGCTTTTAGCACCCTGTTTCGGTCTAAGCTCGTAAATGTACCTTGCATTACAAACACGATTAAATCGGACCATTAAACAGTACCATGTTCGTAAATCCAGGCAATAACTGGGGTCTAATATCCAATATTTGACCCTCAATAGCTATCGGCTGCTAGCATCCGAAAATCTACTATAAAAGCCATTGAAAGAGCTCTAGCCAACTTTTTCTAGGGATCCTCGAATAAAGGCATTAAGAGGCACTGGGTCAGATGGTCATCATTATGTACCCCTCTTCACGAGGGAGGTCTAGGAATCAGAACCATGGAAGACACTACTCGTGCATTCAGGGTAAAGATGGGTTGGCAACTTCTTTAGGGTAAGTCCCTATGGGCAAAATTCTTCTCAGCAAAGTACTTCCAAATGCTCATAGACTCCAAAGGCAAAAAGTGGTCAGTCTCTTCTCCCTCTTGGAAGGAGATTTTCAGATCCTTGCATTTCCCCCTTCTTCATTCCAGATGGCCGATAGGAGAAGGCAAGATCAATCTCTGGTCCCAGAATTGGATTGGCAGAGGTTTGCTCGCTGGTGCGACTGTGAGGTCCATTCCGTTGCATCTCAAGGAAGCTTCGGTCAGGGACTTCTTTGCCCACCCTACCATAAGAAATCTGACGGATATTCAACACCTCATTTCCCCAGTAGCTATGCAGACTGTTTCTGCTTTCCCAATCGCTATCTCTAACAGGGCTGATCGGCTTATTTTGGACCTTTCTGCCTCCGGGAAGTTCACGATCAAATCGGCTTGGAATGGTATTTGGCATCACCAACCACCTCGTCCTTGGTCCAAGTGGCTGTGGAACAAGACCTCCCCCTAAAAATGAGTATTTTTATCTGGAAACTATTTCATGCTGTTGTTCCATTGGACCAGGTAGTGCAGAAATGTGGCATTTCTTTAGCCTCCCGCTGCGAGTGCTGTAGGCAAAAGCCTTCCCATCAACAGGATCATTCAACAGTGCAAACCAGACCTCAGCAAGGTACCAAATCATTGATTATCAGTCAGCAATAGTGTCAACCACATAGGGATCAAAAGGGGGCCGGAGACGCATCCATCGACCAGTAGCAAAGCAGGACGACCCCAGATCAGCACCAGTGGCTACCAAACAGGGGACCCCAGATCGCCCCTCCCCTAGCTCAATGGTCGGGTAGAACAGAATATCAGGACCACCTATTCAGCATAAGAGAAATTGCAACCGTTGTTTGGGACCATTTCAGTCGTCTTTTTGGGCTTACCTCCTATCCCAATCAACCCATTCTGCAACGTCTCCTCTTATGGACCTCCACGGGTAACAAGAAAACTAGGATTTCTCACCTAATTAGCCTCGCTCCTTGCATCATAATATGGGAGATTTGGCTCAGCAGAAATTAGGCTCGTTATGAAGGTCACGTTATGTCGAAAAATCTGATTATTAACAAGGTCTCCCGCTGGTTGACTGAAATTGGCTCATCCATCCCAGCTCCGGATAGGAACTCCATGTTAGATTCCATCATTCTCCAGGCCCTTAAGATCCTAAAAGTTAAGGTTCCCCCTGTCAGAAATCTCACTATAGTTAAATGGTCTAAACCCCCCTCGTAACTGGTTAAAGTTGAACGTTGATGGCTCCTCGAGGGGCAACCCAGGAGCGAGCGGAGGAGGAGGAGTAATGAGGGATCATCATGGCAGGCTTATATTTGCATTCCATAGATACTATGGGCACTCAACGAATACAATTGCTGAGGCACAAGCCATGTTAGATGGCATTACGATATGTTCCAAGCTTGGCCTCTCCAACATAATTGTGGAAACAGACTCAAAGACCATTGCTAAAGCTGTCAACGAACTGCACACCCCCAGCTCTTAGAACATATGGTATAAGCTGGGAGCGATCCAGCATTTTCGCCAGGCCCTCAACCTCTCCTTCAGCCATAGTATGCGTGAAGGGAACTCAGTGGTAGATGGCTTGGCTAGGATGGCTAGCGAAGGAAGCCCAAATAGATTGTTTACTACTCGCCCCGTTCTTTCGAGGCTAGTGCGGGGTGCTCTCGCCTTGGATAATGCTGGCATAGGGGCCATCAGGAGAGAGTAAGAGGAGCAGTTTTTTCTGGTTCTCTTCTGGGATTAAGGGGGCCTCTTTGTCTTGTTCTGTTAGTGCTTTCAGGTTTTTTGGTGCAGCTAGAGTTATATGATGGGAGTGGTCAGCTCTTTTTTTTTTGCTGGGACCCTCCTGAAAGGTTGTAAATTTCAGTTAGTAATGAAAATTTTGAGGTTTTTGAAAAAAAAAAAAAAAAGTTAGCTTGGCGGTGCTGAGGTGATGAGTAGGCGTTATGAATGCTGAGCTTCTGACACATACCATAGAATTTTTCGTTATCGAACTGTCTCCCATTATCCGAGACGATGGTGTGTGGGATCTCGAACTGACAAATGATATTCTTCTAAACAAAGTCAATGATTTTTTACTCGGTAATCTTAGCCAAAGGCTTTGCCTCGGCCCACTTGGTGAAGTAGTCGACCACCATGATCGCGTATCAAGTCTAACCCTTACCTATGGGTAATAGGCCATTGATGTCGATCCCCCATTGGGCGAATGGCTAAGGCCCAGTAATTGGAATCAGTTCCTCGGTAGGCTGGTGAGGAACATTCGCAAACCTCTGACACTTATCTCACCTCTGAGTATACTGCTTAACTTCCTTCTAAATGATTGGCCAAAAGTACCCTTGTCCAACGACCATATGGGCGAGAGCTCAGCCCCTAAAATGATTATCACATATCCCTTCATGAATTTTCTTGAGGACATAATCGGATTTTTTAGGTCGGAGATACCTGAGAGAGGGCAGAGAGTACCATTTCTAGTATAGGATATCCCTTACCATCAAGGTCATTGCCGTGGTTTTTAGCTGTTTGCGTTGTCCTAAAAACCGTCGGCAATGACCTTCCTTGATGGCTAAAAGCCGTCGAATGGTTCGTCGGGAAAGGGGGCGTGGGCGTTGCTCGTCGACGGATTTAAACCGTCGGCATCTCCGACGGCAAAAACCATTAGCATTTTTGACGGCTGAGGGTGATGGTTTTAACCGTTGGATTTTTAGCCATCGGCGTTTCTCATTAATTTAAAAAATAATAATAATAAAATTTAATTGCCTAATCAACGCACATCCAAAACTAGATATACCCATATAATACTATAAAATTAAGAGGTTTTGGTCACTATTTCATATATTACTGTAGCTAGGACAAGCTACTAAAATCTTATACAACTTATAAAGTGATAAAACTCAAATGTGTTACCTGCAAGTTCATGTACGAATCTACTGAAACAAGGTAACCTGAAAAAAACACACAAGATGAATAATATTTGGATTGAGTACAGAAAAACACAAATATTTGTTTTGTTCGCATAAGAACTAGGCAATTCCTTCCTAGTACATATGGCAAGTGTATGAGGGCCGAACCATTGATTATGTCGGTCTTACTACGATGGGCCACAATAGGCTGAAGATTACACTATTTGGGCAATCCTCTGCATCATTTCCCTTCACCATCCATCATTCCATCTGTTCCAAATAGCTTGCCAAAGAATTACTGATAGCTAAGGCAGGATTGAACAAGTGCTCACCACCCTACGTTTCCCTCAACCATCATCCAAAATGCTCTCTAGTCTAAGCTAAGAAAGTAAAATTATAAAAATTATTGATATTGGGAACTTACACGACAATCTTTTTTAAGTGATGGATCATACCTGAAGGAACAATACCAGCAGATAATGTAAGCCCTGAGGGCACCTCTTTGTTGTGAAGAATTGTCCAAGTTGGAGCACAGAATGTCAGCTTGCCTATCATTTGAAAGCCTCTGAGCACCTTCTTCTCAATAGCAGCAGAAGAATGTTTCTTACTTGTATTGAATCATGTTATGATTGATAAAGAGAAGAAAGAATAATAGAAAATTAAGATCCAGAGAGTAAGAAATAAGCAAAGGTCCCACTCTTAAGGCTGGCAGTAGAGGATCCAGTTGTTGAGCTAAAAGTGTGGTTCACTTCTCCGCTCCAAGCTGCATCACATCCCCTGGATGCAGTTGTTGCAGCACGCATTTCCTAGAAATTGTTAACCAGTTATTTAGGACTTTGAATAATCAATAAAAGAAGCAAAACATTGTATTTTATTTGTATTGAATAAATTGAAATTAATGTTAGCACTTAAAAGTTGCATATTCTTTAAAAATTCATCTCCATCTGTTACATGTTTTTTCTACTTCCATTCGATTTGAGAGAAAAAGAAAAGCATGTGAAATTGCATTGGATTGTTAGACTCACCTCCACAACATCGTCTTCCTTAGCAACAACCCGCTTAATGAAGACATCCCCATCGGTATATCTTACTTCCTGCCAAGTTAAAGCATTACCAAGCACACAAACAAAAGATGTCTGCATGAGTCCATGACCTCTACAGACAATACATTTTTTTTTTTAACGAAATAGTGTTTTTTCTTTCAAAAAGAGGCTTCAATATATATGCAAAACCTTACAAAGAGCTCTTTCGGGCGGAGGGCAGAGAAAAATATTCTACTTCACCTATCATAAACTATACAACCAAAGCCAAAAAGAAAGGAGAGCCTAGGAGGAGACGCAGGAACGGATAGCCCCAATTCCAGTTTTATCCAGGAGGATGAGGCCCCGAATGGGGCGGGGGAGGGAGGAGAGCTCGGGGAAGAAGAATTGTTGTTGGAGCTGGCTCCCCAGCTTTACTAGGCTATCAGCCAGACTGTTGGCTTCCCGAGGGATATGGGAGAAGGAAATTGACCGCCTGTCAATGAAGGATCTGATTTTGGAGATCCAGTACTTCCACTTCCAAGAATAATCTAGCTTCCCCTGTAAACAGCCAATTGCCCAGCTAGAGTCGGATTCAAGAAGAATGTTTTGGAAGCCCAAATCCAGGCAAAAACGAAGGCCATCGTGGATGGCCCGCAGTTCCGCGGAGTTGTTCGAAGCTTCGTCGTAGCCGAGAGCAAAAGCGAACACCAGGTTGCCATGATGATTACGACAAATACCTCCGCCACCAGCTCGACCAGGATTGGATAAAGCAGACCCGTCCACATTGAGTTTGAGAGAGCCAAGCGATGGTCTGAACCATCTCACAATCGAGAGCATGCGGTGGGTTGCGGGGGGCCGGCGAGACCGTGGGGGAAAAACAGAAGGCTGAGAGAGAAAATCTCTAGAGAAATTAGGGAAGATAGTATCCAGCCACCATTTCACCTTAGAGAAGACCCTCGCCTCGGAGGGAGCACAGTTATCAAATCTGGCAGAATTCCTGGCTCTCCAAATCTCTTAGAGAATAAAAATAGGGGCCACTCTAAAAAATAGAGTGTCAAGATGGCGAGGAAGAGGACGGTGCGACCACCAATGGAACCGGTCCTGCAACAACGAATGGTGGAAGAGAGGGATCCCGAACAGGTCCGTTGCGCTCTTCCAAAGGTGGGAGGCCAACGCTCTTGTAAAAACAAATGGGCTGGGGATTCAATTGCCGAGCCAGAGGACAAGTTTCTTAGGCAGCAATTGCAAGAAGAAACCATCTGAACACCCCTCTACTGAATGAGGGTGTCAACAATCAGCGCATTCCCCAAGAGTTTCCAGACACATAACGAGATTTTTGGGGGGATAAGAGGGTGTTAGACGAACTTAGGCCAGGGAGGGGGCTGGCCACGGAGACGAATGATGTTCTACGCAGATTTAACAGAGAAGCTTCCTGAGGGCTGATAAGGCCACAACAGACGATCAGGCTGATCCGAAGTGCAGAAGCCCCCCTGCGCAATGAACTGAGATAGCCACGCTGGAATGGGGCCAGGAAAAGAGAGCTTTAAGCCAAGAGGACCTAAGAAATCAGCCACCGAGCAGTGTGAGGAAGAGACAGGAGAAGGGAAGGAGGGGAGCGAGCTTAGAGGGCCCAATCCAGTCCAGTTACAATGCTACATACTACAATCTCCCCTGCCGATCAGGACCTGAGCATGGAGATCAATAAAATGGAAGCTACGCAACATGCATTTCCATATAGGGGACGCCTACTGGGGACCGATAGAGGGGGGCACACCTGGAGGACCTTACAAATACTTGGAGAACATATATGAACCCCAAAGACTGTGGGATCTAGAATGCTTGATACTCCAAGCCAGCTTTAATTGGAGGGAATGCATTACATCTTTCAGATTTCGGACACCAAGGCCTCCTTTCGATTTAGGCTTGGCGATATCTTTCCACTTACGCCAATGGAATTTCTGCTTACCTTTAAACGAACCTCAGAAGAAATTTGTGAATAATTTTTCTGCCTCCTTGAGAATGTGCTTTGGAACCATAGAAGCCACCAAAGAATGCACTAGAATCCCGCCGAGAACGTGGGTCAGAAGCGTGAGATGACTAGCCTGAGAGAGGACCCTGGACTTCCACCCATTGATTTTGGCAGCCAACTTATCTTGGAGAGGAGAGAAGAGACTTCTTCTCGACCTCCCTTTGAAGATCGAAACTCCAAGGTAGGAGAGAGAACTCACAGCCTTGGCAATCCCAAGAATCTGCTCGATACAATTAATCCGCGAGGGGGGCAAGCTTGGAGGAGCAATAGAAGGCACTTTTAGGAAGGTTGATGCACTGCCCGGAAACACGCTCAAAGTTGGAGAGGAAGGACTTGACCGCAAGCAGGGAGGCCTTGGAACCATTGACAAAAAGGATAGTGTCGTCAGCGTAGAGGAGATGGGAGATCTGCATGCAGCCCCGTTTCATTTTAAAAGGGGAACAGAGACCGTTGGAAATGAGATTGGAGAAACCCCGGCTGAGCACTTTCAAGGACAGGATAAAGAGGCTAGGGGATATGGGATCCCCTTGACGCAGACCTCGAGAGGAATTAAAGAAACCGCAGCCAGACCCGTTGATTAGGACGGAAAACCAATTGTTCGCCCAACATGCTTCAAGGAGTTGCATCTATCTCGCATCAAAGCCGAACTACTTTAGGATCTCCTTCAGGAAGGGCCAGGAAACCCGATCATACGCTTTCTCGAGGTCCAGCTTCAACACAATATTGCCACCTCGGACTTTTCTATCTAGATCTTTGAAAACCTCCTGGCCTAACGCAATGTGCTCTGCAATGTAACGACCTTTGACAAAGGCACCCTACTCCTGGGATATCAGATTGGGGAGGAGGGAGTTAAGTCTGCCCACAATAACATTTGCGAAAAGCTTGTAAACCACATTACACAAGCTGATATACCTGTAATCAGCAAAGGATTTGGCCCCGACCTTCTTAGGCACCAAACAGATCAAAGTCGCACAGAAGGACCTCGGTAACTCGACAGTTTGGAAAAAATCGACCACAACAGCGTGAACATCACGACTTATAATAGACCAACACCCAGAGTAGAACGCAGCAGACAGGCCATCGGGCCCTGGGGCGCCGTCTGCAGACATCTAGAAAACAGTGGAACGAACCTCTTCGACAGACGGAGGGCAAAGCAGGGCTGCATTGTCCTCAGGGGACACCTTGGGCGGAAGGAGCTCAATCATATCCCTCATGGACTGAGGAGAGAGCTGGTCAGAATCTGCGTCAGCCGCAAGCAAGGACCGGAAGAAAATGACTGCCTCCCTCTAAATAGAGAGCTGGTCAGAAATGCAAATGTCGTCCGCCATTCTGATTTCAGAAATTCCCAATCTACGAACCTTCTCAGTAGCCGCGAGATGAAAGAATTTAGTGTTTTTGTCGCCTTCCTTTAACCAGGAAACGCGGGACTTTTGCTTCCAAAAAATCTCCTCCTGTAGCTCGGCTTTGGACAGCTCACACTTAGCAGAGGCAATGACCGCCGCTGAGATATCAGGGTAGAGCTGGGCTCTGGCTTCAAGATGAGTGAGATGAGTCTCAGCAGAGGAGACCTTTTAGAAAACATTTCCAAAGATTTGGCGATTCCAAACTTTAAGACGCAGCTTCAGCTGCCGAAGCTTCAACATGAGATTGAGCGTAGGCCGAGAGGAAAGATCAGCAGCCCAAACCTCCGCGATAGTCGCATGGAAGGAATCATCGAGCATCCACATGCGCTAAAATCGAAAAGGCCTAGGAGCCGAGGGGGCGACCCGGGGGAAGGATAGAAGCAGTGGAGCCTGGTCGGAGTTCATTCTCGGAAGGTGCTTAACCGAGAAAGAGGGGAAGAAGCTCACCCAAGAAGCGTTGGCGAGAAGACAATCCAGGCGAGCCCAGACCTGGGAACCTGCAGCGCGGTTGTTACACCAGGTGAACCGATTCCCGATGAAACCCGCGTTAATGAGGCCCGCTTTGTCCGAGGCCTCTCGGAACTCCCTCAAACTAACAGAGTCGTCTAGCCTGTTCCCAATCCGCTCCAAAGACCCAATAACGGCGTTGAAGTCACCAGCTACAGCCAAAGGACCCGAGAAAGAAGAGGCAGTTGCCTCCAAAGAGTCCCAGAGAGACCTCCTTTCGAATCTCGAGCATTTCGCATAAATGAAAGAGATTCTGGGTTGGAAGGGAAGGCTTCACAATTTCTACTGTAATCAGTTGGTTAGAGGTATCGAGAATCGTCATAAGAATATCACTCCCGTGGAAAATCCAAATCTTACCCCCAGCTGAGGAGTTCGAGAAGGAATAATGGAAACCCAGTTTGAGGCCGTTTCCCACTCCCCTGGAGTCCCTAGCCATAGGTTCTAAGATAGCAATGATGGAAGGTTTCTAAGCCTAGATGATTCTCTTAGTGGTGCGAATCGTGGCAGCATTTGCCACTCCCCGAGCATTCCAGATAAGGTTGTTATCCATCAGACACATTTCCTGAGTAGTCAAGTCTACAATCCAAGTACTTGAATCTGTTACGCGATTTCACCGGATGGGACAAAAAAGCAGAAGCCGCGGCTGACGCAGATTGAGAAATTTTATACAGGGACAGATCAACAGAGAGATCGAGTTGCCGATAGACTGATATGCAGCCATCGGATAGACCCTTGAGAGGAATAGGGCTCTCAGCGGCGTCAGGCCCGTGGAGCGGGGAGAGCGCGCACGATTTAGTAATGGGTTGCCTGGGAGGGGACGAATTGGATGAGGGGATTCCAACTGAGGAATGCGGGGGAAAGGAGCTAATTTCACGACCTGAGGATCTGAGGAGCTGCCCATCTGAAGACTGAGAAGTAAAATCATGAGAAAACAGGAGAGAGGGCGAGAGGGAATTCCGAACCTGGACGCACCGATGTTCCTCAGAGAGTTGGGTAGGTGAGGACGGGAGGGCCTTAGTCGGAGTGGGAGAAGATCCTGGCCGTGCTGAGCAGGGAGCAGTCCCGCATTATCTCAGTTCAGGAACTGGAAGAGGGTGAAGCTGGGCAGTAGGGTCCTCACTTGGAGAGGAGCAGTTGCAGTCCGGAGCAGGGGAGGGAGCAGTAGGGAGATCAGAAGAAGGTCTGTGTGCACCCGCTACATTTTGGCGAGCAGTTGGAGGCCTGTAGAGTTGAAGCTCATAGTAGCAGGGAAGGCCTACCGAGTGAGAGATCAGTTCAAGCCTGGGAGTCTGCTGCTGATGAACATTAGCATCCACGGTTGGAACCGAAGGGGAGCAAGCCTGAACAGGGCGAGGAGCTTCACTGGCGCCAGACACTGATGTTCCGGCCATAGTGACATTTCGACGAGCAGTTGGTGGACAGTCAACTTGAACTGAAACAGGGTAGTCAGCCTGAACAGGGCGAGCAGCTACAGTGGCGCCAGACGCGGATGTGCACGCCATAGCGTCATTTGGTCGAGCACCAGGGAAATGTCAATTGTCTGTTATGGTAAACACGGGTTTCTGGGGCTTTGAACAAGAGAAAAGTACCTGAATAAAAAACTCTTCCTGACCAAACCAAAAGGGTCCGTGAAAACTTACAACAACGACAGATATATCGTCCTTGCTCTTCCTAGTTAGAGCTTCTGTCAGATGCTTTGTCGCCAACTGGGCATCCTTCACATGTCTAATTGAATTCACTGCCTCTTCGTTTGACATCACCTGAATGGATAAAAGATTGCGTCGAGCCATGATTTATACACACACAATTTACAATAGTAAAGACCAGTAAAGCACGCTATGGATTGGGAGCAGCTAACCTTCCACAGCCCATCACTTGCCAAGATGAGGAACTCTTGTGTCTGCATCTACAGTCTCCACCACCTCATGGGGTTCGAACTAAGGTTTCTTCGAGCTTCAATCGCCAAAGGCCCTTGCCACTGCCAGTTGTCCATCAACATGCGGAATGTCACCTGCATCCATCACAACGTGAGAGAGATGAGTTCTTTCTTAGGTTGCCTGTTCTGTTCTCATCAAAATTCTTTTGCTCGGATGTGAATGCCATCTTAACCAGCTACATCTACTTTCTCATGCAGAGATGGTGTTTGAGAAGGGAGACGATTTGTACCTAAATGCCTAAAAACTAACATGTGCATGATGGGAAGGAGGAATCCAACATGAAAGCAGAGCACCAGCCTCATTACCTTGTGACTGCACTCAAATGGGACATGGCACAACTATCCATGGTCTGAGCCATTCATCAGGCAACTCCCGTGCAGATGTACCATTGTTGGAAACTAGCATGGACTGGGGGATGACGATCCTAACCATTTAAGTGAGTTTTCCAGGTTAATGCATGCCACAGATGATATTCCTTTTTTCCGCTACTCATTCATGGAGGATCGTCTAATTGGTGAGATTACTCCGCTGGTTCATCCATGTTAGGATCTCACTCATGAAATTTTGGACCATGAAAAATTTGTCATGTCCGATTTCTTTGGGTTTGGAATGGATAATCTCTTACAGACAAATGAAAATACATTTTGATGTGTGAATTGATCCACAGCGATGGGAAATGGGGGCCCGCTTGATTCCTACACCAGAAGTATGCCACAAGCAAGATACCATTCTCATCACCATTTGGATCTTGTCAGAAAGTAGTAAGATTCACCAGCTGTGACTGTTCCAAACATCAATAATCCATAAAAAGCAATACCTCAGGTCATGGCTTTGAAACTCTGTTTTGTAGCGGAACTCGGGATGCCTCCCAATTGAATAATCCAGCCTTTCTAGATCTCTATGAGATCCATGCTACACATTGTGTTATTAGAAGATGTAAAAAATTGCAGGAACGAAGAAGAAATATCTAAAGACAACACGAAATCAGATACGATAGCAATGGAACACATAAGCACAATGTTTAAGAAACTAACATCTCTCGCATCCGTCCTTTCAAATAAAACCACTCGACCTCCTCGATCTCCAGTAGCATGATGGTCCCTACTCTTATCAAACTTAATTGCTGATATTATATCAACTGCAAAAGGTAAAAGGGTTAGTCAACATGAAAAAAAAAAAAAAAAACTGCTAAGAAGATTCACGTGAAGATAATTTAAGAGGATCTCCATCACAAGACGCAGGGTATATTGTTTGTGAAACCACCACATGTGATGTGAGCTTTGACACCTCCCTTGTTAATAATGTCAAGCACCTGTTTTGGTAATGAAGGGAAGATGCTAGAAATTGTTGAAGCTCTAAATATTCACAAAAATTCAGAGAAGGGTTACACAGTTGGGTAGAGCTGGCAAAGCCAGGCCAGGTTTGGGCAGAGCAAGAAGCCTATGAGTTACCCTGGTCTGAGTTTTAGGCCCAATAACATACTGGGCTGGACCCACCCTTGCATTTGCCTATACATGGATTTAAGTGGCTGTTTCAGAGTGTGAGTGCGAATCGCCTGGGGACTGAAACTGGTATGATTCACCCCAACTTGGTCCGTCTCAGTCCTGTAGCGGCAGGGCAACTCGTTTCATCTTGGACTGAAATTGGACTGAAACCAATTGGACAATTTTTCAAGCGATGCTAAGATGCCCATGCTAGACCAACTTATCTGACATTGGTGTACTAAGTATTTTTGATAGGCAAGTCTGGCCTGAGCATGCTTAAGCCCGCCAGGCCTAGATCGACCACACCTGGTTGCAACCCCAGTTGAGAGAAAAGAGTACTTAGACCTGTTTGACATATATGACAGTTGTAGCCATTAGAGCTTCACCCAACGTGATTGGTTTGTTGCTGCCTCGAGGAAGTTGGTCCTTCAAAGAAAGGCCGCTTTTAGCCAAGACCCTGTGCAGAAATTACAAAATATTTGGTAAGAATAAATGTAATTCAGAAAGAAAGCTAACATTCTGAGTCTCTGACAGGTACTCATAACAGTGAGAATGATCGTAAGACCCGATATTAAGAACTTGCTTGACTTTATCCCAGAATGAGGAATCAAATGGGAGCCATCCCACTTTTTTCCTTCTTTTAAAGTTGAGCCATTTGGCACACATCCCAAAAATGCATATGGTGGTATATCTCAATGCTCCTATCCACAAAATGCACCCCCATTGCATCACGTGTGTTAGCATCCCATTATCACTCAGGGCAGCACACTGCCACCTGCATCTGGCAGACATCTGAAACATGTCCTAAATGAATTGCTTCTGTCACAGGTTATAAGATGAAGTACCAACATGTTCTCATTCAAAGAATTTTATTAAAGAAAAGAGTAACCTTCTAACAAGGGAGAACCCATTAGAATGAACCCCGCTCGATGGAAGACCAATGAGAACATCTCCAACTACAATGTTTTTCCTGTCAATGACTGAGTCCTTTTTTACAATGCCAACTGCAAAACCACTGAGGTCATATTCTCCATCTGCATAGAAATCCGGCATTTCGGTGGTCTGCAAAAGCAAACATTAATATGTAATTGTGACATTATGCTTGAGGATATTCTGTTGAAGTAAAAATTCTCTTTCTTCCACGAAAACGGGTGGCTATAAACTGATAAGAAAAAGGAATATTGAAATTTTTGTTGAGTTAGAAGAAAACTAGGTTGACCCTGTGAATAGTTGAAGAAACATAACTTAGGATTTTAAGAATCTGAAAGGGCCATCTCAGAGTCTACTCGCCCATGTTTCATGTTCACAACCAAAAAACACAATTCACATCCATGCACCATGTGACGATGCCAAAACCAGCTCCATCATCAAAATTTAAAAACTTAGAGCCCGTTTGGATAGAGAGAAGCCAAAACAGGGGCATGGAAAACCCATGTGGAAACCTCAACGGGTGGAAAACTACAAAATCCAACAATAATGCCATTATCTGGTTTGGAGCGTAGTGTTCCATGTAAATGTTAAAAATTCAATGGTCAAAGGGACTGAATTGTCTCTCGTAACCCTGAAAATCAACATTTAACTGGTTTGTTTGGGTGAAATCAATTTTCAGATTTTTTTGAGTAAAACCTTGGAAATGGAAATCAACTCTAACCTGGTGCCCATTCCTTAAGAAGATGAAGCACAACTTGTTTGGCCTTGATCCAAAAAGAAAAAATAAAAATAGACTAATTCAACTCATAGGCAGGCTGCCCCAAAATCTCTAAATTCATGCGGTATGACTCACTTGAGTTTTAGAATGATATGATTTTTGGGTTGAAGATTTCAGCATTTGAGTTGGTGATAAATCTCGACATTTCACTAATAGAAGTATAAAAATCAAAACTACGCCTTTTTAGCTCCGTTTCTTGAGAAATATGAGTGATTTTCACCATTTTTTAGGACATTTGTAACACTGGAACAAGACACAAAAACAAACATGTAACAAAACGGGGGTCTTAGCAACTGAGACATGCCTGCACTGTTGAAATGGTGCATGCTCCCGGATGATCCATGAAGAACTGCTTGTCTTCTCTTAAAGCTGACAGCCCCAAGAACCTATATCAGTAAAAAATTGGAAAAGAACACTAATTCCATTCTCAATTCCCTCCGCGATCCATAAATTACCAAAATGCCCATCCTCTATTTACTATATATAAAAGGCCTCCTCTTCTTGTTCATCTCTTCCAATTCATAACCAAAAAAATCAGTGTATTTCAAAGAGAAAATCCATTTTTGCTGTAGAACATGTCTACAACAGAAATCCATTATCATTCCCCAACCTTTTTTGGCCTGTCATTGGGAAAAAAAAAAAAAAAAACACGCCTGACACAGAGAATCAATACCATTTTATGAAAAAGCTGGTATTACAATCCATAACAAACCGTTGTTATTTTAAAAAATTGTTCCTGTAAATAACAGCCATTATTGAGATTTTTTTTTTTTTTTTTTTTTTAAGATAGAAACAAAATCATTTGTGCTGTTCCATAAGTTATTTTCTGGTACATGACACAAAGTAAAATGACCATCAATAGAGGCTATGGCAATTTTTTCTTACCATGGCCAGGTCTGCACAAGCCGAATTGAATGACATCCATGTCAAAGATCCAAACCATTTATCAATTAGTGACATCCATGTCAAAGATCCAAACCATTTATCAATTAGTGCACACACCGTTAAAAATTCCTTGCATCAAGAACTAATATTGGTCCACTACACTAGGCAGAATAAACTTATGTAAGAAAAATGTGTGGTTACAAAAAAGTCCAGCAGTCCAAACTAAAAATATATGCATCAAGAACACCCAATCTCTATGGAACCTACAGTGAAGGATTTGTAATTAACATCTCTACTTTGTCCATCTACTAATACACATCAATAATTTCCTTCGTACATAACAAAAATCATATAGATCAAAATCTTAGGTGAGTCCCACCTTGTGAACACTGTACAATCAGGACTAAAATTTATAAATTCACTTCATGTGGCCCACCTGAGTTTTTTATCAGGCTGATTTTTGACATGTACATTTATCATTGTGGGGATCACCCGTCCAAAGAGGAAAGGGATTGGCTTAGTACAACAAATTTATTCAAGTTTTGCTTAGTGGGAAATGAGAATACTTGAAAGAGATTGCCCATATGTGTCATGGAAATGTACAGCAAGCTTCTCAACAGGGACAACAGCCATCACAGCTTCAAGCATTGGAACAATTGTGCCTGCAACACAAGAAAGAAGCATGTAAAGAAAACAAAACCAGGATCAGCATCTGGCTAGGCATGCTAAGATCTTAGTTATCATGCATTCAATTTCAGTCAACAAAGCATTTACGGACCTTCCATTGTTGGGCCCTATCACATATGGGGCACAGCCCAAAAATCACATTGGTTGGGTGATCCAAGCCACTGATTGGATGCTTCTGAGAATTACGCCTCCAGCCAAATGTCAACATTAGATAGGAATTATGTCCCTTGATCAGCAGCTAGGAACATCTGATTTTTGGAGTATGGCACATTCAAGGCAGGGACAATAGATGAACAGTCCAGATCTCATACAAGCATGCCGCATGTACTGACATTGAGCACTTGATTAGAAATCCAATTATTAACAGTTAGTAGTAAGCATTGGTCCACTCCCAGCAAAAATAAAAGAATTAACAAAAAAATTAATTAATTAATAAATAAATAATTAACATTAGTGCTCAAAACATGCATATTCTGCAATGCAGCTTTTAAAAGTATGGAAGGTAAGGAAACCCCTCCTGTCTACAGTGGACAGATTAATTATTCTTTTAACTTCACATAATTTTGGAGATTTAACACAGTAGCCTGTGATCCAGACCATTCATTTGGTTGAAACTGCCATGTGGGTGGGTCAAACTCAATGTTGATGGGTCGTCTCGGGGCATCCCGGGACTGGCAGGAGGAGGGGGAGTGTGCAGGGCTGAGGATGGTCATCTTCTTTTTGGTTTTTATGCTGGTTATGGGCGTGCTTCTAATACCAGGGCTGAAATTCGTGCGGTTCACGATGGTCTTCCACATTGCATCAATCACGGGCTGGAAAACATCATCATTGAATCCGACTCCTCTATGGTGGTTAGTTTTCTGTTGGGTAGCTCTTGCCCGGGCTGGAAGTGGAAATGTTGGCTTGATAGAATCCGGATTCTCTGTTTATACGGTAATGTTCAGTTTCAACACATTTGTAGGGAAGGCAATGGGCCGGCGGATGGCTTGGCAAATGTGGGTTGCGAGAAACAAGAGTCTGCGATCTTCCCCAACATGTCGGCTCTCCCTCAGATGGTGAGAGGCCTCTTGTTCCTCGATAAAGTCGGCTTGGGGAATGTCAGGAAGAAGTTCAAAAGATAGTGGCTGAGGGTGAGGTTGTGGTTTTGGCTTGGGCACTTGGTTCTGGCTTGTAAATTTTTGGGATACGGTTTCTCTGTATATCATATGATAGGTGGCATCAGGTTTTTTCTGCCTTGATGCCAGCCCGAAGTGTCTCTTGTACAGTTCTTTCATTGGAATGAAGGCTCTGTTCTTTTTTTTTTTTTTTTTTTTTTTAATTTTAATTTTTCTTTTTTTTTTAAAAAAAGACCATTCATTTGGTGGGCGCCACCATGATTTTTAGGAGACCTTCCACTTTAGGAGTAACATTTAGTTGTACCTGAAATGGGAAAAAATGACTAAGAAATTATGGCATGCCAGATGATAGAAGGTACTACTAACATAATGACTGAGAAATCTGTGACTCAAAGAAAAGGGCAAACATACATGAACTAAATCACAAATATCAGCTTGATCACATTCAATCACCACTGTTACTTGCGGTGTGGTGATTGAATGTACAAATTATGGTCCCAGTTTGCATGTATCTTGAACCAAAAATTACAGTTATTTGCAATGGTCGGTGCTACAATTAAGTCGATTTCATTTGAGTTAATGGCTGCCACCTGTATATCAAGCATGCCAAAGTATCAAATAACTCTCCCCTTTTCATTATATGATGCAATCCATATCTTAAACATGCAACAAATACAGACCTAAATGGAATTTATCATCTTAGCTTGGAGAATTCGAGCATGCACTCAGCAAGCACAAGGAATAAAGGAGAGTAGCCCCTGACTTTAATCCAATACTAATTACTTCAAGTAGAAAACTCTATAACAACAAATAAAATCAATTTTTAAGGTGTGTTTGGATGCACCGGTGGATTGAATTGCAAGCATTCAGTTTAATCAAGAGGAAAATGACAATAAGTAATGATTTTTGCTATTATCATAGATGAGGGAACACCTACCACCACCTGCAGGTTCAATCAACCTACCGCCCATTTTTACAATCATTTTCTATTGAATATATGGTATTTTCAACAGCAAAAATGGATGCAAGAAAATTTCTGACTGTGTGAGAGATTGGTTGTATTGTACTTCCAGCCTCTATCAGGTGATAAAACCCTTTTCTCTAGACCATTTCTCGATTTGTGCGTGTCATCCTTGCGCAGGGGCCATGCTAATCTTCTCTGTATCGTTCCAATTTTATCGGATGTCTCCGAAGAGACTTGTCGTTAATTTTCTGGCAGGTTCCGCCGAACTGGGCTAGAAATGGAGATATTGGATCCAGAGGATTAATCAGATAAGGCGATGTGGCGATTTCATGTTCCAACATATTTACAGAGAAGGGAATACTGTCGCTGACCACATGGGTCGGATGGGAAGTTCGTGTTAAGGACGTGCGGTCATTTTGCAGCAAGGAAATCTGCCAGACAGGGTGAGAGGTATGCTGTTCCTTGACAAGGTCGGGCTCGGCTCCATCAGCGAGGGGTCTCGAGTTCAGAGAACCCGCATATAAGTCTCTGTTTTTCCCTGTCGTTTTTAGTCAGAGTTGTTCTTTCCCCAGTCTTTTTCTCTTTTCATCATTGTTTCTTTCCTGTTCATATGATAGGCGTCTCCTGGATCATTTTTCTCCTGGGGGTCCCCCATATGTAATTGGCATCTCATTAATGAAAAGCTCCACCCTTTTCTCTATACATCCTAATTGACATTCCTAATGTTATCTCCAGTATATTATGACACTCATCCAGAGGCATAGATCCATTTGATTGCAGGGATAGTGGACTCCTTTCATGACTATATAGGAGACTAACATCTTGCATAGGGTCAGACAGATCAGAAGAGTTACTGCTATCCAGAATGTCATCAAACTCACCTGTGTATGCAAAAAAGAATAGAATTTGCAGAATTTTCCTAGGGGAAATGGTATGCTCAGATCTGAAATGGCTATAATTGCATCTCCCAAAGGATTCAAGCAATAGGAGTTATATGATCATCAACCTGAGCCCATTCATATGATCCCCGGGTTTTCAGTTTGTATGAGATACATGGTTTAGTGATCCAGACTGTTGATGTATTTATTTTCTTATTTGCCTATTTTCAGGAGGCCAATGGAAGGGTTATGATTATGCCGTCAAGGACCATTTTTTTGGGTCATGGTCCATCCATAGTGGGGCCAGATCAATAATCTAGATCACCAATAAGGACTTTTTGCATATCCCAGTTATTGATTCAACAAATAACTATTTAATCATGTCCACAGATAAATGAACATGAGGCACATTAGAAGTTTCTTAAAAAAAAAAAAAAAAAAACTTTACCTAATCTGTCGCCTGAAACTGATATACAATGAGAGAAAAGTCACCAAGGTTGTGATTGAAGGCAGAAACAGATTGATTGATCACTTCAAACTCAATTTTGCCTGACAAATACATTGGAGCAACAACGGCAGCAGGAATATTCTGAATGAGGTAGCGATAACCATTGGTGAAAAACTCCAGATTTCGGGAATAAATCAATAGTTGCTGCAAAACAAACATCAGAAACCAAATTCATATCATAATAACAAAATGGTTTGTGTCTAATTCCTGAGAAAATCCACATGACATTTGGCAGTAACAGAACATAGTAAAAACTGACACATGACAATAAAGACAGCCAATCCTGGGCTCTACCTTGATGTTTATATGCCATCAAAACTGTTTATAAGGTTTTTACCATTTGGAAGAAGTAAAAACACACACAAAAAAAAAAAGTCGTGGTATGAGACTTATGTCGCCATACAAATGTTTAAACGCTGGTCACTGAATCTACACTGCTTCCTCTCGGGCGGCCCACTTCAGAGTTGGATCCAACTGATTTTTGTTCTCCTGTCCTAAAAGGATCTGAATCACTCCCATTAAGGTGGGCCAGTAGTAGAGCAACCGAGAAACTCAAGACACCCAATCATGATAGAATAGTCCACAAAGTGGGGATTGAACGTCCACCATTAAAAATTCTTGTGAGCTGCAGAAGTTTCGAATCAAGCTTATATTTGTATTTTCACTTCATCCAGGTCTACATGACCTTATGAATAGGTTGGATGGTAAAAACACATCACGCTAGCCCTAAGAAAGGTTTCAACGGTGGGTACCATTATCACTGCAGCTTCCTTTGGTGTGGTCCACCGAAGCTATGGACCTGCCTCATTTTTAGTATCATGCCCCACAATGGGCCCCACACCGCTTCCTTTTTAATCGTTCCTAAATGGAACCGGAAGACCTGCCTCATTTTTAGTATCATGCCCCACGCTGGTCCACAATCCACTTCCTTTTTAATCCTTCCTAAATGGAACCGGAAAGGCAATCAATGTCATTCCACATTGGCAAATCTCAACATTGTTACAATCAATGTCAACTGGAACCATGGCCCAAGGAGAAGAAAAGAGAAAGCAATGACAGATGGAATGGATTTTGGAATAAAAACAGGGATTTCGAGAGAAGCTCACCGATGTTAGGAGAGATATGCCTGAAATCCTTCAAAGATTCGGAGCTCACCCACAAGCGGATGAAGAAAATGAGAAACCAGGCAAAGGCGGATGGCGTCATTCGAAAGAGGATTCAGAAATCCTTCTTCTGAAATGAGATGTTACTTTCAAATCCGCAAATCGTGAGTTTCCATAATTTAACACATCAAATACATTAATAGCCATACATTTAAGGGACCATTTACTGAATGATTAAGATAGTTTTATATAGGAAAAAGTATAAATATTAACCATTAACAACTGGACCCATTATTTAGATGGTTTGGATAACTCTATATCATTGCCACTATTATTATGAATAAGTCACCACTATTTTACATCAAACACAAAACTAACATATTGTATCATACAATAAATAACATCACTTGCACTTTGGATCTGGTAGGGCTCTATGGGCCCACCATGATTTATATGTTTTAATCCCGCCGTCCATCTTTTTCTTAATATCATTTTAGAGCTTTATGAGATCTATATAAATCTCGAGTGGACCACACCACGGAAAATAGTACAGATTGAATGTCCATCATTAAAAATCGGAGCTTTGGTTATGGATTTTTATGTTTAAGCTACGGATTTTAGCCGTCGGAAATTAAGCCGTAGCTGAAACAAGCAGCGATCCGTCAGCTTTGTCCTATTTTTTAGTAGACCTCCAGGGTCAGCTTCAAGGTGGAGTTCTGGGCTGATCTCCACTAGTTGGCTGACTAGTTCCTTAGTTTGTCTGCGTTTAGGCATGGATGACAGGTTCATCTCTTTATAGTGAAGATTATCATTCTGGATGACCTCTTGATATTGGTCACCTGGTTGTCTGTCAAAGTTGCGCTGAGCCAAGTTTTCGACCAGTACTCGAGTTGATCATACAGATCTGGTGCCATTCCTCGAGGAATGGTAGGAGCTCAGAAATGTATGGTGTCGTGACCTTGACTTGAGAGTGTGGCTCCCGCTGTTCCCCAAATCGATCTGGAGGTCGTTGAGCCCCTTGGTGCGATCAGTCCTGATCTTGCCTCTCAACTTTAGACCGGGAATGTCATGCCCCAAACCTGGTAACCGGACTCACAAGGAACCCGATGGCCGGTTCTGACCGTAACAGCCTCCGTAGTACCCCATTCTCGGCTCCTGAGGCAGGTTCCGATCCTGGGATCTTACAAGGAGGATTTTCATAACAGTATAATCATTCCAATACGAGTATACCAAAGATCACAGCAAGTAAATTTGAAAATAACAAGGCACACATCACAAAATCCACTAAGAATTTGAACTTTTACAAGTATCCATAAGGTCCAAAAGGACATACATAAGATAATAGAAGAAAGAAAGGAAGTCTGCAACACTGGGTCCTCAATCTCAGCTCCAATCCAAACTCTGCCACTGCGACGCCTGCTTAGGATCTCCTGCACGCATCAATCGTGCATAAGCTTATAGAAAGCTCAGAAGGTGGTGAAAGTGTGAGACAATGGTGCTCAGAAGAAGATAGAGAATGTAAAAGGGAGTCATAATCAATACCAATACTATTAGCCTTACCAAGGCTATCATGAATGCAAGAAACTATACCAAGGCAGTACGATAATGCAGGAAGCCATACCAAAGCTATATAATGCAATGAGTACTGTAATGCAATGAGTACTGTAATGCGATGAGTACTGTAATGCAATGAGTACCGTAATGCAATATGAGTATTGTAATGCAATGAGTACTGTAATGCGACGAGTACTATAATGCAATGAGTACTATAATGCATTATGAGGCTTACACAGCCGATGCAAATGCAATGCGAAGTAATATCAGTGCTCATATCTAATCCACATATCAAGTACATTTCCATCATAAGAAAATCACTGGGGTCCATTACATTGCTGGATGACTGCTGCTCTACAGACCCCGCACAGTCAAACGAGCGTAAGAGACCTCACTACCCTGCTTGCGGACAACCAATCACCAGCAAGGCCTGAAGGTAGCGGACCCATTCACGAGTTGGTCAGACTCAGCCTAGCAATTCTCCCTTACATCAGGCGAGTAAGGCCACACTCCTATCCAACCGACTACACGACAGTGGGAGTCGCGGCCTAACGGTATAAGGCCCTCGTGCGCTCATATATTCCACTCGGTCACGACGTTGGAGCAGATCTTTGGTACCATGGAAGTTTTGAAAATTTCACCCATGGGCATCCTATGCACCCGGTATGCTCAAGTAACATTTTCGGTGTCCAAACATGGTCATCCACGATGTATTTGTGGAGGCTACAACCCTGATGAAGCGAGGGTGATAATGCTCATATGTTATGCAATACCAGATGCATGAATCACACCATCAACTATGCATCAATTCCAAGCATCCAACATGCTCAAGAAGGAATACTGCATCCCTCAGGAAGGTAACACGCAATGCCCAATGACACAATCATAACCACACACACAGTGTCATCCAAGCATACAATGATGCACATAGGCAATGAAGATGGGTCTAGACGTATTATGCGGCGATATACAAAGTAGTACACTCCTCCTATCCAAGAAGGGACTAAGACTAGGTATTTAGACAATATCCATAAGGAATCCCACCTCTAGTGGAGGCCCATTTACCTGGGGTAGCTCACGAGACTAAGCATACAACTACGTGTCTAAGTAATACAGAAGTGAGTCTAGCAAGAGTTTAAGATGAACATCTAATCACATTTAGATACAATCGGGCCTAGAGGGGTTCATAATGGGGACATTTAACCACCATTCCCCAAGAGGCATCTCAACCACGAACTATATAGATACATGGCTCAAGGCCCTACATTCAAGATAAGAACACAGGTAACCACATACATATATCCCTCAAAATAGGCCATAAAAAGATATAATACTAATTTTAACAACATGGGCCCTAAGAGGAGAATTAAGGCCCAAGGTTCAATTCCCAATGGCCATAGAATCTATGCATTAAGTTGGACTTGGTGGGCAGCCCGCGTACATAATATACGACTAAATAAGTTTAAGTTTGGATGGAATAGGCCCCACTACATCAGCCAAATAACTAGTAATTTAAGTGGGCAACCAAGAGCCCAATACTATCCTTACCTCAGCCCACAAGTCCATTAAAATGGTGGAAGTCGGCCCAATTTATGGTTGGGCCAAGCAAGGACCTCCCAGCCCACTCTGGGCCTAAGGGATGTCCCAAAAATCTGATCTAAGATGGGGTCCTCATGTGATCACTAAAGGTGACCCAAAAGAATGCACTAATTAAGCCCAAAGATTATAAGAAAACATAAGCATGTAACACGTACACAAGTTCTCAATATGATGGGCCCCACAACCAACTAAAGTCTCAACTATAACAATGTACATTTAAGGCCCTTTGGTAAACTTTCAGCCTGCACGACTTCCTGGACCTGCTAAAGTCCAGAAATTAGTCAAATAATCTCATAAAGGCCAACAATACTCATAGGGGGCCCCACCAGATGGAGGGTGTGCATACATCATGAAAAGATGAAGTGGGCCCGTTACTAGATTGTGAGTCCAGTAGCAACCCAAGGCAGAGGGTGCCTCCATGATCAGGCGATCCTAGGCTTGGACAGCCTGGACCAAACATGTGTTAAGGTAGGTTCCACATATATACACATTGAGCCTTAAACAAATGACCTAGGGTCAATGGTGGGCCTTTAACCATCCATAGAAGAAACCATGGGCGGGACCACCCAGGAGGACATCCAACCTCAACTGGTTCCTAAGAGGTAGCCCGCCACTACTTGAGCATGAAATAAGGCCCAAGGCCTAAGCAATCTATGGCCTAGTGGGCCATACACTAAGCCCAATACTTAGGTAGCATGGTGGGCCCTTAAGCAAGGTTTGGGCCCAACCATAAAGGTCATAAATTCATATATTGTGGTGGGCTTCATGGGCAGCCCGGTAATTCATTTATATGGGCAAGTTTCACATTTATCATAAGTGAGTTGGGCCTCACTTTTGGCCCAAGTACAGGGTCAGTTTAGTGGGCAGCCAAGGACCCAACCTCTTGTGTATTATTGCCCCTAAGCCCATCACAATAGATAGGAGAGTATAGGCCCAAGATCAATGGGCCTATCCAAAAGAACTGAGTCCACAAGGTCTACTTGCTAACACAAACATGCATATAATATATCACATAATGGGCCAAAAGAAATGGCCCAAACAAAAGTCACCCAATTCATACATTATGGTGGACTTGAAGGCAGCCCGTAAGCACAAGAATACATATGGGCAAGGTCTTTACTGACAATGTGGGCCTTGTCACACCTGCCCAAAGATTTAGCAAGGCCCTCCACAATATACATTTATGTGGGCCTTGCAAGTCAGCCCACAATTAAGCATTTTATGAGGGCATAAAGGCTAATAAATGCACATGATCAGTTTGTAGACGGCCCATTAGGCCCATGAATCAATAAAGTCAGCCCTTGCACAATCTTGGGCTCAAGGGATAGGTTTATAGCCCATTGGGCCTATAAAGCTATCAAAAATTCTGGTTAAGGCTAGCCCACAAACCACCACAAAGGTGGGCCTCAAGGGGCACTAATTAAGCCCAAAATGTCTAAGGAAGGAGGACAGAGTGTGTACAACAATCCCATAAATATGGTAGGCCGCCACGGTTCCAAAAGATCAATTATGTACAAATTTGGGCCCCTTGCTGGAATTCCAGCCCACCCACTTCCTAAGCCTGCTGGAGTCTAGAAATTTATTTAATTTAAATGGGTTACTGACCCATGGTGACCCACACATATCACAGTGGGTCCCACCAGATAAGAAGGGGGATATATAATACTTACTTCAAGTGGGCCATGCCATTAGAATGTAGGCCCAGCAGCCCAAGGTAGGGGCATCCCATGGTGGGTTGTCCTACGGGCCTGAATATTTGACCCAAAACTGATCCAAATTGCAGGCTACCGCACGATCGATATAGGGCCCGATGACCCTGAAAATTTGCAGGGTGGTCCTTCCATAGGTGGTCCACAACTCCACAAAATTTTAGAATTTTTGAACACCTAAAAATATTTTAATTAATTTAAATAAAATGGTCTGTCCAGAAAATCGGACTGACCTGGACGTCCCAACGTGGTGGGCCAGTCCAGCCCTCGTCACGGTGTGCACAGGGGTCCATTTGCCCTAAAATTTTGTAGGTAGGTCCCACCATTAGTGGTCCACACTCTTACAAAAGTTTAGAATTTTTAGACATATATAAATATTTTAATTCATTTAAATAAATCAATCTGTCATGAAAATCGGACTGATCTGGACACCATATTATAATGGGCCGGTCCAACCATCACCATGGTGTGTACAGGTGTCCATTGGCCCCAAAATTTTGTAGGTGAGTCCTAACATGAGTACACCACCTCCCTATAAATTTTCATAATTTTTAGACACCTAAAAGTATTTTAATAAATTTCAGAATTCCAACCTGTCCAAGGTAGAATGTTGCTGGAACAGTGCAGAAAATCAATACTGTCCACCTCACTTGGACCACACCTTCGGGACCCCAATGAAGGTTAAATGAGACTAAAATTTGGGGGACATTAAGATGAGATTCCTACCTTTCAGAAAAGTATATTTGATGGGTACAAAAGGTCCCCCAATCAGTCCCAAATTCATGCCCAAAGTCCAACAAAAATCTGTCCAGAAATTTTTGGACAACAATATATGCATGAAATAAAATAAATGTATGGGTCTATTAAGAAAGGGATTGGCCCATAAATTGGGTGTCATGGCCTACCCTAGTGGGCCTCACAATTGTCTAGAACAAACTCCCAAATTTCCACCCTTGCAAGAACATTTAAGGTGGAAAAAAAGGGGCATCTAAACCATGGTGTAAGTTGAGTATAGATGTTCCTTCCTTACTGGGCTTTTCTGGGCAATCCAGGCCCACTAAGTGGACCACACATAATATCATCAGATTATGAAAGAATGAAAGAGAAGGAAGAACATCTGGCTATCAGGGAAGGGTTCCGCCGTTATTAAGCCGTCCCCACACAATCACAACCACAAACAATAATTAAACACATTGTACAATATAGATCTTATGATGCATGGCCTAGATATTTGAGATGAATGGTTGGGATGCCATCCCAACCACATGCAAGGGTCTAGATGACCCATCATACCTAGAAAAATAGGAGAAATTCACATGCAAGAGGTCCATCAAGGGAAGAATCCCATGCATGGACATGCATGTACAATGTGGGCCTCATGGCCACATTTAGATGGTTGTGTAGGATCTCCACCATTGATTAGTGGGTCTTACACATCCAACATGAGAAGGAGGGAAGGATCTACATTAAGAAGAAGAGATCTACATGATATGGAGATCACCCACCTTGATCCTTACAAAAATCTAGGTCTCCTTGCTCTTCTAGTTCCAAGGAAGGGAAATCAATGGATGAGATGATCTTGAAATGGATGGATTTAGAGAGATTAGGGAAAGAAGGGGCTGGAGAAAATGAGGGATTTACTGGCCATGGAGAGAATGAGAAGGAGGGAGAGAGATAAGGAGATAGATAGAGAGAGAAATCATTTGTTTGTAAGAAAAGAAATAATTACCTATGGGAGGAGAAAATAAAGTTGTAGGGTAGAGTAGGCTTTTGGGTGGTGTGTGTGGGGTGGATAGTGTTAGTTATAGAATTTTAGTGGTGTGTATAGTGTTACATGGGAACTTGTGCCAAGAGGAGTGGGGTCCACATGCATGACACCTAAGTGGGCCACATGATTAAGGGTCATACAATGAAATGTACACAACTTTTGATCTACATATCGGATTTATGTGCGAGACACAGCGTTGGAACGCGGCGACGATGCGGTCGTAATGACATAAGTCTAGGGTCGACCCGAGTCGGGTCTACGTGACCGGACTCAAAGATGACCGCAAACACTATCGGAGGGTTGCGGGTCGCCGAAATTTGATCGGTAGAACCGCGGGACCAAAATAAACGAGATGCATACTCACACACACATGCACACATGCGAACCGGGGTCGGGTCTCACAATCCTCCCCACCAACAAAGAAATTTCGCCCTTGAAATTGACAAAATCGAGACAACAAAATGCATAACATCATATATATATATATATCACAATCATCAATAACAAGATAAGGCAATACAAGTAATCAATCATTGAACAGATAGGGATAATGCTTCCTAATTTTAGCAAACCTGCGATGAAATCCATCAATACATGCTCCCACTTCCACTTTGGAACACTCAACGACTGCAAGGGACTAAGAGGCCTCAGATGATCGACCTTGACACACTGACAAGCGTCACACTCAGCCACAAAATTAGCAATTTGGCCTACCATCCCCAACCAGAAGTATTGCCTTGATAACAAAACAATTTCGACATCGGCAATACAAAACTATTCAGCGGGCAAGAGCATCTCACCAACCAAAATGGAACACGATAATATCATCGGCCTAACACAGCATTCTTTCCAAAAATGTCGATACTGACAATCCTTTACGACAGACTCTAATAACAATCTGAGTGAAAGCCCTTGAATACAAAAGGGTGCGATGCACCAAAACACAAGACTTACTTACGGAGACAAGGAGAATACCCATAACAACTCCCCTAATAACTAAGGGTCCTGATGAGTTGCGCAAAATCAAGCCTGAGGTGGCTGGGGGGTGTATGTTGCCTATGCATCTGCGGTCTCTGCTGCTACTGTAGTCTCTGCGAAGGTCCATCCTGCTGATGGGGACACTCACGCCTACAGTGTCCCGTCTGCCCACAAGAGAAGCAAACTCCAGAAAAGGTGCTGGAAGATGAAGCGACCGGCGGTGCTAATGATGATGAAGAAGCTACTGCAAGTGATGCTGATGCTCTGGCGGCTTGATAGGCTACGCACCTCTGCCGCTGTCGACGCTGCCGGGAGCTACCGGAGGGCGCCAGCTTCTTCCGGCCTCTCCTCTGATCACGATTCCTCTGCAAACCGGTCCACTCGGCCTCGCCCTGAAGTAGAAATACCACCAACGGAGCTCACTGAAGAGTCGAATCTCGCAAAAGGGGACTTGCACGCTCCTGTTCCGCCTGTCCGGGCATTAGGTAGGTCATGATCAGTGTTTAGATCTGACCGTTGGATTATTCAATTTGAGCAATTTATTAGGCCCTATTATAGTTGTGATAATTGCAAATAGGTTTAGGATGGGACGCTTGAACCGTGGTCCCTATACATAGTTATTAAGCCGGATATGGAAACCTATGATGTGGAAATCCCGGAGGAAAAAAGTATGATGGGTAAGCTTCTCTAACCTTCTTGCTCTAGCCTTCTTTCATATAAATACATGCCTTTTTCCCCTCACAGACAGAAAAGAGAAAATCCTAGTCCCATTGAGAGGTTTTCTCCTAATGGTGTAAGGTGTTGAAGTCCAATATCCATTCTCAACAAATCACGACAACGAGAATGTCTTTCCAATCTGGTATGCCTTTAAGATTATTGTGTTGAATATTCATTATTCATGCATATACAATCCGTCAATTCCAAAATATATCAGATAAGTTGGTATTAGAAAAGCTTGTGCAATAATCCTGGCGATTTCCTAAAGTCTAGATTGCTATTTTTCATTCTCCATTTTTATTGAGCCATAAGGAACCCCAGAATGATGTTGGATTCAGACAATATTAAAAAAAAATGCAATTGTAGGTGTATGATATGTAAAAGACCCTTACTTTGAATCTGATACTTGCCGATATATGGTTGTTGGAGATATATATAGAAAAATTTTGAATTCCCAATCGCACACAGTTGTTTGGCGGTCAGGATAGTCGATGTCACCTGCTATTGCCGATTACAATTGGACGTTGCAACAGGAAACTCCGCCTTGAATCCCGGCATCATTGTTTGTACATATATATATATATATATATATATATAAATGATACCATGAGGTCGAGTTGTGCGGGCCTCATAGTGATGTGTGTCTAACATCAACACCGTGCATTCGATGGGTGCCCTTTCGGTTATAAGATATCCCAAGAGCCCACATTCAACATATATTTGTGGCCCACCTTATGACCAAATTATCCTGTCTTCAAGCCGTGGTTGTAACAACTCCAAATTATCTAGTTTTTAAAATTTTAAAAATTAAATTTTTTTTTAAGGGGATCAAATTGGTTGCAACCATCCTCATTATTATCTTATCTATCTTATCCAAGTAACTATCATTTCTTTATAAGGGCAGACCTTCTATCCAATCCTAAAGAAACAAAAAATAAAATAAAATAAATCAAATCAACAGAGAAAAGATAGGGGAGAGAGATAGATAAAGGGGAAGAAAAGCATGCAAGGTTAATATTTAATTTAATTTAATTTAATTATTTATATTATTATGCTTTGAGTTTGCATGATGGATGGTGTCAATTTAACATGGGTGCAATGCATGTGCACACACACACACACACACACACATATATATATATATATATATATATATATATATATATATATATATATATATATATATATATATATATATATATATATATATATATGTGCGTATATGCACGTTGTGCCTGGGAGTGCCTTACGCATGTAAACAAGAAATAAAAGGAAATACGTAAGTTCTTTTAATTTTTTTTTTAATTACTTGAATTACGTATTTGACTTATTTTGCATGTGGGAACTAATCAATTAGGTTTTAAGGATCAAAATAAGGCAAACCTCCAAAAATTAGGCCAACTTAATATTTTGGTGGGCCATAATATGCAAAATAGAATTCATGATGCATTAACCGTTGAAATATCTATCAGGGCCGCAGCGACTTCCGATGAAAATATTAATTACTTTGACCATTCAAAAATAATTGGGGGAACCAATGAACGACTTAGATGTCAGATAGACAGCTAGGAGGGCACGAGATAAGGAAGGCATAGGTTTTAATGGTGAAAGAATGGTCATTATTGTTCATGATGGTATACGGCCCATTAGAATCACGAATCTATTTCATTTTTTTACTATTGTCCTAAAACAATGTTGGTAAATTGATCAAGGAAATAGATTTAATTTACACACATATTGTGTGGCCCATCAGAAAAAAAATATAATAATATAAAATACGTATAAAAACACTTCAGTGTGCAAAAGTAAAACATGTGTATTTACGAACACTCATGCAGACCATAGTGCCTCAAACAATGAAAAAAATGATTTCCATTAAGCATTCGTGTGGGCCACAGAAGTGTTGTTTCAAAGAGATTTTTGAGCTCATCCGCTACATAGGGATTACCCATCTCGCCAATGACTTAGATTATCATAGGACATATTAAATAAATAAATACAAATAAAAAGTTTGGTTTCCAGCATTGAAACCAAGCTAGTGCGGGTTCTAACGTTAGAAACCATCTTGGGCCATGAGATTATGGACTCACAATGATATATGTATTATATCTATTCCATCTATTTGATTTGGAATGTTACTTTGGGTTAGGAATGTAAATTTAGAACATATCCAAAATTTGTGTAGCCCATATAGAAAGAAAATAATAGTGGCTGTACAATAATCTTTTAGGTTATTATGAGTTCAACAGATTTTATATTTGATTGAAATTTCTTCCCAATGGTTAATATAGTAGTGGTAACCATGTAATTAGTCTAGATCCTTGTAGTAAGGCCCACATAAAAAAATGTGTTATCTATAATCTAATATGTTTAGACCATATGGATGTATGGTAAAACTTATCTAAGCTACATGCATATTTTGGACAAAACATCCACTTGCTAAAATGTGTATCATCATAGCATGCTATTACAAGATCCAAACCATCTATTTGGTGGGTCATCTTATAAGATATCTAGCTTGCCCTTTTTGCTGGGATAGATAAGATAAATCCTATTCATTAGGTACATTACCTTGTAAGACCTAAGCGTTACTCCCATTTATGACCGTAGTAATTAAAACAAATCAAGGGCTTAATGAACTTGATATTTTTATCCATTCATTTTAATATTATTGTTTACTGCATATGGATTATTTATAGGTATTCTTTCATTTGCTCCATCGGATTTTTTCCTAAATTATCAGGTGAGTAATCCCATGTTTCCTCTCCATATGATTAAAATAAACTGTTGTGTTGATGTAATTAATTGTATTATAATTTTTGATGTATTAAACATTCATGCCTAGTATCGTTAACACTCTGGTGCGATTACCCAGAGGATATCCTATTGTACTCATTAGAAGTTCACTGTATGTGGAAGCCTACCCAATGGGAGGGCTGCGTGCCTTGCCCATACCTACCAATGGTAGAAGCCTGTCGAGTGCAAATGCGGGTTGTCGATATCTAATTCAAGTAAGTGGATGGTTTCTATTTATACCCACTTGATACATCATTAACACCATTCACAACATTCTTATTAATTACATTATTTATTTGTTTGGTTTTTGATTTTTATGCTTTACTTGTGTGTATTATTTTAATTGTATCGTGCACGAACTATGATGGGTTCACTCATTTGACCTGACCAGCTGATGGTTTATTGATGAAAAAATCATACAGATGGAATTGAAGCAGATACAACAACTGAAGAGCAAGAACTTGAAGCCAAAATAATGGATGATCCTCAGAAACAGTGGTCGTATTTAACCGAAGATGAGCTTATTTCATTAGATCAGTAGATTTAAACGGGACATGTGTTTCATATTATTATAATATTTCTGTTTAAAAATGACTTCTAATTTAAAATTTGTAATTTTTGGATAACTTGTTGATTCTAATAACTTAATAAAAGTCTTAATTTAGTGAATAAAAATATTTTAACATGTATTCTTGATTTTCATAGATGTGTGGTGGTGAATGTTTGTGAATGGATTAGTGGTGGATATTAGTGTATTGATGGATGTTAATAGGAACATAGAATTCAGATTATATTATGCCTCTATTAAATAATATGACTCACTTATTTAAGTACATTAAGTGTATGAGTCATGGACCGTAACTTAAGTCTGAGGTTGCACACTCAGTACCTGAATTTCGGGGAGTGACATAATGGTATCAGAGAGAGGCTTTTTGTTTAACCTAGTGTAGCGTGTAGGTTATGTGGCCCACTCATGTACATAAGTGGTAGGTCCCCTTGAAATTTGAAACACAACACTTAGGATTTTCTATTTGGATATTGTTGTGAGAAATAATGTAGAAACAAAAACTTATAAATTAAGTAGGATGATCCATGTACTCTGATTTGAGTATATTTTATATTGAGATGAGTTAGTTTGAACTCTAATCAATTTTTAGGATATTGAGTCCACAAAGTCCTGCTGGATAACAATGGGTAGCAGAAATCACCCAACTTGTAAAATTCATAACTGTAAAGTACTTATCCAATCAAGGCGATTCAAAATCCTGATCGAAGATAGACAAGTATAAATTAAAATAAAAATAATTAGAAAATTTAAAACTGAATGTCATTATACTGATTCAGGGAGTTAGTATAGGTTGGTTAAAATTCAGCAAATTCTGGACATATCTAACTACAGGAATTTTAATTTTTTGTGGTTGGAAGATTTAGTTAAAATTTTACAGAGAGAGTATATTCTTGTAATGAGATATTTAGAAAAATTTTGAATTTAATTTGAAGTTCCTAAGTGTATTAAATAGTAATTATAACCACATCAGGCAACTAGAAACCTAATCTGCATAAAAATGGTGTCCTGTCAGTTTAACTGACAGTGTTATTCATTTTATAATTACCTTTGATTGAAATTATAACAATTTTATCTAAAGTAGTTTATTTAGAGATTAATTTAGTGTACAGTTAAAAATCCATAATCCTTATTAAAATCTAAATTCTTGTCTTATAGGAAAACTATGGCCCCAAAGAAGACACGTAGCATCCGTGACTTAGTCCCTTCTACTAGCGCTACCCTTCCTTGTGACCCAGTAGTGGACACCACTATTCTAGAATAAGATGAAATGATGAATAGAGAACATGATGAGAATGTAGTAAGAGGGGACGAGGTTGAAGGACCGTAAAATCTTGTACCTCCACCTGCAATAGATCAAAGTGGGGCCAGACCAAGCTCCCAATTTCCTTTGTCCCCATCTGTAATGCATGCCAATTTCACCAAACTCAGCAAGCATCCGTGTGATGTTGCATTTGGATTAGTAAATCAAATAGCTTTTATGATGAAGCAACAACATGAGCAGTTTGCGGTTCAATGGAATATGTTGTCCAATATGAGCTAAGCACCTCAAGATCATCATCAGGCATCACCAATTAGGACTGAGCAGACACATGAAGTGAATCTCCTTGAGAGATTTATAAAACTTCGGCCGTTGGTGTTTAAACGTGCTACTGATCCTTCGTTAGTAGAAGATTGGTTGAAGTAAGTCAATAAGATATTAGAAGTGATGAATTGAGCTGATATTGAGAAAGTACGATTAGTGTCTTTTATGCTTCAAGGAGAAGTAGATGTTTGGTGGAGATCGTTTAAAAGAATGGTTACAACTAATCATGTATGGACTTGGAGAGAATTTCAAGATAAATTCAATGAGAAATACTTCCCTAAGGCCTATCATGATCAAAAGATAGCAATTTTTTTTTTAACTTTTTTCTGGAGCAAGGATCGATGACAGTGGCACAGTATGAGGCGAAGTTCGTTAAACTATCAAGATATGTCCCGGAGATGATGGAAGATGAAGAATACAAGATCACGAAATTCGATGAAGGCCTTCTTCAAAATATTAGAACCAAGTTTTGTTGTGATGATATTATAAAGTATTCTGAAATTGTTGACAAGGCTCTTCGAGCTGAAAGAGATAGTGAGCGGTTCTTAAAGTCTTGAGTACAGATTAAAGAGATGAGAAGTTAGATGAGGACTACTCATTGCCAACGACAACAGTTAGAGAAGAGGCAGCGAACTATTGATCAATTTTAAGCACCCAGTAGTCAAATCATTTTTTTTCTGCGAATTGTACCTATTGCGGGAAGTACGGACACAAAGTCCATTTTTGTAGAACCCGACTCAGAGATATTGGCTAAATCCAGCCACTTCAACAGATTCCCCCTCGGTTGCAACTCCTTGCACAGTCTCAGTAGTCCGTGCAGTCTTCATAGGCATCACAATTTCTGCCTCCTAGGCCGCAACAGTATCAACCGAACCGGCCTCAGCAAGCAGCTTGACCTCCAGTATCTCAAAATCAAGGAGGACAACCCTTCAGACAACAGCTCACTCAAGCCAAAGTATATACTATAACACCTGTCAAAGAACCAGAACTATATAACAATGTTATTAAAGGTACGGTTAATGTACTTGATAAACCTATTGCTATATTATTTGATTCTGGAGCCACCATATCATTTATCACTAGTGCCATAATGAAAAGACTAGGGTTGAAACCTATTAACCGTAGTAAAGCAATTTCCATAGAATCACCAGTGGGGAAAATTGTCGTCGTGAACAAAATATGCAAGTCCTGTGAAGTCAATATATGCGGTATTATAATGCCAGTTGATGTGTAGTTATGGATATGATGTCATTCTAGGTATGGATTGGCTTTCCGCTAATTATGTTAAGATTGACTGTCATGCTAAGACCATTACATTCTCTATTCCTAGGAAAGAATCTTTAAAAATTCTAGGAATACAGAGAGATAGTAATGTAGAGCGTATTATAGTGTTGAAGGAAGAGGAGTCACCAGAGTTGAGCATGAAACAAATCTCAGTTGTGAGAGATTATCCAAAAGTTTTGTAGGACATACCTGGATTACCGCCCCGATGAGAAGTAGACTTTAGTATTAATCTATAACCAGGCGCTGTTCCGATATCAATGTAGCGGTATCGAATGCCACCAGTTGAGCTAAAGGAATTGAAGGAACAATTGGAAGGATCGAAGAACCAGTGTTTCATCAGGTGTGTTTCATTAGGCCTAATACTTCACCATGGGGTGCACTGGTACTTTTCGTAAAGAAGAAGGGTGGAAGCATGTATTTATGCATGGACTATCATCTACTGAATGAAGTGACGATTAATAACAAGTATCCTCTGCCACATTTGACAATTTATTTGTTCAGTTAAAAGGAGCATGTTATTTCTCCAAGATTGATTTAAGATCAGGATATCACCAACTGCATATTAAGGAGTCAGATATTTATAAGATGGCCTTTAGGACATCCTATGGGCACTACGAATTTTTGGTTATGCCCTTTGGGTTGACCAATGCCTCAGCTATGTTCATGGACTTGATGAACATAGTATTTCAGCTATATCTTGATCAATTTGTCATTGTTTATTGATGATATATTGATATATTCGAAGACTAGCGAAGATCATGAGACAAATTTAAGAACTACTCTACAGACTCTAAAGGACAATCAACTATATGCCAAATTCTCTAAGTATGAATTCTGGAAGTAAAGTGTTAAATTTTCAGGACATGTAATCATAAAGGATGGTGTTGAAGTTGATCCAGCTAAGATCAAAGCAGTGATGAAGTGGGAGCAGCCCAAGAGTGTAACTGAAGTTAGAAGCTTTTTGGGACTCGCTGGGTACTACAGGAGGTTCTTAAGAACTTCTCTAAAATTTTCAGCCTATTAACAAGTTTGATTCGAAAGGGTGTGCCTTTTAAGTGGACTGATAAATGCGAAGAAGCATTTATTAAGTAAATTTTGTCCTATATACTGATGTGTCAATTCTAGGCCTTGGTCGTATATTATGCAAGAAGATAAGGTGATCATGTATGCGTCAAGGCAATTGAAGAATCATGAGCACAATTATCCGACTCATGATTTGGAATTAGGCGCAATCGTATTCGCTTTAAAGATTTTGCGACATTATTTATATGGCAAAAGATTCGATGTTTTCACAGATCAGAAGAGTCTTCGATATTTGTTCTCTCAGAAAGACCTGAATATGAGGTAATAAAGATGGGTCAAATTCTTGAAAGATTATGATTTCGAGCTATTATATAATCCTAGAAAGGCAAATCTTGTGGCAGATGTCCTTAGTAGAAAGCAACATAAGCAGCAAATTATAGCTAGACTAATGGTTCAAGAGTGACAGATGATGAATTATGTGAAGGACTTCGACGTTGAACTACAGTTACGAGAACAACTTATTTACTTATGTAACATAACATTATAGCAGACATTGAAGAAAATAATCATACAAGCACAAGGAAATGATGAGTGGTTGATGAAAAATGGTGGTTAAGCACCAAGGTGATGAGGCACCAGTTTGGAAAGTGTGAGAAGATAAGAGAGTTCAGTATCGCAGTCGTCTTTGCATGCCTAATGTTCCAGAACTGAAGGAAGAAATTTTGAAAGAAGCGCACAGAACTAAGTTCACTATTCATCTGGGAGGTACTAAGATGTACCAGGACATTAAATGTTCATTTTGGTGGTAGAACATGAACAAAGATATAGCAATTATGTTTCTCTATGTTACACCTGTCAACAAGTAAAGGCCGATCATCAAAACCTGTCAGGACTGTTGTAGCCTTTAAAGATACCAGAATGGAAGTGGGATTGCATTTCTATGGACTTCATAGTTGGACTTCCTATGACACAGAGAAAGCATGATTCGTTATGGGTGATTGTTGACCGATTAACAAAGTCAGCGCATTTCATTCCCATTCATATTACTTATTTAGTGGATGTTCTTGCCAAACTGTATATAAAAGAAGTAGTGCGATTACACGGAATACCTAGTTCCATTGCATCAGATTGCCACCCTCGTTTTACTTCACAATTCTGGACTAATTTATAGGAAGCCATGGGCACGACTTTAGACTACAACACGGCTTATCATTCACAGTATAATGGACAGACTGAGCTGTGAACCAAAACTTGAAGATTTGTTACATGCATGCACTCTCGATTTCAAAGGTAGTTGGGACAATAACTTTCATTTTGCTTAATTTGCTTATAATAATAGCTATCAAGCAAGTATCTGTTACCCAGCACGCCGACAATGCTAGTGAACCGAGATCCAATCTTCGGTCTCACCCATAAAATGATAAACAGGAAGAAAAATAATCTAGAAGTAAAATCCAAGCATACCAACAAACCACAAGACATCATATACATGGAAAAACCCCAACAAGGGTAAAAAACCATGGGTGCAAACTGCTACTATGAAGAAAACAGAATTACAAGCAATATACTGACCATTTTCCCTTGAATGTATAGAAAAAAATCCTTTCCATACACCTTAAAATACCCTAGAAAAGCCCTAGGAACCCCTAGTTATAGTTTAGACAACTTTCCTTTCGCACCCTTGCGAAACTGCCTCAAATTTTCGTAGTCCGCACCAAATCCGCGCAAGAATCTGCGCAGCCTCGACTAGTCGAGCGGACCCTCTACTGGTTGAGAACACTACGTGAAAAATGGAAAAAAAGGATGGATTTTAAGACGGTAGTGGACCGTCTGCAAAATTCCTTGGTTTAAAAGACCGTTTAGAGACGGCTGTAAACCGTCTCTAAAATTTTAGACGGCTCTTGGCTATCCTTAATATTGACTTAAAAATGTTAAACGTCCACAAATCATTTAAGACGGTCAGAATCCGTCATCAACTGCGGAGAAAAGACGGCTATCGATCGTCTGGAATAAAAGACGGTCTTTGACCATCTTATATGCAGTCATCTGAGACGATCAAAGACTGTCCGCATTAGAGACGGTCATTGGCCGTCTTTTACTGGTAATCTGAGACTGTCAAGGACCGTCTGTATTAGAGATGGTCGTTGGCCGTTTTTTACTAGTAATCTAAGAATGTCAAAGACCGTCAGTATTAGAGACGGTCCTTAGCTGTCTTATAGCGGTCATGTGAGACTGTCAAAGACCGTCTGCATTAGAGATGGTCCTTAGCCGTCTTATAGCGGTCATTTGAGACTGTCAAAGACTGTCTGCATTAGAGGCGGTCCTAAACTGTCTCTAATGCTCAGGTCAAAAATTAAGAAGTTCAAAAAATTTATGAATTTCGAAAAAAAAAAAATAGTTGAGAAGCTTAGAAAAATAATTAACAATGTTTAAGAAAAATTTAGATTTTGAAAAAAAAAATCGTGATTTTATAAAAATTTAGATTTTGAAAAAAAAAAAAAACCGTGATTTTATAAAAATCTAGATTTTGAAAAAAAAAATTAAAAACTTTGAATAATGTTGATAATTTTGAAAAAAAAAAAGATTTCGATAAAAAAAACGATATTTCGAAAAAAAGAAAATTAAAAAATAAAACAAATTGTGTGAAAAAATTGACAATTGTAAAAAAAAATATATATTTAAAAAAGAAAACTAGATTTTGTATTTTGACATGAAAAATTAAAAAGTTATATAACAAAAGTGAGATTAAAAAATGATATTTTGATAAAGAAAATTTTAAAAATTAAACAAAATTGTGAAAAAATTGACAAATTGTAAAAAAATGTATATTTTAAAAAAGAAAACTAGATTTTGTATTTTGACAAGAAAAATTGAAAAGTTAGATAACAAAAGTGAGATTTTGATGATGTGTTGTATATCCTTACCGCCCATATGTTTCTCCAACCCATTTTTGGGTCGGGTATAAAAATTTATGTAGATTTAAATCTTATGTGGACCACACCACTGGAAAGAATGATAATATAGTACCTCGCCTTTAAAAATTATAAAGAGCCCATCGTAAGGTTTTAATAATGTTTATTTGCAATCCAACTTGTTAATAATGTAAAGAAGATCTAGATGAAGGTAAACTACAAAGATCAAACTGATCCAAAACTTTTGTGGCCCTCAAAAGGTTTTTAATTGTTATTCATCATTGTTTTGATTGGTATGGCTCACCTGAGATTATTGAGTTCTTATGATTTGAAATCACATCCTAAAATATGATAGAAAAATATATGGATGGTGTCGATATACAAAAAATATATCAAGGTGGGCCCTACACGGTTAGAGTAACACCCATGAAAGAGTTACCTAAATAGTGAAATGCTACTATAAGGTCGCCTCATGGGAACTTCCCATGAGGTTAATCTGTGTGGGGCCCACCATGATGTGTGTAGAACATCAACACCATGCATTTGATGTGTCCCCTTTAAGTCCAAATATCAGTCATATACGAGACTCAGGTGGGCCATAGCATCTAAAACTATGTGAAGACATCCCTAAAACATGTAAAAGCATTTGGTGGGGCTCACATGAGTTTTGGATGTGTATGAAACTTGGTTTGACTCATCCAAGTGGGACACACATAATGAATGGGCTGGATCTATGAACCACATCTAGGAGGGCCCAATAAATGATTATGAATGTTTTAATGGGAGGGTAACCCTCCCAACTAAAGTATGTGGAGTGGCCCACCCAAGTCATGGATTGACTTTATTTTTAAGCTCGTGGCCCACCATGGAATGATGCATTTAATTGACGGGGCATATCCAAAGTTCAAGTCGACCCACCATAGAAAAGAGTGAGATAGTGACACCCACTATTGAAACATTCTTAGGGCCCGCCGCGATGTTTATTTGAGATCCAATCTGTTTATAAGTTAATACAGACATGGATGTGGTTGAAACTTGGTCTGATCCCTCATCCAAGTGGGACACACATAATGAGTGGGTTGGATATGTGAATCACATTTAGGTAGGCCCAATATATGATTATGAATGTTTTAAAGAAACCCTTCTCTACCACATTTATGTGATTAAGTTACTCGTTACCCTTACCAGAGTAAACTTTGTGGGGTCCACTGTTATTTATTTATTTTATCCACTCCATTCATCCATGTTAACAGATAATTTTAGGTCTAAAGAACAAAAAGGAAGCATATCCAAAGCTCAAGTGGACCACACCACAGGAAATAGTGTGATTGAACCTCTACCATTTAAAATTTCTTGGAGGCCATAAAAGTTTTAGATCAAGCTGATGTTTGTGTTTTTTTATTCATTTATATATATATAGTAGTATGATCGGGGCAAGTAACTAGTTAAATTGAGGGTAATGATCAGTAAAATAGAGTGAATGGACCAGACATGTAAAATGGGCCAAATATTCTAGTCAAAATTGTGACCCAACTTATTGACACCCCGAGAACCTAAGTATTAATGTTAGTAAGTTGTGGGGCCCATCATGATGTGTGTCGAGCATCAACACCGTGCATTTGATGTGTCCCCTTTAGCTTATGAGATATCTCAAAAATCATCCGTATATGAAACTCAGGTGGGCCATACAATCTAAAACTATGTGCAGACATTTAAAAAAATATAAACAGTGCAATATTGGATGTCATACCATTTTGGGGCCATAAAAGTTTTGGATCAAGCTGATTTTTGTTTTTTCCCTTCATCTAACCCTGTATGACCTAATCAACATATTGGATGTCAAATAAATAGTACAGTGAGCCTTAGGAGGATTTTAATGATGGATATCCAATTACTATTGTTTTCATGTGGTGCACCTGAGATTTCTGTGGTGGGGTCCACTACAGATTTTTATCTTCCTCATTCTTTGGCTCATGACTTAAAATGATATCTCAAAATGGATGGACGGTGTGGATATAACAAAAACATCATAGTGGGGCCCACAATACTTGGTGTCCTCACCGTATGATGTCCAAGAGGGAAACGGATTGGCTACTTGTAACAACCCACGACTACACTGTATGATATTGTCCGCTCTGGGCACAGCCTGCACGGTTTTGTTCTTGGAGTCACCCCAAAAGGCCTCATACAGTATAGGGTGGCAACTCCACATATAACTACCACAACTTCAGACGATACTTCCGATGTGGGACTAAGTTTCACCTTCACTGTATGGATAGTAGCCTGCCAGCCACACAGTAGCCTGTTAGCCACCTTGGGGCCCGCCCACATGTGTGCCCGCCCACGTGTGCCCACCCACATGTGACCATAGTGACGGGGCGTCACAATATCCCCTACCGAGGGTAGAGCCGTCCCCAGCTCTGATACCATTTGTAACAGCCCATGCTCAAACTGTATGATATTGTCCGCTCTGGGCACAGCCCACACGGTTTTATTTTTGGGGTTGCCCCAAAAGGCCTCATAAAGTATAGGGTGACAACTCCACATATAACCACTACAACTTCAGACGACACTTCTGATGTGTGACAAAGTTTCACCTTCACTATATGTATAGTAGCCTGCCAGCCACCTTGGAGCCCTCCCACACGTGTGCCCACCCATATGTGACCATAGTGACGGGGCGTCACAATATCCCCCGCCGAGGGCAGAGTCGTCCTCGGCTCTGATACCATTTGTAACAGCCCACGTCCACACTGTATGATATTGTTCGCTCTGGGCACAGCCCGCATGGTTTTCAATGCAGGGATTGAGGGAAAAAATGAGGAGAAGGGGCTGGAAAAGAGGGAAAATGGGGCTGGATTTTTTTATTTTTTATTTGCAAGAGAGAAAGAAGGAGAGAAGAGAGTAGAGAGAAATGAGAGGGAGAGTATGGAATTTGCTAAAGAAAGAGATAGAGAGAGAGAGGGAGAGTAATCATGAGCTCTCTCACCATGGATAGGGAAACCCATCATGAAAAGTAGGGTGATATAAACAAAGTTCATAGACTTATAGGTTTGGGGTATGGATGGGTAGTGTGTGGGTAGTGGGTGGTGTAGAGGATGGGGTTTAGGTAGTGTGTGGGTGGTGTGCGTTGAAAATAGTTCCAAGAGATGGGACCTACTTAGAAATCAGTGCACACCACGCCTAGGTAGGCCACATGATTATGATCAACGACTTAGAAATTTAAATGCACACAATTTATGATCTACACGCTGGATGGACGCACAAGACGCGACGTCGGAACTACAACGACGAAGCGGTCGCAATGGCATACGTTTCAACTCGATCCAAGTCGGGTCTTCATGACAGGACTCACGGATGACCACAAACACTATCTAAGGGTCACGGGTCACTGGGATTCTACCGGTAGGACTGCGGGACTAAGGTGGATGGAATGCATACTTACACAAACACATGCACACATGCGAACTTGGGTCGGGTCTCATAATCACTCCTGTCACGCCCCAGACTTGGTAACCGGAATCACAAGGAACCCGTTGCCCGGTTCTGACCTGAACAGCCTCCATAGTACCCCATTCTCGGCTCCTGAGGCAGGTTCCGATCCTGGGATCCTACAAGTGAAAAGGCCAAGCTATATGTCCTAGAGGGGAGGGGGGGGGGGGGTGAATAGGACTATGCCAAGTTAAAATAAAATCAGCGGAATAAAATAAATCAATAGCCTTACAATTATAAATCAATTCACGATGCTGAAATCAAATCACCTTAATAAATAAGTATTGAGAGATTGATACAAATTCAGTTCTAAGGACAACCTTACATCATAATAAACAAGGGCTTATGGTAGGACAACCTTATTTCTAGAACATCTTTTGGATCAAGAACTCAATTTTAATAGAAATAAATGAATAACAAAGAATTGAAATTAAATGCAGAAATATAGATCTAATTTATTACAACAATCCCCACACTTGCTTGAAATGTAAATTGTTACAACATTTACATCCACATGTACATTCCAAACAATTGAATGATAAAAGATATGAAAATTAAGCAAGTATTCTATCCACAAGACAAAGGGTTATAGTGGTTCACCTGTGTGTACAACAACTGTTTTTCAGTAGCCACACAGAGTGCTACTCCACTCCTAATATCCTCACACAGGGGATATTAGTGTTCACTATCAAATAGGTTTTCATAGGTTCACCCAAAACCTTTACAATTGTGTCTTTAACTTGGGCTTACACAATTCAAAAACCCACACTCTGAGTTTTCTAGCTCTCCTCAAATAACCACACAAATTGAGATTTTTCTGGTGAATCCCAAACAAAAACCAAAATAGAATGGAATTTACAGAATTGTAAAATACCTGGATTTCTCCTCTTGTAGCTGACTGGAAGAACTAATTGGAGTAGACGTTCGAATATAGAAGTTTAATGTCCACTACTCACTTTAATATGGTTCTAAGTTCTAATTGATTTTAGATTTAAACCAGTTGGGCGTAGCTATATTTGATTTTGATTCCAAGAAGAAGGAATAAGTCAATTCCTCTTTTCAAATCAGATTGGAATACATAAGCAAAATCAAATTAAATAAGCAATCAAAAAGAGAGAAATTATGCACAAAATAGCTTAAAAATAAACACAAACTTATCTCAGAGTGGAGCCTTGAATTCACTTAATTATTTAATGAAAAACTCTGAAATTCGTGTGCTATTTATAGCAGAAGAAGTTCGTCTTCGACTGGTCTTAGGGTCACCACGACTGGTCTTGGAATAAATTGATTTTTGAATTTTTGAGCGCGATCGCATCAGACCGTTGTACGACCGGTCGTAGGCAGTTCACGACTGGTCGAGACCCCTCTACGACATGGTCGTGTAACAATTGATTTAGTTGCTGGAGTTTGAGTCGAAGTCTTACGACTGGTCGAAGGTCGAGTCGAGACCATCTCACGACCGGTCGAGAAGACTCCAGGACTAGTCGTAGGCGAACCAAAAAATCTGATAAATTGCAACAATTTTAGGACTGGTCTTGGAACTTCTTAGACTGGTCGAGACAGTGCTAGGACTGGTCGAACAGGGTCTAGGACTGGTCTTAGAGTATACCAAAATCATGTAATAATATTCATTTGGATTATGTATCCAAAGTGACCTACCCTAAGGTCAATCTAATGGTCTATCAAACCTGGAACATGAAGCATGGACATTGAACACTTCATTTGCTTAGACTTTGATCTTTACGAAGCTTGATTTCTTCTCGATGTAGCTTGACTACTTCAGAAGCTTCAATGTTACTTTAAGTTGTACTTGAGTCCCGCATTTAGTTTTGAATCTTGAACTTCGACTTGCACTTGAACTTGAGTCTTGAGCCTGAGTTCTCTCTTAATATTGTAGCTTGAACTATCAGGAAGCTTGAAGAATTCTTTAAGCTAGACTTCAAGTGTTGACGAGGTGTCTCGAACAAATTTATCAAGATATAAACACACGACATACGGAGAAGTTTTGACACACAAAATTTAGCAATAAAATAGGAATCAAATCATAACACTTACAACAAGGAGGATTTTTCATAACAATATAATCATTACCAATACGAGCATACCCAAGATCACAGCAAGAATATCTGAGAATAACAAAGGCACACATCGTAAAATCCACTGTAAATTTAAACTTTTACAATCATCAATAAGGTCCAAAAGGACATACATGAGATAAAAAGGAAAGGAGAGAAAGGTCGGCAACACTGGAGTCCTCAAATGCTGAGCCCTACTGCATGCACGCTCTGTTGATACGACGCCTGCCTAAAATCTCCTGCACGCATCAATCGTGCATAAGCTTATAGAAGCTTAGAGGGTGGTGTAGGTGTGATGCTTATCATAAATAAGATGCAATGAGTACTAGTGCCATACCAAGGCAATGCATGAAGGGGCTTGTACAGCCAATGCTAATGCGATGCAAGTAATGTCAGTGCTCATATCCAAACCACACGTCAAATACATTTCTAAGCATAAGAAAATCACCGGGGTCCAATACACTGCTGAATGACTGCCGCTCTACAGACTTTGTACAGTCAAACGGGCGTAAGAGACCTCACTACCCTGCCTGCGGACAGCCAATCACCAGCAAGGCCTGAAGGTAGCAAACCCATTCACGAGCTGGTCAGACTTAGCCTAGCAATGCCTCCTTATATCAGGCGAGTAAGGCCACACCCTTATCCAACCGACTATACGACAGTGGGAGTCGCGGCCTAACGGTATAAGGACCTCGTGCACTCATGTATTCCACCCGGTCACGGCGTTGGAGTAGATCCTTGGTACCATGGAAGTTTTGAGAATTTCACCCATGGACATCCTATGCACCCGGTATGCTCAACTAATATTTATGGTGTCCACACATACGGCCATCCACGAATACCCCTGTGGAGGCAAGGCCTTAATGAAGTAAAGGCGGATATCCACAAGCTATGCAATGCCAGATGCATGAATCACATAGTCACCCATGCATCAATCCCAAGCATCCATCTCTCGGGGAGATACCAACATGTCCTACACAATGACACAACCATGGCCAATCATACCTCAACCAAGCATGCATATGATGCGTATGAGAGTGGGTCATGAAGATGAATCGGGGTGCCAATGATGTGAAGATGAACTCTACCTAACCATGAAGGGTCTAGGTACTTAACCAATTCCTCATAAGGAATACAACCTCTAGTGGGGGCTTATTTACCTAGGGTAGCCCACAAGACTAAGCATACAAGCTATGGACCCAAATAATATAGAGATGGGCTGAGCAAGAGATTAAGGTGGGCATTCAACCACACTTAGAGGGGTCCATAATAGGGACATTTAACCACCATTTTTCCAAGGCATAACCAACCATAATCCATATAACTATAAGGCCCAAGGCCCACGTCCAAACCACATATATAATCCCCGCATAAAGGGATGAGAAAAAGTGTCCAATACTACCTTCAACAATATGGGCCCAAGGAGGGGAATCAAGGCCCAAGGCCCAAGTCCCAATGGCCATAAGACTCATACATTCAGTTGAACCTAACGGGCAACCCATGAGTACAAAACTTACGGATTAAAAATAAGTTTAAGTTAGGTGAAATGGGCCCCACTACATCAGCCCACAAAAAACACTGATTAAAAATAAGTTTAAGTTGTGAGACCCGACCTGATTTCTCATGTGTGCATGTGTGTGTAAGTATGCATTCCGTCCACCTTGGTCCCGCGGTCATACCAGTCGAATCCCAGTGACCCGTGACCCTTGACCCTTGGATAGTGTTTTCGATCATATGTGAGTCCCGTCATGAAGACCTGACTCGGATCGAGTTGAAACCTATGCCATTGTGATCACTTCATCGTTGCGGTTCCGACGTCGCATCTTGTGCGTTCATCCGGCGTGTAGATCATAAGTTGTGTGCATTTTATTTTCTAAGCCCTTGATCATGATCATATGGCCCACCTAGGGGTGGTGTGCACGAATTTTTAGGTAGGTCGCATCTCTTGGAAATATTTCCAACACACACCACCCCCACACACTCTACTAAACCCCATCCTCTACACCACCCACACCCACACACTACCCCTCCCCTCCTACCCCAAACCTACAAGTCTATGAACTTTGTTTATATCACCCTACTTTTCATGATGGGTTTCCCTATCCAAGGTGAGAGAGCTCATGATTACTCTCTCTCTCTCTCTCTCTCTCTCTCTCTCTCTCTCTCTCTCTCTCTTTTCTAGCAATTTCCATACTCTCCCTCTCATTTCTCTATACTCTCTTCTCTCCTTCTTTTCTCTCTCTGCAAAAAAATAAATAAAATCCAGCCCCATTTTCCCTCTTTTCCAGCCCCTTCTCCTCATTTTTCCCCCAATCCCTCCATTGAAAACCATGTGGGCTGTGCCCAGAGCGGACAATATCATACATTATGGGCATGGGCTGTTACACTACCCCCCTGACACCGGACTCTTGGCTGGTGGTCGTCAGTATCATCTCATGGGTCCCATATGTTTTTCATCCATGCCGTCCATCCATTTTTACATATCATATTAGGGCTTGAACCAAAAATGAGAGGGATTAAATTTCAGTGGACCACAACCCATGAAACCAATAGTGATGGATATCCACCATTAAACCCTCCTAAGGCCCACTGTACTTTTTATTTGACATCCAATTTATTGATTAGGTCATACCGGCCCAGATGAAGGGAAAAAAAATATCGGATTGATCCAAAACTTTATATGGCCCCTAAAAGGTTTTTTATGGTCAACACTCATTCGGCACTGTTTCCTATAATGTGGTCCAGTTGAGATTGGGATATACCTCATTTTTTGTCTCATACCATAAAATAATATGGAAAAATAGATGAACAGCAAGGATGAAACACATACATCATGGTGGGGCCCACAGAGCATCGACCACCAACCCTTGGCGCTGGTGTCAGCGTGAGTAGCCATCCGTTCCCTGAGACTCTCTCTGTCCTCTCTCTCTCTCTCTCCGGTCCTCTCTGACCGACCCTCTCTCTCTCTCTCTCTCTCTCTCTCCTCTCTCTCTGTCTCTCTCTCACTCTCACTCTCACTCTCCTCTCTCTCACTCTCTCTCACTCTTCTCTCTCTCTCTTCCTCTCTCTCTCTCCTCTCTCTTTGTTCTTCTCTCTCACTCCCTCTCTCGCATCCTCTCTTCTCTCTCTCTCTTTGTTCTCTCTCTCTCTTCCTCTCGGTCCTCTCTCAACCGCCCCTCTCTCTCTCTCTCTTCTCTCTCTCTCGAGTCTCTCTCCTCTCTCTCGCAGATCGCTCCTCATCTCTCATCTCTCTCTCTCATCTCTCTCTCTCTCCCTGAGCTCTCGGGAACCCTATTTTCATCGCGTGGACTTGTGATCGGGGCTCGAACTCAAACAGGAAGTTGTTCTCTTCCTCTAAAGCTCGGTTGACCGTGAGGTATCTCTCTCTCTCTCAATCTCTCTCAATCTCAATACCGATTGAAATGATTTGGAGATTTAGGGATTTGGGGATTTAGGGATTTGGGAATTTAGGGATTTAGGGAGTTGGGTCTAATACACAGTTGAACCTAAGCAGTCCAAAATAGCTGATAGAATGTTGAGGAAATATTTGATCCTCGACCCATAGTTAATGCAATGTAATCAGGTTTTCAGTTTGTATAAGTGGGTGTGGATGGTGCACCATGGATGCACCAAACTAAAAAAATCTCCCAAGATTGAGAGATCCTAGCCATCAATCTGTAGCCTTTTTCAGCGAATGTGGATAGTTCCTCTTGAATACATATAACTGATGGATATCCTAATCACTCAAGCTGAACCTTAATTGCTAAAAATAGTAGGAAGTGGGTGTGGGAGTGGATGTAGAAATTAATAGTAAATAACCATTTTCAAGCCCAAAGTTTGTAGGAATTGTGAGATTATGAAGCAGCAAAAAATGATAGATGATTTTTTTTGCAGCTATAGGGTGAGCTACAACACAACAAATGAATATATAATATATATATATATATATATATCTATATATATATATATATATAATAATATATATATATATATATCTTGGCAATGAACACGACATGTAGATAGGATGAAATTTCTATTTTTGAACTAGAATGACATGCTTTTTGTTTTTTGGATGATAGATTATGAAATATGATAAGGTCACATAGAAGTGAATGAAGGGAAAAATATAAATATTAGCTTGATGACGTCAAGCAGTTTTAAGCAGTAGGCAATCAATCCTCACTATTTATGTGGTGTAGTCTTCTTGAGCATTTGATCTGCCTCATTTTGGGGGTAATAACCTAAAATGGATGGATGACAAGGATAAAACACATACATCATGTGCTCAGATCTCTAGATCAACCTGACACCCCTAGTCCGATGCGTGCCGATTTGGACGAAGAGATTGGCGGTCTTCATAGAAAGCTCACCCAATTGAAAACCGTGAGTTTTCTTTTTCTTTTTTACCTCCTTTTCTTTCTTGTTGCTTTTGTTGATTGCAGCATATGTTGGAAATCCTTTTCTTATTCGATTTGATTTATCATGCTTCTGTCTCTCTCTCTTTTCTTTTTTTTTTTTTAATTATTTTATGTGGAATCTTGGTTATTTTGAATTGGGTTTTAGAAAGTAATTACTATCTGTTATGATTTTACGTTTTTATTTGATATAAATTTTTTTGTTTGGATTTTATTCTTCTTCTTAAAAAAAAAAGGTTAATTTGAATGAATTAGGTTCTGAATTAATACTAAATTAGTAGTTTTCTTTGTATGATATGTATTGAAAACTGGAACTTGGCCTTTCGAAAAGGGTACATATGTCAACTGAGCAGTATTTAAACAGGTGCCCAGTTCATGAAAATGGCGCTTTGTTTGAAAGTTGTAGAGACCCTATTTTGTGTCGAGCTTTGTGGAGAAAGTCAATCTATGATAGTGGAGGAGAAGATGATTGGTGTGCATGACTTGTGAATGATAACAGTTGGTCCTTGGGCATTAGTGTTTAGCAGTGCAGTGCACAACATTTTATGGTAGACTATATTTTCAGATTATCAATGCCTTGTGTAATTTTGAAGCTGCACCAGTTGAACCATTATCAGTTTTTTGTTTTTCTGAACTTGTTTTAAGGTAGGAATTGAAATTGAACGTTCTGGTTTCATACATGTCAGTGGGTTCCTATAGGTTGTATGAGACTGGAGACATTTTTTCAACAGAACGCTCTGTTGAATTATGCTTTTGATTCTTAAATTCTGATGGTCTTGTTTGAAGCTTGTGACTGTATTAATTCCTGCAAAATTTCCTTTGGCACATGTCGGTTTGGTTTGTTGTTTTATTTGGGTTTTGTGATTTTGGTTGTGGAGGGTAACGGCAATTTGAATTTGGCAAACTAGAGATCTGAGGACATGGATCTGTAGAAATCTGACAGAGAGAGAGTAGAGAGAGAGATTTCTAGATCAACCCGATGGAGGGTAATGGCAATTTGAATTTGAATTGCGTTCTAATTTTGCTTATTATCTTAGTATTTTCTAGCTACTTCCATTTATAATGGGCACTGTGCTTCTGGTATTGTATATTTCTTATGAATCTGTGTGCTTTTTTCATTTTAATAAGGGCCCAATAAGAAGGTTAGGATCATTCTTTGGTGTAGATTTTGGGGTTATCTCCAATAATAAATTTCTTTATTATTCTAAATATTTATGATTGATGTGTCATGCGGATCCATCGGGTTGATCTTGAATTTACCTTGCCATTTTTAAGTCTTCAATGTCATCATCCCATCACTTAATGAGATGATTTTGTGCAAAGGATTCGGGTAGCCAACCTCAATTAGTTGGGATAAGGCTTAGATGATGAAGCTTCTGATTAGGAGTTGGGGCTGTTTTAATTTGTATTGGATGAATTCATACATGAATTATCTGAATTTGATTCAATTTGGATTGTTTTCTCTGTATTATGTTTTCCCTTTGCTTTCTAATCTTGTTATTTCTATTTGAAAGTGTTTAGATGACTCCAACAATCATTCTCCATTCGTTGATAAAGCTCTGTTTTCTTGTTAAAAAATTTGTTTTGAAAGGTTTTCTTGTTAAATTTATGACCTTCAATCTCAAATCCCTAAACCTAAACTTACACCTAATCCTGATCTCAACTCCCTAACCTAAAGCTAAACCCGATCTCGAACCCGAATCTGAATCCCTAAACCCTTAGTCTAACCTAAACCTATAATCTAAACTTAATTCACTTAACTTAAACCTACACCTTAACCCAAACATATAACCCGAACCCGAACTTGAACCCGAATTCCTAAACCTAAACCTAAACCTATAACCTTAACCTATAACCTTAAACTAAACCTAAACCTATAACCTAAACCTATTCTCAAATCCCTAAACCTAAACCTATAACCTAAACCTTTTCTCAAAACTCTAAACCTATAACCTAAACCTAAACCTTTAACCTATAACCTAAACCTATAACCTATAACCTAAACCTTAACCTTAACCTAAACCTAAAACCTAAACCCAAACCTAAACCCGATCCCGGACCTGAACCCGATTTCCTAAACCTCAACCTTAAACTATTCTCAATTCCCTAAATCTATAACCTATAACCTAAACCTAAACCTAAACCTATAACCTTAACCTAAACCTAAAGCCTAAATCTAAAATCTAAATATATTCTCAAATCCCTAAACCTAAACCTACACCTAATCCTAATCACAAATCCTTAACCTAAACCTAAACTTGAAAACCCGAACCCGAACTTGATTTCCTAAACCTAAACCTTAACTTATTCTCAATTCCCTAAACCTTAACCTATAACCTAACCTAAACCTAAACCTATAACCTACACTTATAACCTAAACCTAAACCTATAACCTAAACGTAAAACCTAAACCTAAACTCAAAACTTAAATGCATTCTCAAATCCCTAAACCTAAACCTAAACCGATAACCTAAACCTATAACCTACAACATTAACCTAAACCTATTCTCGAATCCCAAAACCTATAACCTAAACCTTAACCTATAACGTATAATTTATAACCTAAACCTATAACCTAAAATCAATTCCCTAAACCTTAACCTATAACCTAACCTAAACCTAAACCTATAATCTACACTTATAACCTAAACCTATAACCTAAGCCTAAACCTAAAACCTAAACCTAAACCTAAAACCTAAATGTATTCTCAAATCCCTAAACCTAAACCTACACCTAATCCTAATCTCAACTCCTTAACCTAAACCTACACTTAATTATAACCTAAGCCTATAACCTAAACCTAAACTTACAACCTAAACTTATAACCTAAAACCTAAACCTAACCTTAAAACCTAAATGTATTCTCAAATCCCTAAACTTAAACCTACACCTAATCCTAATCTCAACTCCTTAACCTAAACTTGAAAACCCAAACCTAAACCCGATCCCGAACCCGAACCCAATTTCCTAAACCTAAACCTTAACCTATTCTCACTTCCCAAAAGCTATAACCTATAACCCAAACCTAAACCTTGACCTAAACCTATAACCTAAACCTAAACCTTAACCTAAACCAAAACCTATAATCTAAACCTTTTACCTATAACCTATAACCTAAACTTATAACCTAAACCTAAAACCTAAACCTAAACCTAACCTTAACCTATTGTTGTTTCTATATTTTTTTAAACTCTCTTTTAATTCATTGCTTAGTTTCAATAAGATTGTACATAATTTGTTGCAACGAAAAAGAAAAGGGCTTAGTTTTTTAGTTCTTTTATGCTTCCTTATAATCTATGCATAGCATTGAAAACCTTTACTAAACTGTAACTCTAATCGGAACTTTATGTGCAATCTGATCAAGTGCATTAACATCTAATACTATCCTATTCCTTTGCAGGATAACATTGCCGTATTTATGGGCCCTTGTGCTGCGATTCTTGTTCTCATCATCATTGGACTCATGCATGAGAATCAAGGATGTATCCCTTTAACACATGCCCCTTCTTACAAAGCTTTAATTTTTGTTGTTGTTTCTATTAACTTGAATTGAAATACTCTTTTTTTTTTTTTTTTTTTTTTTTTTTTTTTTTTTTTTTTTTTTTTGCATTATTTGCTTGCATTAGTTTTATTTTAATGATCAATTTTATTTTAAAGAAGCGTGCCCACTTTTTTGGAAAAAAATTCTGAATTATAATGTTTTGTTGGTTGAATATTTTTTTATTAGATGAAAGATAAAAAAAGAAAATTGTTGCTGATTTTTTTTTTTTTTAATTTTTAATATGAGACGGTCCGTAACCATCTTTTAAGGTTCATCAGAGACGGCTCATAACAGTCCTTTTTAAGGACGGTCCATGACAGTCCTTTTTAGGTTCATCAGAGACAGCTCATAACAGTCTTTTTTAAGGACGGTCCATGACCGTCCTTTTAAGGTTCATCAGAGACCGCTCGTAATAGTCCTTTTTAAGGACGGTCCATGGCTATCCTTATAACGTCTCTATTCATTGACGGTCCATGACCGTCCTTTAAATGTCCCTAAAAATGATGGTTCATGACCGTCCTTTAAGTAATACGACGCCCTCAAAAGAGGACGGCCCATGCGACGGTCCAAAACCGTCCTTTATTGTCATTTGAGACGGTTTTCGACCGTCATTTTTTCGTTGTTTTGGCGCAGTGGAAAGGGCCTCGACCGGTCAAGCACCATGGACCTAAAAAATCATAGCATGCTGAACTTTGAGTTGAGCCAGCCCTCTACTAGTCGAGTAGGCCCCTCGACTGGTCGAGTGGCGCTGCCCAGATGTGGCTCCATATCTTAATAATCTCCCACTTGGAAACACATCACCATAATCCTTCGTCTTTTATATCTTAAGTGCACCGCCTCTCCATCTTTAAGCCTGAAGAACAATCAAAGCTGATCATAGCTTCAACTTCTCTCGTATGACCACCTTGGTCAGCATATCCGTAGGATTCTCACTTGTATAAATATTCTCCGGAGCAATCGCTCCATCTTCCAGTAACGAACATATGAAGTGATATCTGATGTCAATATGCTTGATCCTTGAATGAAAAATTGAATTCTTAGCCAAGTGTATTGCACTCTGACTGTCAATGTACAACTTGTAATCTGCTTGCTTTTTTTCCAACTCATCCATGAAACCTTGCATCCACACTATATACTTACATGCTTATGTAGCTGCAATATATTTTGCTTCCGTTGTACTGATAGATACTATCTTCTATAACTGAAAGACCCAAGTGACTGCAACACTGCCTAGAGTAAAGACATACCTTGTAGTGTTTCTTTTGATGTCGATATCTCCTACCAAATCTGAATCTACATAACCTTGTAGCTTGATTTTCGATCCTCCATAGCACAACCCTACATCCTTAATACCTACCAGGTATCTAAAGATCTACTTCACAGCTTCCCAATGTACCTTCCTGGGGTTGATCATGAACCTGCTAACAACTCCCACTGCTTGAGCAATGTCTTACATCGTGCTCACCATTACATATATGAGACTCCCAATAGCTGACGCACATGAGACTTTAGCCATGTAGTCTTATTCTTCCTGCGTCTTCGCACCTTGCTCCTTAAAAAGCTTGAAGTGGTTAGCCAATGGAGTGCTAAGCGACTTAGTACCTCCCACACTGAATCGATCAAGTACCTTTGCTATGTACTCTGCCTATGACAAAACTAATTTCTTGGTTTCCCTGTCACACTTTATGCTCATGCATAGGATTTGTTTTGTAGCTCCTAAATTCTTCATGACAAATTCTATAGACAGTCGTCTTTTGAGATCTGAGATGTCCTTCATGCTTGATCCGACCACGATCATATCATCAATGTACAGAAGAAGGATGATGTACGACGTATCAAACTTCTTCAAATAGCAACAGTGGTCTGCATGACATCTCGTAAAACTGTTTCCCGACTTGAAACAGTCGAACTTCTTGTATTACTGCCTCGGGTCCTGCTTCAAGCCATATAGACTCTTCTTCAGTCTACACACATTTTTCTCCTTTCCTAGTGCCACGTATCCTGTCGGCTGATGCATATATATCTCTTCTTCAAGGTCCCTATGAAGAAAGGTTGCCTTAACATCTAGCTGCTCTAGATGTAAGTCCTCTATAGCCACTATATTCAAGACCATGTGAATCGTAGACATTTTCACCACTGGTGAATCGATACCTGTGTTTTGTTGGAACCCTTTCACAACTAATCTAGCCTTGTACCATTTCGAACCATCGTACTCCTCCTTCAATCTGTAAACCCACATGTTATGAAGAGCTTTCTTACCCTTAGGTAGAGTGACTAGCTCCCATGTACGATTAGACTCAAGAGAGTCCATCTCATCATCCATGGCCTGCTCCCACTTAACCCGTGTATCTGACTATAATGCCTCTTCAAAACACTCTAGTTCACCATTATCTGTTAGCAGTAGATAATGTAAGGAGGGTGAGTATCGGACCGTGGGTCTCCTCTCCCGAGTAGACCTCCTCACAACCAGTGTCTGCGGCTCTTCCTCACTATGCTCATGTGCATGTTTATCCCGTGACACTATAACACTCGTGTCCGGTAACTCTTCCAACTCTACGATTTCTTTCTCATCGGCCTTATTTTGTTGCACATTGTCCTTATGCATCACTTTTTCTTTAAAGATTACGTCTTTGCTTCTGATGATTTTCCTATTCTGTGTATCCCAAAAACGGTAGCCAAAATTATGCTGCCCGTAGCATATAAACGTGCACTTCCTGGACTTTCGCATCCATCTTGTTTCTGTGCTCTGCATCAATATGAACATATAAAGTGCAACCAAACACTCTGAGATGTGAAAGGTTCACTTCTTTACCAGTCCACGTTTCTTCTGGTAGCCCACCATCCAATGGTACTGAGGGACTTCTATTGATGAGATATGCGGCAATATTCATAGCATCTGCCCAAAATGTTTTAGGCAATCCTGCATGTAACCTCATGCTCTTGGCGCGCTCAATGATAGTCTTGTTAATGCGCTCAGCCATACCGTTCTGCTGTGGTGTCCCTGGAATCATTTTCTGATGTTTGATTCCATTTGCTGCACAATACTCCTCAAACCTCTTATCACAGTATTCTCCCCTATTATCTGATCTGAGACATTTTACTGTTTTACTTGTCTCATTTTCTACCATTACTTTCACTTCTTAAATACATCAAATATTTCAGATTTATACTTTAAGAAATAGACCCACAGTTTTCTACTAGCATCATCAATAAAAGAAACAAAATAACGTGAGCTATCAAGAGATGATACCTATGCCGGTCCCACACATCAGTGTGCTCTAACAAATGCGTCTTTGGAGCGTGTCGTGTTTTCTTGAAACTTACCCTCTTTAACTTGTCATACATGCAGTTCTCGTAGAATTCCAAGTCGATAGACTTTAGCCCTGGTAGTTTCCCTTTTGACAAGAACTTGTATCCCTTTCTCACTCATATGTCCCAACCTCTAATGCCATAACTACCCATTCACTCCAGTTAATGCGTCTGTGACTAAATTATACGATCTCGAAGTCACGTATAAAGCACATTCCTTCTTGCCTCGAGATATCACCAAGGCACCTTTTGTGATCTTTCAGGAATCACTAGTGAATGTCGTCACATATCCAGTATCGGCCAACTATCCCAATGAGATCAAGTTCCGTTTCAAACTCAGTACATGTCTGACATCCTTTAATTTCAAAGACGTTCCGTCTTTCTAACTTATATAAATATTTTCCTTTCCAACAATACTGTATGGATCATCATCACCCAAGTAGACTCTCCCGAAGTCACCTGACACATAATACGCAAAACTTCCTTATATGAAGTGGCATGAAACGAAGCACCCGAGTCTATGACCCAAGATTCATTCATCGCATCAAGAGACAAGATCAACGCCTCTGTGTTTCTCTCATCAGATAGATTCATTGAATCCTTTCCACCTTGAGGGCTTCATTCTTGTTTCTCATGTGCCCTGCAATCATGTTTCATATGCCAATTCTTCCCACAACGCCAACACCTGCCTTTGTCTTTATGTTCCTTGGACTTCTTCATCGACTTAGAACGTTCAAGTTTATTGCATCCTTTGTTCAGCGATCTTCCTCTTCATTCAACGTTTAGAGCATTCCCCGAATCCCCAGAAACTCCTGATGCCTTTCTTATAGATTCTTCGCTGAGAATGAGACAAGCCACATCACCAAATTTTAACTTTGTTAACCTTGAAGAATTGCTCACAACAATCACCAAACCATACCAACTGTCTGTCAAATTGGACAAGATCAATAACGCCGTGACCTCATCTTAAAAAATAATGCCAACGGATTCCAATTGGATCGTGACTGTATTGAACTCGTTTAGATGTTTAGCCACGCTCCCACCATCTGACATCTTCATGTTGAATAGCCGTTTCATAAGACGAACTTTGTTGGACGCTGAGGTTTCTTATATATTGTAGCTAGGGCTTCCATTAATTCTTTTGTGGTCTTCACCTTAGATATATTGAAGGCAATGCTCTTAGACAAAGAGAGTCGGATTGTTCCTAAAGCCTTCCGATCTAATAAAAATCATTCATCATTATCATCTTTCTTTCCTCCTGGAGGAATATAGATATCATTCTGATACAGATAATCCTCCTTCTGCATTCTAGAAGGCAAAGTTTAAACCATCAAACTTCTCAATTCTAGTATTCTCTTCTTCCGTCATCGATCCCACTTGAACTAAACTAATAGCTCTGATACCAAATGTTGTGCAGCACGCCAACAACGCTAGTGAACCGAGATCCAATCTTCGGTCTCACCCACAAAATGATAAACAAGAAGAAAAATAATCTAGAAGTAGAATCCAAGCATACCAACAAACCACAAGACAAAATATACGTGGAAAAACCCCAATAGGGGTAAAAAAATCACGGGTGCAAACTTCCACTATGAAGAAAATGAAATTACAAGCATTATACTAACCTTTTCCCCTTGGATGTATACAAAAGTCCCTTTGTATACACCTTAGAATACCCTAGAAAATCCATAAGAACCCTTATTTATAGTTTAGGCACTTCCCTTTCACACCCTTGCAAAACCGCTTCAAATTTTCGCAGTCCGCACCTTACGCAAGAATCTGCGTAGCCTCGACTTGTCAAGTAGGCTCCTTAACTGGTCGAGCGAACCCTCGATTGTTGAGAAAGGGCCTCGACCGATCGAGCACCACAGACCCAAAAAATCATAGCACGCTGGACTTTGAGTCGAGCCTATCCTCGACTAGTCGAGTAGGCCCCTCGATTGGTCGAGTGGCGCTGCCCAGATGTGGCTCCACATCTCAACAACATCAGTATGGCTCCATATGAAGCATTGTATGAATGCCCTTACCATGCTCATAACTGTTGGATCGAAGCAGGAGAGATAGGTTGATTGGACCAGATATTGTCCAAAAGGCTTCTGAGAATGTAGAATTCATTAGGAAACGAATTTAAGCAAGTCAAATTCGACAAAAGAGTTATGCGGATAACCGAATACGTGATTTGGAATTTTCAGTGGGGGATCACGTATTCCTAAAAGTCTCACTAATAAAGGGTCTGATGCGATTTGATACAAAGTGAAAGCTTGTCCCTCGATTTATTAGACCTTTTGAGGTGTTAGATTGAGTGGGAGTTGCAGCATATAGACTCATGCTACCACCAAAGTTATCGAGTGTTCACAACGTCTTTCATATGTCAATGCTAAGGAAGTATGAAAGAGACCCCTCACATATCATCAATTGAGATGATCTTGAGCTTCAGGAAGATACATCTTCCGTGGAAAGGCCTATTCGTATTGTAGACCGTAGGGAACGTTTTTTAAGAACCAAGACAATATCATTAGTTAAGGTGTTATGGAATCATCATGGAATCGATGAAGCATCGTGGGAGCAGGAAGCTGAAATGCATGGGAAGTATCCTCACCTGCTCGAAGAATAGTTCAGGTAAATTTTGAGGATGAAAATTTTCTTTTAGGAGGGTAGAATGTAACAACTCTAAATTTCCTGGTTCATTAAATTGTAAATTTTTTAAAATTTATTTTTTATAGGGGATCAAATCGGTTGCAACCACCCTTATCATTATCTTATCTATCTTATCCGAGTAACTATCATTTCTTTATAAGGGCGGACCTTTCATTCGATCGTAAAGAAAAAGAAAATAAAAATCAAATCAAGAGAGACAAGATAGGGGAGTGAGATAGATAAAGGGGAAGAAAATCTTGCAAAGTTAGTATTTAATTTAATTTAATTATTTATTTATGTTATTATGCTTTGGGTATGCATGATGGACGGTGTGGATTTGCCATGGGTGTAATGCATGTGCATATATATCAATATGTGTGCATATGCATGGTGCCCCTTGGAGCACCTTACGCATGTAAACAAGAAATAAAAGGAAACACGAAAGTTTTTTTTTTTTTAAATTAATTAATTAATTATTTTTTATTTACTTGAATCACGTATTTGACTTATTTTGCATATGGGGCTTGATTAATTCGGTCCATTAGGTTCTAAGGACCAAAATATGACAAATCTCCAAAAATTAGGCCAAATTAATATTTTGGTGGGCCATAATATACAAAATAGAATTCATGATGCATTCACCGTTGGAATATTTATCGGGGCCACAGGGACTTCCAATGATAATATTAATTATTTTGACCATTGAAAATTAATTGGGGGAACCAATGAACGACTTAGATGTCAAATAGACAGTTAGGAGGGTCTGAGATAAGGAAGGTATAGGTTTTAATGGTGGAAGAATGGTCGGTATTGTTTATGATGGTACGACCCACCAAAATCACAAATCTACTTCATTTTTTTTTTTTACCAGTGTTCTAAGATGATGTTGGTAAATTGGTAAAGGGAATAGATTTAATGTACACACATTATGTGAGGACCATCAGAAAAAATATATGATAATATAAAATACGTATAAAAACATTCTAGCATGAAGCATGTGTATTTACATAACCGAAATTGCTCCGAATTGTTGGGCCTTCTATACAGGGCTTTCTTGATGAAAGTAGCAAATCCTTACCATCTATTAATCTTGTCAGTTAATAAGAGACATCGGGTTGAAAAATCCATATGAAAGAAAACTGATGTTGGCCATAATGCTTTAAACAATGAAAAATAAATGGTTTCCATTAAGCATTTGCATGGGCTATAAAAGTGTTGCTTCAAAGAGATTTTTAGGCTCATCCTTTGTGTGGGGATTACCCATCTCACATATGGCTTAGATTCTCATGGGACCTATTTAAAAAACTAATAATAAATAAATACAAATAAAAAGTTTGGTTTCCAATGTTGAAACCAAGTGCGGGTTCTAACGTTAGAGACCATGTTGGGCCATGAGATTGTGGACCCACAGTGATATATGTATTGTATCTACTCCATCCATTTGATTTGGAAGGCTACTTTGGGTTAGGAATGTAAATTTAGAACATATCCAAAATTTTTGCAGCCCATACAAAAAGAAAATAATGGTGGTTGTACAATAATCTTTTAGGTTATTATGGTTCCCGCAGATTTCAGATTTGATTGAAATTTCTTCCCAATGGTTAATATAGTGGTGGTAATCATGTAATCAGTCTAGATCCTTGTAGTAAGGCTCACATAAAAAATGTGTTATATATAATCTAATATGTTTATACCATACGGCTGTATGGTAAAACTTATCTAAGCTACATGCATATTTTGGACAAAACATCCACTTGCTAAAATGTGTATCATCATAGCATGCTATTACAAGATCCAAACCATCCATTTGGTGAGTCATCTTATAAGATATCTAGCCTACCCTTTTTGTTGGGATAGATAAATAAATCCTATTCATTAGGTATATTACCTTGTAAGTCTTAAGCATCGCTCCCATTTATGATCGAAGTAATCAAAACAAATCAAGGGCTTAATGAACTTGATATTTTTATCCATTCATTTTAATATTATTGTTTACTGTTTATGGATTATTTATAGGTATTCTCTGATTTGCTCCATCAGATTTTTCGCTAAATTATCAGGTGAGTAATCCCAACATGTTTCCTCTCCATATGATTAAAATAAATGTTGTGTTGATGTAATTAATTGTATTATGATTTTTGATGTATTAAACATTCATGCCTAGTATCGTTAACACTCTGGTGCGATTACCTAGAGGATATCCTATTGTACTTATTAGAAGCCCACTGTATGTGGAAGCCTACCCAATGTGAGGGATGCGTGCCTTTTTTTTTTTAAAAAATGTTTTATACGCATCTCAAACAGTAATTATATTATACTTGGACATACATAACAACAATTCGAACTGTCATCACACCCATGCTAAAATACTTCCCTTTACCTCACTTCCTACCAAAAAAAGACTAACAGAAAATCCACAAAAGTAAATACATTTATGAACTTTAATGTAGTATCTTCGGTATCATTTGAGGTTCATCCACAGTCAAGCACTCAAGCTGATCTCTTTCATTACTGGTGCAGGCATTCCTTTCTGAAGTATCAGATGTCTCCTCAATAGAAGTATCAGTTGGCTACATGCATTCCTTTCTGAACGCTCTCTTTCTTTATTCCTTTGACTGCTGAAGTTTGAATATTTAACGAATTCATGGATTTGTTTCATACTCCCAACTTTTATGGTTGAAGATGTATTGCATTTTACATCCAGTGATTCAGGTACCCGACAACAAATCTGAGAGGCCTGTAACTGATCTTGTAATACATTGTGGCTTTCAAGCACTTCATTTGCAGGTTCTCAAGTTCTAAAACAGAGCTGATGATGGCGACCAAATCTGTTACAAAATGCTCCTGGTAATGCTCTTTGCATTTGCTGAATAGCTGTTACATTGCTCTCAATCCAGTTCGACTGTCCGATACATTCTGATTTCTTCCTAGTTTATGACAGAAGGAGAAGGTTTGCGTTGGAGCTTTCCATTCATACCAAATCCAGCAAAGTTAGTTCCCAAAATAGGAAATCTCTCCTTTCCATCCTTTCTTCCACTCTGAAAATCTCTTACCCTCTTCTCACTGTCAAAGATAATATCCCAAAACCACCATAACCCAAAAGCTAGTAATTTCCACATGAAATTTCATACACAAAACCAATGCAAACGCAAAAGTAAAAGACAAATGAGAAACAAATTTCAACACAACAAGAAAACCTCCCACCTAAAATTCTCACACCAGAACCACCATTTTCATGAGAAATAAAGCAAAAAAGAAGAGCTTTTCAGCTTCTTCATTTAAAAACCCAATAAAAAACCACTCAACAAAAACTTAGCTGTAAAAGAAAAAAAAAAAAAGGAATGAAATTCCACCCTAATCAGACCACCATTTCAGCACCAATTCAAAGATTCAAATTCCCACCTTTTTTTTTTTTCCATTCAAAATCTTCTTGAGAACAAAACCCACTTACAGAAACATGAAATCTCACCCCACTAAATCACCAAAGTCCCATCTTTATCATACAAACATCCTCAAAATTCTCCTAAAAACAAAACCCAAAATGTCAAATTCAATCCTCCAAGCAAACAAAACTCAAGATGCTAAATTCATTTCCTCCTAGCAAACAAACTTTTTTTTTTTTTTTTTTTTTTTTAAGAACAAACTAATACTTTTTTTTTTAAAAAAAACCACTAGAAATTCATTCCATTTGAAAATATACATCCATTCAGGAGTGTCGCAACAAAAAGGATCGGATCACTCCCATCATATAACTTAAACTACACAAAGCTGCCTCGGAAGGAAAAGAAAAACACAGGGTATAATTTGGTGACCCAGCTACTGTTGCCTAATTGTCCCAATGCCAATGTTATCAATGGCTAGTAAGCCGCGCACGAGTCTGGGAAGGTGGGGTCGTGAATTATACATTCTATTTGGGCATCCTTCACTAGCCATTCCGGCTAAAGCATCTGCCACCGAGTTCCCCTCTCGAAAAATGTGCCTAAAAAAGAGGTTTAGAGATCACCTATAAAGCTGAATCTCTCCCAGGTAATACCAAATGTTCCACGAACTGGGACAACGAGGATCTTTAACCTGAATTAGTAATGGTCTTTGAGTCAGTCTCCACCATTATGTTGGAAAGGCCTAAGTTGGAGCAAATCTTGATGTCATCTAACATGGCTCGGGCCTCAATAATAGTTTTTGAAGAATGGCCATATTTTCTGTGAAAGGCAAAGATGAGCTTACCATGGTGATCCCGGCAGATTCCCCCCCCCTCGGGCCCGGATTACCCTCGAGAAACAGTTAACGTTCAATTTTAGCCAGCCTTGAGGAGATCGTGACCAATTAACTTTAATGAATTGTCTCGCTGGAGTAGACTGAGCTTTGTTGATCCTAAGGGCTTGAAGAGTGATGAGGTCCGTCATGGAATTCCTATCCGGGGCCGAGATGGTTGAGCCGAGTTCATGCAACCAGCGGTACACCTTGAAGAGGATGTGATGCGTGGACATTGCATTACCTTCGAATCGAGCCTGATTTCTGCTGAGCCAAATCTCCCAAATTATGATACTAGGGGCCAGACCAATGAGATAAGATGCCTACCAGTGGTAGAAGCCTGTCGAGTGCAGATGCGGGTTGTCGGTATCTAACTCAAGCAAGTGGATGGTTTCTATTTATACCCACTTGATGCATCATTAACACCATTCACAATATTCGTATTAATTACATTATTTGTATGGTATTTCTGATTTTTATGTTTTACTTGTGTGTATTATTTTAATTGTATCGTGCACGAAGTATGATGAGTTCACTCACTTAACCTGACCAGCTGACGGTTTATTGATGGAAAAACCATACAGGTGGAATTGAAGCAGATACAACAACTGAAGAGCAAGAACTTGAAGCCAAACTAGTGGATGATCCATAGAAACAATGGTCATATTTAACCAAAGATGAGCTTATTTCGTTAAATTAGTAGATTAAACGGGACATGTGTTTTATATTATTATTTTATTTCTGTTTTAAAATGACTTCTAATTTAAATTTTATAATTTTTGAATAACTTGATGATTCTAATGACTTAATAAAAGTCTTAATTTAGTGAATAAAAATAATTTAGCATGTATTTTTTATTTTCATGGATGTGTGGTGGTGAATGTTTGTCAATGGATTAGTGGTGGATATTAGTGTATTGATAGATGTTAATAGGAACATAGAATTTAGATTATATTAATTATGTCTCTATTAAATAATTGACTCACTGATTTAAGTACACTAAGTGTACGAGTCATGGACCGTAACTCAAGTTTGAGGGTGCACATCGAGTACCTGAATTTCAGGCTGTGACAGTAGTGCATAATGGTGGGGCCCCGCTTTGACAACTTCCTGAATTTGGCACATACATGACACGTGGGCCTACTTTTGTAGCCCATCTAGAGCTTGAAATTTCCTTATTTTTAACAAGGCCTCATCACATCGTTATATATACACGATTTTTTTTTTCCTAAAATCAACAAAGTTGTAAGTGGTTTGCTCCTGCCTTTTTTTTAAAAAAAATAAAAAAAATCACTAATTTGAAATAATAAAGCCAATTTAATTACTTCATCAAATTTAGATTCTTTTAATATACTATAAAATTTATATGCAGTCTAATTATTGGTTGCCAAACACAAATATTGGATTCCAGTGGATTTCAATTACTGATTGCCTTACAAAAGAAAAGATTTCAATTCACATCGATTATATAATAATTGTGATTTGGATTCCATTTTACATATTCCCTATTTAGAAACACTGTATTTCATGTATATAGACACCGCCACCTCAATGTGAACTGCCTGGATCTTAAATGTATGAATGACAAAAAGGAGTGACATCATGTAGATATAGTGGGCAGCCGCTTAGAGAAAAAGTCGATGAATAGGAAGGTTTTGGCATCAATGAAGAAAGTGGGCGTCGGAATATAAAAAAAGTGTATAAATAGGAGAAACAAACCTCATTTTGCATTCCAAGGAAGAAAGAACATGCATACACTTCTTTATTAATGGCTTAAACTTTACATAGTATGCTATCAAAAATTCAGACAAACAAGGACAAGATTAGCTACTCATTATGCAGCTCATGTTAAAAACCAGAAACTAGCCAAACTCAACACGGAATCACACATGACTATTTGGGCCTGGAAAATGATTGCCAACAGATAGGATCTTGAAATGTATAATGAAACTTCAATAAACATAATCCGTAAATGTTGAAGTCCATCAAGCCACTATGCAACGCTAAAAGATGGGAACTCACTGGAGAAGCCATCAATACAAGCATACATTTTTTTTATTTCTTTATTTTTGTAAGACAAGGTGGAACCATGACGGACGGACATGTCACATCCCAACTCATGAGAGCATGAGACTGACTGATCAGATAGGCCTACTCATCGGGGTTGTAGAGTAGTTATAGTTACCTCATTTATAGAGTGGATTTTGGCACTTCCTGAAGATTGATCTGATTCGGTGACCACCCTTGAGATAAAAAATCCTGGCTGAGTAGGTTGTGGGAGATCCATAGATTCACTTCCAAGCATGAGAACAACCGAGGACATGGTGGGCCTATCCGCTGTATCTTGTTGAACACATAGTAGCCCGATGTGGATCCATCTCAATGCTTCACTCGTTGGACATGTTTGGGCTAACAAAGAATCAATCAACTTCAAAGCTCTTCCGTCACACCATAATTCCCATGCCTGTAATAGCACATTTCATGTAAGGATACGAGACTAAGGTGTGTTTAATTTGAGTTAAGGGGAGAATCCTACATAAGTCAGGAGGCTCTGTGCATTGTTAGGAAAATTGAGACCATTGTTCCTTTTTCCACTTAGAATCTCTAGTAGTAAAACTCCAAAACTATAGACATCGGATTTCACGGAGAATCTCCCTCCCATTGCATACTCTGGTGCCATGTAGCCGCTGTTGGCAATGACCATGATAGAAGATACATTAGAAGTACTATATAATTAGAAAATGAGAAATTCTAAGAGGACTGAGGGCTGACAGACATGCAATATCGAAGCCACTCATTCGATGGCTCCAATGTGTCAATGTCCTGTCCAATGATTTGGTGGGTACGTAGTCAACATTTATAAGTAATTGTTTCATTAGTAATCATATATAGAATAGTGTGTTTGATGTGTATTGCCAAAGTAGAACATTGCATGCCAACTTACTATGTTCCGACGACTCTATTGGTTAGTACTTGGCTTTCATTTCCACCCAAAAATCGTGCCATTCCAAAGTCAGAAATTTTTGAGTTCATCTCATGGTCCAACAAAACATTGCTAGCTTTTAGATCCCTGTGAATGATTCTGACTCTTGAATTTTCGTGGAGATAAACAAGGCCCTTTGCAATTCCACCTACAATATTTTGGCATCTTTCCCAGCCTAACTGAACTCGCTTGACTGGGTCTGAAAATAGCACACAAATTGAGTAAGATCACATTTTACTAACTGATTTAGAACAAACTTTGAAATAGCATATTACATAGTGCCTGTGGGAGTTTTGTCATCTCGTAGCTGGTCCCAAGCCCAAATAAAAGAGGTGTTCCACATAATTTGCAATTGGTGTGAAACTTCAGGCACAACTTTTATCATGAATCCTGAATGTAACAAGATCTGTGTAGCTGACACCCAGAACCATAGCTCAACTGGTAGACTGAGTGGAGATACCTCGTTTCAACACTTGAGGTCTTGTGGTCTGGCATGGTGTGTGTACTGACAAGGTGTGTACTACCCCCCCCCCCCCCCCCCGCCCCCCCCCCCCCCCCAAAAAAAAAAAAAGATCTGTGTAGCTGACAGCAATTAGTTGTTATAAGGCTTTTATGATGATGATCATGAGTTGGATCATTTTAGGCAGCATATATTGGAATGCAAATTAAATTAAATTATGCTTACGCCACATATTGAATTAAATCATGTTTAAGTTGATTGACTGAACTAAATATCTTGATATTTCATGATTAAAGTAGCTGGCCCCAATTGGTAGGGATAAGGAAATTCCATAATAGGTTGGAGTTAATATATTTAAAGGCTATTGATCTTTCAATTGATACAATATCTGGGACATCCACTTTGGGCCCTTTTTTATTAAAAAAATTTAAAATAAAAATTATGTTTTAAAAAAGAAAAAGAAATAGAAATAGAGAACTTTCTTGAGGATTCTCTAACCCATAAAAAGCAATCGTCCAAGTTCAATATTAAGATATTGCTTTCCTGGATCCGTTGACGGATGTTAGCTGGGACCACATCTTTAATAGTTGAAAAGTCCAAATAGCCTTCTGAAGACTAGAGGTCGGCCACCTTAGCATTTCAAAAATGCTCAGAAATTCTACAATTGATTGCACTTGTTAGGACATAGGCACCAATCTACTATGGTCCCTTTTACATGAATGATTCTAATAGAACAATGGAGAATGCCACATGCAACCAATTCAGACGATCTGAGCAATGGATCTACTAATGTTTTCGTCCTCACATTATGATTCAATAGTAAAGTTTGTTTGTTAATTGGTTGGTTTTCCTACTGAGCTTCTAAAGGCTAGTGCTTGTGTGTGCGATTACAATCACATAGGCATGCCTATGTTTGTTTTACATCTGTGTCTATGTGGTGAAATTTAGAAGTAAAAGGAAAAAGAAATAGTTCAAACCAAAGAGGAAGACATCAAGGCTGGTGTTTGGCATGTATTCATAGATGAGCAGCTTCTCTCCCCTCTCTATACAGCAATACATGAGCCTCACAAGGTTCCTATGTTGGAGTTTGGCGATCAATGTGACTTCATTCTTGAATTCTTGTAGACCTTGCCCTGAACTCTGTGAAAGCCTTTTAACAGCTATTTCCTTCCCATCAGGTAGCATTCCCTGTAATAATTTTCCATACAATTGTTACTTAATTAGAAAACCCATGTAGCCCATTCTATTTAAGACTTATTCAACTACAAGTAAATATGCATTTAGATGATGACTTCAAAGATTCAGATGATTCGAGCTAACCTCACAAAATTAATGAGTTTTCCCAATAATTGTAATAAGAAATTAGCACTTAAATTGTATATATATATATATATATATATATATATATATATATATATATATATATATTATAAGGAAAGAGGTGGAACCCGAGATCCGCGGGTCCGCCATATCATTGATATGAGTGCACTTAAATTGTTTGTAGCAGCTTAAATTAGCACTTAAATTGAAATTACATAGATGTTATTGTAATCTAGAGTCCACACCCTTGATATGACTGCTCAGGAAATTAAGGATGCATTTGGTTGCACCAAATATCATTGTTATGATATTTGGTGCAACCAAATGTAGCTAAAAATTTCCTCTTTTCATTTTTGTAGAATAAAAATCTCCAAGTAGTTTGATTGTGAATCCAAATACATCCTTACACAAATGCCTTACCTTATATACGGGGCCAAATCCACCTTCTCCGAGCTTATTTCCATCATAGAAGTTGTTTGTAGCAGCTTGTATTGTAAGTAAATCAATTAATGGCAGATCTTGTGTTTGCTCACCATTCAAGCTTGAGTCCATGACTTCTGAACCAACCGGAGGCCCCAAGTAATTTAATAGTGTATGGTGCCCATTCTCTTTCACTGATTCGATCAGAAATGAGAAAAGATAAAACTAGTCATTGGGATTTTCATGGGCTCATTGGCTAGATGATCGATGATCCAGGCCACTTATGTGACTCACCCTACTTGTGTGGCCACCAATGGCAAAATTGCTTTAACTGACTATTAAGTATGATGAATTGAAGAGACAAAAATGTTTGATGTGTCATTCTACTATTATGTTTCTTTCCATAAATGAGTACTCATTAAAAGTAAGGCCCATAATATTGATCTTGATTATCTGATCTTTCAACCAGGTTGGACCAGGCCAAGTAGAAAACATTGCAAGTATAATTGAAGCAACATGTGATCATCCACCAACAAATTAATGTTGATGGATCTGTGAGGGGGAATCCTGGACCTTCGGGTGGAGGGGGAATATGCAGGGGGGAGAAGGGAGATTTCAATTTTGCCTTTTTAAATGCTTATGGTTTTGGGACTAACACGGTAGCCGAGCTACGAGCAGTGCATGATGGCCTGTTTTGTAGTATTCGTAGGGGCTTCCATCATATTGTCATCGAGTCAGATTCGAGACTGGTTGTGGATCTGATTGTTGGGCTGGCGAGGCCAGGCTGGAAATGGAGGGCATGGCTATATAGAATTAGCCAGCTGATGAGGCAGGGCACAGTCAATGTGGTGCACGTCCAAAGAGAAGGGAACATACCGGCAGACTCTTTGGCTCGTTTGGAAAGTGCGTCTCAGTCCCAGGTTTTTTTCACAAATCTCACAGATCTTCCTCGTCAGGTACGAGGTAATTTTTTTCTCGACAAAGTGGGTTTGGGTGCGATTAGGAGGGGCTGATTCCCGTTGGGTGGTTTTGTAATTATTTCCTCTGTTTTCTGGTTGGATCTCTTGTTTTTATGAAGGAGCTCCATCGTGTATAGGTTTTTTGGGGGTGATTAATGAATACATTGATAAAAAAAAAAAAAAAAAAAAAAAAAAAAAAACATGTGATCATCCACCAACAAATTTTAACTTCTATCACCAGGGTTGTCCATAGGTTGAGCTCAAGCAATGCCTAGGTCAGCCCAAACATTGCCCATCTCAAATTTTGACCTGGAATTGAGACCCAGCCCTCACCCAAGGCCTGAAATTAGGAGCATTCATGGCACATGGAGGGTGTACATTAAATATATAGATTCTCAGGCTGGGACTTAGAAAATATCTTCAAGTTCAAGTGTAGGCATGGGTACCTATTATTTCTTTTCTGACCTAAAAATCAGTTCGATGGTCAGTCCACCGGTCCAAAAATAAAATCCAAGCTAGACCGGCTTCACCCCAGAGCCCAATGGCCCGGTCCAACCCATTGAAACCCCTATATATGGCTTAAGATTATTTAGCTTTTTTCTTAACCTTTTGGAGATCTCTTCTTTCGTCGTTGGTAGCAGTAGACACAAGAACCGAATAGAGTCAACCCTGCAACCGATGCCACACTAACAAATATTATAATCTTCAATCTGTTCCCTCCATTCCCTGTCAAGAAAATGATTTCTGATTATAATCACAGTGCACATTGTTATGTCTGTGTTTGGATGCACATTGTGGACATTAGCTTAATTAAGTGAAAATAACAAAAAAAAAAAAAAAAGGTTTGGTTTCAAGTCCAACTTACAAAAAAGGGTGATCATCGTCTTAAGACTAGACCAACTTGTTTCCCTCCCTAAAAATCTTGTTTATTTAGCTTGAGAAATGCAAAAATTAAAAAAAAAAGCTCTAAAGTGCATATTTTATAGTGCTCATAGTTGCTTGGCCAGGATCCTTCCTCTTGCAGTCCAAGAGTTAAGATGGATGGTAGGAGAAGGAAATGTATATTCTAAGATCAAAACTGGTTTACCTTTGGGCTCATTACAGGAGTAGATTGCAAAGGAATTCTGGAGTAACTAAGAATTGCAACAATTAATGGCTTGACTTTTATATAAGAAGGGATGGCTGGAATCTGAAGATCATTACTTCCAGATGAGATGCGACATCAAAAAGAAAGTGTCATGAACATTGCAAAAGTGGAGAACCATGTGGTCTATATGATTTTCAACTAAAGCGCTGTGGAATTTCAGATACTGCACCGTGTGATCATCATTGAACTTGTTCCAATGGATGAGCTCTTGAAGTGAGGAATCAGATTATTACAAGAAAAAGAGTAGTAGGAAAGAATTCCTCATTTCTTTCCAAGTGTGCACTCCTCTAATAAAGATAGAGTTATACCAATCTCAGGCAGGCCCCATGAGAGATTGGTAGAAATTCGTAAGGAAACAATGTGGAGTGGTTTGTTTGCCAAAATAATCCCTTGTGTAGCAGAGAATCTGTTGTAGTAGCGATTGACCACCTATAAAGCTGGCAAAGAGGGGAAATTTCAGTTGGGTTCCGTTGCATGTCCTGTATTCTTTTAAGGCTCGGTGAACCTTAGGGCCTATTTGTTTCGCCAATTATCACAATAATATAAAGGAATGTACAATGATTACAAATTACTCTATCCATTTCCGGACAACATCTACATTTGACTGCCGATTCTCATATCTTATTTATCTGTAGTAAATTTATAATGATGGCATTTTTACATTACTTTAATGTCAAATCATCTCCAAAATACACTGATGCCCCTGTATGAAATCCATATTTTTCATAGTAATGTCGTGAAAAAAATGAAATGATTACAAACTTCTTGTCTTCCAAATACATCTGCATTTGGCCATCAATCTCCATGCTTGGTTCAATAGTGTTAAAATCATAATAATGATAATTTATATTACCAAGATAATTGGTGAAACAAACGGGCCTTTAGTCAGGCTGGGGTGGAATGACTCATCGAAGTTTACCAATATGATTATGTAGTGGACGATGGTTGGTGACTGACCACAAGGTCATTGTTGTCTTTCCCATTGCTATCATGCGTGGAGATGAGCTCAAGAGGGAAACACTCCCACATGGTCAAGGGGTGATGGGACCTACTTCTCTTTCTGGTGGCCTTATTATGAGCAGCACCTCCCCAAGAGGTGGTAATGGCATGCTCAGCCTTTGTTATGGCATCCTATACTCTTGACAAGCAGAGCGATTAGTTTGAAAATTGTAGATACACCTTTTACTGAGGGCAATCACCCATGGCAACAATACTATCATCTGAATCTTCTTCTTCCTCCGGTTATAGTGCATCTAGAGGAAGGACTAAGGTATGCTCAAATTGGAAGGGAATGACTATAGAGTGTCACTATCTTATAAGCCTGTGTATAGGAGACTGGGTTAGCAAGGACCATTAATTCTCAAGCGTGATGTCACAATTGTAGACCATTAATTGTTGGACAGGATCCTTAAGGACCCAACAATCTTTGGTCTTGTGGCTGATGGTGTGATGCTATCCATAAAACCTAAGATCCTCTGTTCTATTGGCCTCCTGGTGCCTATGAGACTCAAGTAACATGATGGTGCCTATTGATGTTAATTTTTTGAATGTAGGAATGATATCCTCCAAGGAAAATATGTATTCCCTCTATTGTGGAATGTGTTTTTGAAGCTTGCCATCATTCTTGTTGTCTTTGTTCCTTCCTTTGATGCTAAGCTTGATAGGCTTGTTCTCTTTGTCAACCACATTCGAAGAAGAGTGCACTTTTTGACCGGTCTCTCCTAGATGGCCCATTATGAAACAAGGACCGTTCAACTGCGAAAACGCTATTTTGTTATCTCCTTGAAGGTCATTATGGGAGCAACGAATTTTTTGGCGTAGTGGAATAGAGCATAGGTTAATTTTTTTTGTTTATGTTAAACAAATAAAAGTTGAAATTTTCAAACTTAACAGCTAAATGGTAGTGTGACAAGTCGAGTCTCATCCATCTATTGACAATTAAGGACAATTCAATCACATATGACCGATTTTCCATGCTGTTGTTTCATTGCTAATAGTCACCAAATAGGCGATCTGATCGCCCCTTATGAGTAGAAGAAACTCACTAGTAAAATTTCCTATAACCAATCCCACATATCCACGGACAATAACACTAGACCAGTGCACCACTTGAATGCTTCCCCCTCAAGGGACGCAATTAAGACACGGAGGTAATATCGCCGCACATTGAATTTTTTTTTTTTTTTTCCATTGATGTGAGGAAGTGCAGTAGATGCTCTGACGGTGATTTAGTATAAACCAAGTTTTGGAAGTCTGGATGTCTGAAGCCAAAAAGAAAGCAAATTTATCGAATTTTGGAAGATAAGTTGTCCTAAAGATGAGCTTAGTATATATGCGTCTCGAGCTCACATTCATTTAGCTACATTTTTCCATAGGTCTGCTTGAGACACAGCAGGGAAAGGCACTTTAGTTTTTCCACAAGGCATGATCCTTGAGACTTGATGGTGTAGAAATGGGTCCACATGAGGTACTTGTTCGACATCTAACTCCATGTCTAGCAATGGTGTTGGTGCTTGCAACGTGACATGGAGGGTATTAAGGTGAGCACCCATGGCCTGTTGGCTTTACAAAGCCTTAGAACCGTACACACCACAAAGCTATAAAAATAAACACCTTTTTTATTTAATTATTATTTTTACTTGCTTTTCACTTGCTGCACTGAACGTACAACACCCCACCTGTTTATATAGTAACTTGCTACCCTGTGAAATACCTAATATGCCCTCATTAACTACATTTATTCCACCATTTTCAAACGTTTGAAAATCCACTAGCTACAACACGTGCAAAATGTGAAAATTCCAATAACCACAACATGTAGCGTTTCAAATGCCATGAAAGCTTCTAGAGGTTGAGCATCTGAACCGTCTATTTGGTTTGGACGTTCCAACACTTCCCTTCAAACCAAAACCGGTTTTATTCCAAGCATTGACCTTAGTCGTCTAAATGTATCAGTCGGTAATGCGTTGGTGAATATGTCCGCGACCTGTTCAGTGGTATGATAGTACTCCAATTTCATCACTTTCTGCTTCACTTGATCTCTGAGAAAATGATATCGAGTATCGATGTGCTTGCTCCTTCCATGCTGCACCTGATTTTTAAGATCTCGATTGCCAACTTGTTATTCACATATATAACTGTGGATCCTTCATGTGGATGCTTCAGCTCTTTTAGCATGTTTCTCAACTAAATCGCCTCACAGACTGTGGATGATATTGCCACATACTTTGCTTCACATGTGGACAAAGCGACCACACTTTGCTTATTTGGGTTCCATGTGAAAGCAGTCGATCCAATATAGAATACTTAGTCAGTGGTGCTCTTTCTTTCGTCTTGGTCACCTCCCCAATCATTGTCTGAGTATCCATACAGTATTGTCTCATCTTCGTATGGATAGAAAAGACCAAATTCCATTGTTCCTTTGACGTACCTGAGGATTCTTTTTGCGGCTAGCCAGTGTGATTCTTTTGGCGTTTCAATGTACCTACTTAGAAGCTCAATACTATAGACGATATCCGGCCTTGTGGTTGTGAGGTTCCTTAAGCTTCCAATCAGACTCTTGAATATAGTCGAGTCAATGCTTCTTCCTTCCCCATCCTTTGCTAGTTTTAAGCCCGTTGCTACAGGCGTGTTTACGGCATTGCAATCGTCCATCTTGAACTTTTCAAGCAATTCCTTGGCATACTTCTTATGAGATATATAGATGCCACCATGTTGCTGCTTCACTTCAATGCCCAGAAAAAAGGACATCAAACCTCCGTCGGTCATCTCGAACTCCTTAAACATAGCCTTCTTGAATTTATCAAACATCAGTCGGCTGTTTCCTGTAAACAACAAATCATCAACACACAGGCATGCTATAAGCATATCGCCATGAGCATTCATCTTGATGTAAACTGCATGCTCATATGGACATTGGGCGAAGCCGTTCTCTTAAAGATAGTTGTCGATATGTGCATTCCAAGCACGTGGAGCTTGCTTCAACCCATAGAAGGCTTTCTTCAGTCTATACACCTTGTATTCCTTCCCTTGAACAACAAAACCTTCAGGCTGATCAACATAGGCCTCTTCTTCTAGAATTCCATTCAGGAATACAGATTTTACATCCAGTTGGTAGATTATCCAACTGTGACAGGCTGCAAGGGAGATAATCATCCTCACAGTGTCGAGGTGACCAATAGGAGCGAAGACTTCTTCATAGTCCACCTCGTACTTCTGTTTGTAGCCCTTTGCTACGTGCCTTGCCTTGTAGCGATCGATCTCACCATCAACATTTCGCCTGATCTTGTACATCCATTTGACGCTAATAGCTCTTTGGCCTTGAGGAAGTAAAGTTAGATCCCATGTATGGTTCTTCTCAATGGCTTGGATCTCCTCTTTCATAGTCGTCTTCCAGCCTTCTTCTACAGCCTCCTCAAATGTAAGAGGCTCGTGATCCGCATACAAGCAGAACAAATTTACTTCCTCGGTTTTGGCGTAGATATCGTTGAGGCTCCTCATTTTGATAGGACTCAAGGGTGAAGGAGAACTGGATGATGACGTGCTGGCTGAATTTTGATTTGATGGAATACTTCCAGAGGAGATGGAACGTATTGCTGGACTTCTGCATTTCGGCGGAAGAGGGTGTTGCAGGTGTCTGCTCCTGGTTCTCATGCTTCTCTTCTTCATGTTCTTCAACCGCGACTTGATTTTCTTTGGCTGAATCTTCCTCGTTCCATTTCCAGGCTTCTTCCTCGCAGAATACTACATCTCTACTCACCACCACTGTATTGGTTAGTGGGTTGTAGAGTTTGTATGCCTTTGACTCTTCACTGTAGTCGATGAAGATGCACTTCTCACCACGATCATCAAGCTTCTTTCTTCTTGCTTCTGGAACTTGAGCGTAGGCGACATACCTAAAGATCCTTAGGTGCGCCACGCTTGGCTTGTATCCACTCCATGCGTCTTGCGGTGTCTTGAATCTGACACTCTTGGTCGGACACCTATTAAGCAGATAGGCAGTACATGCATCTGCCTCTACCCAAAAATTCTTCGGTAGACTTTTCTCTTTCAGCATGGTCCTTGTCATGTCGAGAATGGTATGGTTTTTCCGTTCCGTAATTCCATTCTGTTGTGGCTTATAGGCTGCAGTGTGCTGTTGCTTGATTCCTTGATCCCTGCAATACTCTCGAAAGGCATTTGAGGCGTACTCTCCACCTCTATCAGATCTAACGGTTTTAATTTTAAGACCACTTTCTTTTTCAACAAGGGCCTTAAAATTTTTAAAAATAGTAAAAGCAGCAGACTTTTCTTTGATTACATACACTCACAGTTTTCTACTAAAATCGTCATTGAAGGTAATAAAGTATTTATTACTTCCAAGAGAGATTGGCTCCAATGGTCCACAGATATCAGTGTGAACCAACTACAGTGGTTCTCTTGCTCTTCGCGATACTCCACTCGGAAAGGAATTCCTTTGCTGTTTCCCAAGTGTGTACTCCTCACATACTTATTCTGGAGCTTTAATGGTAGGAAAGCCTTGCACCATGCTTGATGACGACAGAAGTTTCAAGCCACTGAAATTTAGATGGCCAAAGCGAAGATGCCATGTCCAAGAATCATTCTTTGCTTTTTCATAAAAATACTTCTCAAGCATTGTGTTTATATGGAGCGAAAACATGCGATTCTTCACCATCTAGACTTTCGTAATCAAATGTCCATGCATATCTCTTATGGAAAGAGAAGAATTCTTCATGTGTATAACATACCCTTTTTCGAGGAGTTGTCCGAGACTCAGTATATTACTTTTCATGTTGGGCACGTAGTACACATTGAAGATGTAGTTTGGAACACCATTCTTCTAAAAGATTTTGATTTTGCCTTTACTTTTCACCAGTGTTTTTGACGAGTCACCGAATGTCACATCATCATGAACTCCTTCTGTGAGTTCTTCAAAAAGGCTTTTGTTCCCGCACGTGTGATTGCTCGCACCTGTGTCGAAATACCATACATCTAGTCGATCACATCCTTTCTCTTGTACAAGGAGCACTATGGAGTCTTCCTGATCATGACTCGATGCTTCAGCATAGTTGGATCGTTCATCGTAATCCACTGGCTTGCTCCAACAATCTAAGGCATAATGGCCGAATTTGTTGTATTTTCGACACTGAATATTTCTCATATTTCTGCGACCGCGCGGATCGGCCTCTACCATTCCCTCTTCCACGGGGCTTGGTAAATTTCTATTGATTTTGTGGATGGTTCAGATGATATCCACGTGCCCTTCCTCTTGCATTAGTGTTGGTGTCGCAACCTCCACGATTTTATGACCACTACTTTGGTCATTTAGAGTCAGCTTAGACTCTAAGGCATGTTCCAACGTCGATGCATTATTTTTCTGCATTCGTTGCTCATGCACTTGCAACGATCCCATCAATTCTTCGATGGACAAGTTTTTCAAGTCCTTCGATTCTTCAAGGGCCACCACCACATGTTCGAATTTTTGTGAGAGATCGAAGTATTTTTTCTACTACCTGAATATCTTCAAACTTTTTGCCATTTATTTTTAAATTGTTAACTATAACAAGCAATTTTGAAAAGTAGTCTGAAATGGACTCACCTTCCTTCATATGTGCAGCATCAAACTCGGCTCTAAGGGTTTGGAGTCGAACCCTCTTGACATGATCAACACCCTTGAATATGGTGCTGAGATTCTCCCATGCTTGCTTGCATGTTGTAGCTTCAGCGATTCGTTCAAAGGTGGAGTCATCCAACCCTTGATATATAAAAATAAAGCCTTCTTGTCCTTTTTCCTTTGATCTTTGAGAGCCATCTTATGTTCGGCAGAATAGGAGGCTTTTTGCTCCGTTGTGGGTTCTACATACCCATCACTGATGATATCCCATAGATCCTGATATCCGAAAAAAGCCTTCATCTGGATGCACCAGTTTTCATAGTTATCCTTAGATAACTTTGGAATCTGCGGTTGGATCGAGAACGCCATCACTTCTTCACACCATGGATCAACAACACCTTTTTCTTGACGTAGTAGTGGCAACACCTTGATCACACGATATGAACTTTCAAATTATACCTGGTCCTACAGGATTGTCTTGCTTTGATACCAGCTTGTTGGCTTAACTGTACACACCACAAAGTTATAAAAATAAACACCTTTTTTATTTAATTATTATTTTTACTTGTTTTCACTTGCTGCACTGTTGTTGCACTGAACGTACAGCACCCCACCTGTTTATATAGTAACTTGTTACCTTGTAAAATACCTAATATGCCCTCATTAACTACATTTATTCTACCAGTTTCAAACATTTGGAAATCCACTAGCCACAACACGTGCAAAATGTGGAAATTCCAATAACCACAACATGTGGCATTTCAAATGCCATGAAAGCTTCTAGAGGTTGCTGGAGCATCTGAACCGTCTATTTGGTTTGGACGTTCCAACATGGCCATGATGAGTGTCATCATCATACCATCTAGACCTCATGCAAGTGAGGATCAGGTTCTTTTGATGTAGTCATCATGATAGAGGCTGTTGGTGAACGTGCGAAGGGATTGTCCTGCTGGTTGGTAATGTTAGCCAATGCAATCTTCCTAGTGGAAATGGTCATGTGGCTTGACCAACGTGATTGAGAGACTAGGGAACCATGTGGGGTGATGAAAGGTAAGGAACTCTTAAAAGAAGTGGAGGGAACTCATTCTGAGAGAGTGTGAAATGTGGTAGAGTTTGGATGGACAACTATTGAGGGATCTGTACAGGCACCTTATCTGGGCATGCATGAATTAATCCCCTTGTGACAAGGCCCCATGTGCATGGTGGATGTTATTGAGGGTGTGTCAGATGATGAGTGAAGATAGAAGAAGATCCGCTTATGGCGTTGATGGAGTTAACATAAATTCGCCTCCTAAGACCAGTTGATTGTGGATTAGGAGAGGTAGAAACTGTTATGGGTAAAAATGGACTGACACAAAGCAACCAACATAGGAGTAGCAACAATAGGAAGGTAACCTAGGTTGGATGACTGAGCGTGACCTCCATGGATGGTTCGACTGTTGGGGATTTGTGCTGTGGAATCGCACAGATCTAGATCTAGGATAGCAATTCAATGACACCAAGCAAACACAAGAGAACACACAGAGAATACATCGTGCTTTGCTTTTTTGTTTAGAATCTTTTGTCTCTTGCAGGATCGAGATAGTTATTGGAAGATGATGCAGAAATAGATAGGTTCATGTGTTACTTCAATGGTGACACTGTGGGAATATGTTATTTGGAATTTGTTTGGTTGGAATATGTTATTCCGAGTAGACTCATATTTGTATGTTTTGCCAAATCTGTTATGTCATTTATGAATTTCCCACTTCAGAGTTTCGTTATACACAACACATGCCACATCAGTACTATCAAAACGATAGCATCCACTGTGAAGATCACGTGGCATAAAAATCAAGCTGGCCCAACGTTAGGTGTGTTGGAATATTTGGTTGAATTAAATAAACTATAGAAAATCGAAAACCAAAAATAAAAATAAAAATTTGAGAAAGATGACTTATTGAATTGAGTTGAGGTGTGACTGAGTCACTCGGCTTGAAATTGAATTTACTCCCCTTGGACAGCATCCCAAGCGCAATAGGTTTCCAGAACAATCGACCTGTTACAACGACTATGACCCGGTCCCAACGGTGTACTCACTGTACACAGGCTTGAACCACTTGCAGTTTAACCCAAAAGTGCAGCGATGAACTCATAAACAAAATGCTTAAAACCGAATATCAGAGAGAGATTTTTGTGTATATGAAACTGGAATCGGAAGTCTTTATATAGACTCCGAAGTGATGCATAAGCACCATTTACAAAGGGGTTAGGTCCGTTGGGTTTAAACCCAACAGGTGTGACCAACCGGAATGGATGAATCTCTCTAGTTTAAAACAAAAAGGCGCAAGTGCGAGTACACTCTTATAAATAAAGTCCCGCGAGTACCCACACACAGACACCCATGCGAGTACACTCGCACCGCACCTGCACCCGCACTCGCACCCACACCCAGCCCAGCCTGTCCCGTCACGTCGCGCACATGCACAGGCACATGGACACGGACTCGGACTCAGCTCGGCTCAGCTCGGCTTGGAGAACGCGCTCGCCCGCGTGTGGTCAATGACATACATTAGAGCTATTGGCATAGCCCCCCCCCCCCCATAGGACCAAATTCACATGCTTCCTGAAAGGGGCTCAAGCCCAAGGTAAAAAGCCTATCTTATAAACAAGATAATTTTCTTTGTCAAATCCGATGTGGGACAAAACCCATACCTCAAAAACACAAAAATTTAAATGTGGAGGGAAACCACCGAAAATTTAAAAAATCAAATTTTAATATTATTTTAAAATAAAATACAACAATCCTCCATATGTTTTAAAATAAAACTCTTTCGGATTAAAGCGCAATAGTTGTACAATGGTGTCAGTGTCACCATAGACTTGAACCGACATTAGAGTAAGTAAGACAGGTCTATAGGAATCAGGTGACACCATAGTCTTGAACCCGAATCCTTTTAATGTATATCGTAAGTACATGCCACTCACACAGCTCTTCCTCTGCAAGTGATTTTACGGTTCGGTGCATTTTGGCCATACACCATTACCTAGATTTCATGAGTGCTTTAGAGAATTCGCCTAGATTCTCATAGGAAGCGGCCTCCACCTCCACACCCATATAGGTGAATTCCATCAAGTGTATTCGACAACTGTATACACAACCAAATATATGACTATGGATCCATTAAGAGTTCTAAAAACTCATCCTTCTGCATTGTTACTTGCACTGTACACCATAGAAGAGGCTTATATAACTCACTGCAATTGTCTACCTCGTGTCTTGTTATTTACCTATTGAATCTATCTCATAGGATCTCCACTTGTATAGCTTGGGTTGCCGACACTGGCAGCTCATATATTAGGCTTAGCCCCATTCCCTTCGATGTATCATTGACTAACTTTTTAGATAGTCCTTTGGTCAGAGGATCTGCCAGATTCTTTTCTGACCTCACAAAGTCAATAGATATAACTCCATCACGCAACATGTGTTTCACTATGTTGTGTCTGAGTCTAATATGCCTACTCTTTCCATTATATATTTTACTCTTTGCTTTTGCTATAGCTGCTTGACAGTCACAATGAATAAACACGGCCGATACAGGTTTTGGCCACAATGGTATATCAGCTAAGAGATTTCTAAGCCACTCGGCTTTTAATCCAGCCTTTTCTAAGGCAATAAACTTGGATTCCATAGTCGACCGAGTGATACATATCTGTTTGGTAGACTTCCAAGATACTGCTCCTCCACCCAAAGTGAAGACATATCTACTAGTGGATTTTGTCTCATCTGAATCACTGATCCAGTTAGCATCACTGTATCCTTTTAATAAAGCAGGGAAACCATTATAATGTAAACCATAAGCCATACTGCCTTTTAGGTATCTCAAAATCCTAGATAAGGCATTCCAATACTCTTTTCCAAGGTTATGTGTATATCTACTTAGCCTTCTTGCTGCAAAAGTTATGTCTACTCTAGTGTAGTTGTTAGATACATGAGGCTATCAATTTTTGGAATACTCCAATTGAGACACACTATTTTTTCGTATTCTTCATGAGAGTCACACTATAATCATAAGGAGTACTGACAGGTAAACAGTCAAAATGGTTAAACTTTCTCAATATCTTCTCAATGTAACGAGATTGTGATAATATAATAACACTATTTTTGCTGGTTACTTCAATACCTAAGATTACACTAGTCTCTCCTAAGTCTTTCATGTCAAACTTAGATGACAAGAATTTCTTAGTTGCATTAACTAATTTAATATTAATTCAAAAAATAAGCATGTTATCAACATAAAGGCATATAATAACATAATCATTTCCAGAAATTTTACTATATACACATCTATCTACATCATTTATATGATAACCATTTGATTTTAAAACACCATCAAACTTTTCATGCCATTGTTTAAGAGCCTGTTTTAAACCATATAATGATTTAATTAGTTTACATACTTTATTTTCTTTACCTGATATCTTATAACCCTCAGGTTGCTCCATATATATTTCTTCTTCTAAGTCTCCATTTAGGAAAGTCGTCTTAATGTCAATCTGGTGTACCACCAGTTTAAATATGGAAACTGTCGCTATTAAAACTTGTATGCTGCACTATTTTATGCGTACCCTATAAATACGCAGTCGGTTGTTTTAGGGCCTAACTTTCTTTTCTTAGTTTCAGGCAATCCTACTTTAGCAAGACACTCCCACACTTTAATATATTTATAACTAGGAACATGATTCTTAAAAAGTTTATAAAGTGTTTATTCAGAAGATTTAAAAGGAATCCTATTTAGAATATAACAAGCAGATAGAATTACTTCTCCTCACATATTTGAGGATAAGACTGAACTATCTAACATAGCATTCATCAACTCTTTTAGAGTTCTATTCTTACGTTCTACTATTCCATTCTGTACTGGTGTATAAGGAGCTGTAGTTTTGTGAACTATTCCATTCTTTTAACATAATTCTCTAAATTAAGAAGATTCATATTCACCACCTCTATCTGTTCCAAGTCTTTAAATTTTTATATTTAACTGATTTTTAACTTCAATTTTGTATTTATAAAAAGCATCTAAAGCTTCATCTGTGTTTCTTAACAGATAGATTCTAGTAAACCTAAAGTAGTTATCTACAAAAGTTATGTAATATCTTTTTCCACTTCTAGACATGCGATTTTTAAAATCACTTAAGTCACTGTGTATCAATTTTAATAGAATAGATGATCTTTCTATTCGTTTAAAGGGTTTTCTAATGAATTTTGATTCTACACATGTTTCACATTTATCTAATTCTTCATTAGATATATTAGGTAATAACCCTAATCTTTTCATTTTCTTCAAAGATACTACATTCACATGACCTAATCTACTATACCATAGATAAAAAAGTTCAACGATATAAATAGAACTGGATGTCTTCTTATTATTATCATTGGATACATTTACAATGAATAAACCATCACTACAATATCTTTTACCAACAAAAGTTCCATTCTTAGTCATTACAAGCTTATCTGAATCAAATACTAACTTGACACCAGCCTTATTAAGGAGCGAACCAGCGACCAAGTTTCTTCTAATATCGGGCATATGTAGGGCATCATTCAACTTTAGAATCTTTCCAGAAGTGAGTTTCAGAAGTACTTTTCCTTTCCCTACAACTAAAGATGTTCTAACATTACCCATGAACACCTGTTCATCATCTCCTAATACTTGGTAGGAGGTAAATATGCTATGATCCTTGCGCACGTGCTTAGTTGCACCAGTGTCTAGTACCCACTCCAAGTTATTTAGAAGAAAGACTTCTGACACCACAGCTACTACCATGTCAGACTCATTGCCTGTTTCTGTAAGATTAGCTTGCAGCTTATCTTTGTTTTTCTTAAGCCTGCATGTTTTAATCTGATGCCTAGGCTTTCCACAGTTGTAGCAATTTTTCTTTTTCTTGAATTGATTTTTTGGATTCTTCTTTTTAAGCCTGCATTCATTTGTATAATGTCCAGGTTTGCCACAGTAATGACAGTTACCCTTTTTCTTATTATTTGCTTGACTTGATTCCACAAGATTCTCTTTTGAATCCATCTCATTTTCACTTTGTTTTCGGTCCCTGATTTTATGGGCTTCCTCTATTAGTATGTGTACGATAGTAGTTTCCAAAGAAATATTGTTCTTTTTATGTTTCTTTCTATTCTTATATTCTTTTTAGGAGGGCGGTAGCTTTTTTATTAGCGCTCCTGACAGAAACACTTCATCCAACTTAATTCCTTCAGTTGACAATTCGTGAACTAGATCATGAATTCGATTTGTGACAGGTTTATCATCTGTCATTTCATAATGAAGGAAATTAGCAATTGCATGTTTCTTAGCGCCTGCATCTTCCAATATGTATTTCTTTTCTAAAGTAGTCCATATGTCTTTAACAGACATGTAAGAAGCATACACATCATATAGTTCGTTGGATAAAGAGTTTAAAATATAATTTTTACAATTATTTTCATCTATTACTTCAGTTTGATTTGCTGGATCTATAGTAAATGATTCAGATAAAATATATGAAGCTTTGAGGGTGGTCAGTGTGAACATCAGTTTTTGTTTCTACCGTTTAAAGCATTGTCCAACGAACGGTTTGATTTTGGCTAACTTAGCAGAAGCATTTACTGTTACTATAGCCATAGTCTATGTAATTCAACAATTCGATTTCAAGATTGTTGGAATATTTGGTTGAATTAAATAGACTATAGAAAATCGAAAACCAAAAATAAAATAAAATTTGAGAAAGATCACTTATTGAATTGAGTCGAGGCGTGACTAAGTCACTCAGCTTGAAATCTAATTTGCTCCCCTTGGATAGCGTCGCAAGTGCAACAGGTTTCCGGAGCAATCGACCTCCAGGATACAATGATTATGACTCGGTCCCAGCGGTGCACTCACTGTACATGGGCTCGAACCACTTGTAGTTTAACCCGAAAGTGGTGAGTTGACTTAGCGATGAACTCAGTAAACAAAATGCTTAAAACCGAATATCAGAGAGTGTTTTATAAGAGAAGGATTTTCATGTATATGAAACTGAAGTCGGAAGTCTTTATATAGACTTCGAAGTGGTGCATAAGCACAATTTACAAAGGGTTAGGTCCATTGGGTTTAAACCCAATAGGTGCGACCAATCGGAATGAATGCATCTCTCTGGTTTAAAACGAAAAGGCGCAAGTGCGAGTACACTCTCGTAAATAAAGTCCCGCGAGTACCCATACACACAGACCCACGCGAGTATACTCCCACCGCACCTACACTCGCACCCACGCCCAGCCCAGCCCGTCCCGTCCCGTCCCGTCGCGTACGCACACATGCACATGCACACGTACACAGATACGGACTCAGACTCGGACTCAGCTCGGCTCGTGCGTACCTGTGTCATCAATGGCATAGATTATAGCTATTGGCAAAGCCCCCCCAAGGACCAAATTCACATGCCCCCTGAAAGGGGCTCAAGCCCAAGGCAAAAAGCCTATCTTATAAACAAGAGAATTTCCTTTGTCAAATCCAATGTGGGACAAAACCCACACCTCAAAAACACCAAAATTTAAATGTGGAGGGAAACCACTGAAAATTTGAAAAATCAAATTTTAATATTATTTTAAAACAAAATACAACAAGGTGGACCTGGTGGAATCAGCTCACGACGGACCAATCATTTAACTTAAGTACGGAATTGGAGAGCCATGTGAGCTGATCAGTGGATTTTTTAGAACTGCCCTAGGTACCCATTTTGCTTCCTCTGTGCATTGATTTTTTTTTTATTTTTATTTTTACTTAATTTCAAAACTCTTGAATATTGTCGATGGTTGTGTTAAATACTGTTGATATGCGCTTCCCTTGAATGTTGACTTTCCTGCAATGACTTCTAGGTAAGAATTTGATGAAGGTCATAGCCCTGTTCAACCTGACAATGGCATGCATGGTGGCGGCACTTTGATTATCCTGATAGTCAGACATAGCCGCACTCTCACTCTCCATGTAGAGCATCCCACCCTATCACATGTCAACTGCACGCTGCTTGTGCAGTTAGGCTTTTCCACCTTATGCCGGCTTTCACTTTAGTCCAAGTTGTCATTTCTACAAGTAAACACATTCAACAACCCAAACACACAATGCACCAATCTAAGCCCTTAAATGCCAACAGCTAGTTATCACTTCATTCAACAACCCAAACACATAATCCACTATCTTCTGCATGTCCTCTCTAAACTTGAATGCCAACAGCTGGTTACCACTTCATCCAACACTAGGAAGCGACATCCGTGCGTTAGCAGTTTTTTTTATTTTTTATTTTTTATTTTTTATTTTTTATTTTTTTAACACACTATTCAGAGAAAGCACAAATAAGGATATATGCATATAATATTTTGTAAAATGACAATCTTTCCCTCCATGTATGTATGAATGAATGACGCATGGCATGTGTCTGAATATGTTGATTATGTCAAGAATATCATTTAGTAATCAGGATCATCCAATATCTGATGATGTTTTTTCTCCCCAAATAATAATGAATATATCATTTACATGCATCCATGATCTTATTAGCTAAGTTGGAATTCTATCTTTTACAGATGCAATCTCTTAGCTAGAGATGAATTGTTGTGGGTGAATTTCTGAAGTAGTTGCAGCCAAACTAAGAAGTAAGAATTGTAGTATGTGGGCTGTTTCTCTCAGAAATCTCTTGCAATTGGACTAGAACTGAACACAAGGATGGAATGTTGGAGATGAAGAACATTTGGAAATTATGATAATAGTATGTTGAAAACTTATACCGACGAAATATTTCGTAGGTAGATTAATATAAAAATTTATACTGACGAAATATGTCGTTGGTAATAATAGGCTGAAAACTTATTTCGACGAAACATTTCGTAGGTAGAAATTAATATATATTTATACCAACGATCTATATATGAGATATACCGATGAAATAATTCGTCGGTAATATCGGTCTTATGCTAACGAACATATTTCATAGGTAATAGTTTATACTGACGAAATATTTCGTAGGTAAAAGTTTATACCAACGAAATATTTCATAGGTAAAAGTTTATATTGACAAAATATTTCGTAGGTAAAATTTTAATTCACAGTTTATACCTACTAAATTTTCGTAGGTAAAAGTTTATACTGACGAAATATTTCGTAGGTAAAAACTGTGGATTAAACTTTTACCTACGAAATATTTGCATAGGTAAAAGTTTATACCGACGAAATATTTTGTAGGTAAAAGTTTCATCCATAGTTTTTACCTACGAAATATTTTGTAGATAAAAGTTTATACAGACGAAATATTTCGTAGGTAAAAGTTTCATCCACAGTTTTTACTTACGAAATATTTCGTCAGTATAAGCTGTGTTTACCGACAAACTATATTATTTTTTCCTACCAAAATTAATGGTTTGCCGATGAATTTTTTCATTCATAATTGTTTTATCATTGCCGACGAAGTAATATTTCGTCGGGAAAAGCCTTTAGCCACGATCTTATCGCGACGATCTTTCCGACGACATATTTCGTTGGTAATAATAATTACCGACGAATTATTTCGTCGGTAAAAGGCCAATTTCTTGTAGTGCGGGAATTACAGATTTAAGACATCTGATTACAACAATCTCCACCATGTCTTCAATCTTCAACCGTGTAACTTCTTGACCTCTTCTCTTATCTCTGTATCACATCATCTTCTTGTGCACACACCGTCCTTCTTTTTCACGATTGTTAAGCCTAGAGAAGTTGCACATAACTTGAACTTCTCTGCAGGAACGACCTTGGAGATCATGTCTTCCGGACTCACACAGGTGTGAATCTCCTCCAGAGTTACACCTCCTTCCTCAAGCACCCGTCGGATAACATGGACATCTAACTAATTGCCCCACCTGTTAGTATAAACGAGTAACCTGAAGTCGACTTTCTGAAATCCACACTGCCTGTGTAATCTGAATCCACATACCCTTCCAACTTTATTCCTGTCTTCTCAAAAGTAAAGACGCAGTCTTCTTACCATCTCACTGTTACTTAATATTGCTTACCGGGGTATTTGCTCACAATACTGATAGCCTGTGAAATAACTAGTCTAATCTAGACCATGACATACACTGCCAATCGCATTTAAATAAGCCTCATGAGATATATCCTGCTTTTCCTCATCTATTTTGGGACATGTCCTGAGGAAAACTTGGGTAAATACGCATAGGGAACGCTCTCTGGCTTTGCCTGGTCCATCACATACTTGACCAATACCTACCTAAGGTATTCTGCCTGAGATAACCAAAGCCTACTCCTCTTTCAGTCTCAATGCTGAGAACCATCTTTGCAGCCCCTCGATCCTTCATCTTGAATGTCTCACTTAACCGAGTCTCAGCACATTAATTTCAGGCATGTCATAATTAGTGATCTATATGTCATTCAGAATCAAACTTTATACCACTGCTTAGGCGACAGGTTGTACCATGAGCTCCTGCAAACTCTTTTTCTCAGCCCCGTTAACTTCGAACTGCTCTGGTTGCTTCATGTAGATCTGCACTTCCAATTTTCCATACAGAAGTGCAGACTCTACATTGATCCTTCTAGCTCGAGATCGCATTAGCCAACCAGCGCCAATCACGGATCTAATAGACACCTGCTATACCATTGACGCGAATATCTCTGACAAGCCTATCCCTTCTCTCTGAGCATAACCTTTCACTACCAACCTCGTTCCGCATCTATGTTGTATCGTCCTGAAAATTCAATTGTTTTTCGGTCCACTGGTAGCTACACCAGCTCCGATGTGTCGATCTAGTACAACGACGCCATCACATCTCCCATAGTCACCTTCAACTTCTCACATCCAGCTCTCCTAAAGCTATTTAAATAGAAGACGGATCCTCTGCGATATTGGAGTCATCCATGTACCTCTCCGATATCTTACGATTATGCCGTGTGATTCTTCTCACAGGTGGCTACTCCACCTGCTCTGTATCTCTGTTCGCGTGTCTCAGCCTTCATCTCTGCCTGCTCATATGGCCATGCCCAATATGCCACACACGTGAAGAAGTAGAATTCACTACAGCCAATGTAGCTCCACCTTTTGAAGTGCTCTCGATCAACCTGTAAACATTATCGAGTCGTTGCGCTTTCATGATTACTCGTGCTCCCTTAGATACTTTAAAGACACCATCAATACTTATGAACCTGCACCTTATAGCATTGAGTACACCGAGAGAAATCAAGCTCTTCTTCATGTCAAGAACATGCCTCACCCTAGTCAAGGTACGCTCTTTCCCATCAAACATCTTGATACACACTCTACCAACAGCCACAACATTACAGGCACTATCATTGCCCATAAATACTGTCCACCATCGTACTCCCTATAGCTGGTGAACCAACTTCGATGAGAAGTCACGTGAAAAGATGCCCCTGTGTCTAGAATCTACTTGCCCCTACGATCATCGTATGGCCGTCTGATCTAGACACAGATAAAACATCACCATCACATCCACTCGATCCATCCGATGTGGCAGCATTGGCCTTCCTGTACGAAGCCTCAGATTCTTCTCTCTTAGATTTAAGATTTTCACAATCCTTCTTCACATGTCCTTCCATCCCACAGTTCCAACACTTTACCTTTACTTTGCCCTTGCCCTTGGATTTGGATCTAGAACCTGAAGAATTTCTACTTTAATCAGAATTCCTACCCCTTGTAAGCAGTGCATTAGAAGTATCCTCATGTTAACGTTAAGATTTCTCATAGCCTTCCCTTGAAGGGCTAAGATAACAGTGTCGACACTCAAGGCTTTATTCGTGGTGCACATTGTGTCCTTGAATGACTCATACGACACCGGAAGAGAATTCAGCAACATACATGCTTGTTCTTCGTCTTTCATCACTTCCTCTATATCTAGCAATTTGCAAACCGATTTATTAAAGTTGTTGATGTGAGCCTCCTGATCTCCACCATCTGCCATCTTGAAGTTATACACTGACGCTTCAAGTGTAGGCAATTTTTAAAGGATTTTTTCGCATAGACATCCTCTAACTTTGCCCATAACTTAGCTGTAATTTTCTCCCTCATGACATTGTAAAGAACCTAATCCGTGAGACATAAACGGATCAATGATGAAGCCTTCTTATTAAGAGTATTCCATTCATCATCAATCATAGTAGACTTTCGCTCCTTAAGAGTACCATTTTCGCCTTACTTGATTAAGGAATTGATCATTTTGATCTTCCATAACTCAAAATTATTTTTTCCTGAGTACTTCTCAATATCATACCTAGTGTTCGCCATTATTACTAATCCCTCAGATTCAGATATGTGCCCCAACGATTGCTCTGATACCACTTGTTGGGGATTTGTGCTGCGGAATCATGCGAAAATAGATCTAGGATAACAATCCAATAGCACCAAGCAAACACAAGAGAACACATAGATTTAACGTGGAAAACCCTTGTGGGAAAAGCCACAGCACAATGCGATAGAATTCTACTATGAAAGCATAAATTATAAAGAGAAAAGGACTTACCCGATTCGAATACCTCGAATCTCACCCTTACCTACACCCTTTAGAAACCCTAAAACCCCTTTTTTAGAAACCCTAAAACCCTTTTAGGAACCCCTTTAGAAAGCCTTAACATTACTTATAAAAGGCTTAGGGACCCCTATTTATAGTTTAGAAAACACCCCTTATGCACTTTCTAAAAAACGACTCAAATTTACACAGTCCGCACAAAATCCGCGCTCTATCTGTGTAACCCTCGACTAGTCGAGTCAAGTCCTCGACTGGTCAAAGGGCATCCTTGATCGGTCGAGCCTGACCCTCGACTGGTCGAGCGGCCCGGACACCTACAGAAAAAATATGCTGAACTTCGAGTCGAGCTGTCCTCGACCGGCGAGTAGCTAGCGCGGGAATTACGGATTAAGACATTCGATTACAACATTGACGACCAAACCACAAGTAGGGAACCTCGTTCCCACCAAGCTTCAGTTGTGACGACTTACAAGTCCCCGCCAAGATGCTATACGGGTCGATCTGGTCCCAGCCGAATATTTGACTCTGGAAGATTGACGTCGAACAACACCAACCCTTAAGCCTACAACTCAGCCTCATCTGGTCAAGCTCGACTATCTGGTGTTGGTCAAGTTCAGCTATCTGGTGCAACCTTTCCGTGTTTCGACCAGTTGCCTTTAAAAAAATGGGGGGGGGGGGGGGGGGGGGGGGGGGCCCTTTAATTCATAAAAGAGAACTTTACAAGATTTCGGGAGGGCCCAGACAAAAACCTACGGGCCGCTCCTATCATATCGCCTCAAGAAACAGAAAAACCTCAACTACAACCTACCGGCTGACCCTGAAACAAAACGACGGCGTGCCACCTAACGAACGCCACCTCTGTACATGAAAAACACCTTGAGGAGACCAGCGGCCAGGGGATCTGGGGGGCTAAGGGACAGTCCGAATCGAACCCAGGACGTCCTTGTCGAGAAAAACCAGTCCCTTTGTTTCTCTAGGAAGGGAAGCCAAATGATCATGATAGATATTCACCTGAGTCTCGCTCCCCACTTTTGCCAAACTGTCTGCTAGACCATTCCCTTCCCGGAGAATGTGGTGGAAAGTGAAAGTGCCGGTTAACCTCAAGTTGTTGATCCAATCTACCCAAGGCTTCCAGTTCCACCGGCATCTAGATTCTCCAACAAGAATGGCAATCACCAGCTTTGAATCCGATTTTACCATTATCCTGTTGATCCCTTTAATAAGACATAACTCTAAACCGTTGTATATAGCACGCAATTCTGCACTATTGTTTGTTCCGAACCCGTAACCTGCAGAGAAAGCGAAGATGAAGGAGCCATCTTCCTTCCTACAAATTCCTCCTCCTCCTGAGAAACCAAGATTTCCCCTTGCGGACCCGTCGACATTTAATTTCACCCAACCCGGAGTGGGATGTCTCCATTTAACCTGAACAAAAGCAGATCTGCTATGCCTAGGCACCGGGAAGGTTGGGATGACTCTATTTGCATATGATGATGCAACCTGTTCTTGGAAATTTTGGATTGTCTGGGAGGTCCACCAATATATTCGAGAAATGGACTTTCGGGCGTCCATCGCTTTCTCTCCGAAAGAAGCTTGATTTTTGGCTTTCCACAATTCCCAGAGAATCAGCAGAGGGAGAGACGATCTGATGTTCTGGGAGGCAACACCTAGAGCGGACGCACTTCTCCACTGACATACTCTAGCGAGCACAGAGACATGAGGAATCGAAGAGATGCCACAAAGCCCCTCAAAATGAGCCCAAATTTGAACCACTTGTTGACCAATTAGAAAGAGGTGGTTGATAGATTCCACGTCTGGAACCAAATCATTTTCTGGAAGGCAACAGTGACATTTAGATGATAAGGCAATTCCTTTGGCTTGAACTCTACTATCCACAGGGATGGCGTTATGCAGCAAACTCCAGATGAAGATAGAAACTTTGGGCGGAATCTTGCCTTTTCAGATCCAATCTCCCCACGTAACATGAGGATGAGCTTCCCTGATAAGCTTCCAAGCAGAGTTGAGAGTGAATTCCCCTGATGGGACATGCGGCCAAAAACACTCGGCCGGTTCTTCCGTGATGACGAAACCACTGGAGAAGATTACATCAATAACCTCTTGAGGTAGAAATTTGAAAATTCTGGATGGCGGAAGAGGGCCTGACTTCCCAAGAACATTTTTCAGCTACAACTGCTGCAGTTCTGGCGAGATTTGACCTGAAACGAGGTGTTGCAACAGCCCCAAACCTGTCCAATTTTCTGTCCAAATGTTGGCTTCTCCGTGACCCACTGTCCAATGCGAGTTAACATGAATTAAAGGAAGAAAGCACCTGATTCTGCGCCACATTGGGGAAGAGCTATGGAGCACTGTCGTTGCTGTCAATCCTTGAATATCTCTGGAATGTTTGGACTGCATCAGGTTCACCCATATACTTTTGTTTTTACCATTTTTCACATTCCATGCTAGCTTTATACGAAGGGACTGCAACACCTCTTTCAGATTTCTGATTCCTAGACCTCCTTCCTCTTTAGGCTTGTGTTGATGGTCAAATATTGCATATTAGACCTCAGTTATTACCTGGATTTATGAACATGATATTGTTTAATGGCCTATTTTAATCGTGTTTGTACTTCAAGGTGACTTTACAGGCTTGGACTAAAAAAGGGTGCTAAAAATGAGATTTAACACTTAGAATTCACAAAGGCATGGGATGAACCCCAGAGGACCAAGATCGATGGATTTACATGCCAGAGATCCGAGGAAATCGAGAAACTGAAGCTCAAGTGACCTGAAAGTCAGTCAGAATGCAAGATCACAGGGTTCTTACCATTCATTCGGCTCGAAACTTCATACCTGGCCTAAGGACCATAAAATAACCGTACACGTCAAAATTCAGCCCTTGGATTAGTGTGTAAGTGACCCGACGGACAAGATCAGACAATAACCATTGAGAAAGTATCTTGGACATCCTTGAGAGATTGGGACCCAAACTGAACCGATGGAAAGAGCATAAAAAACGGTGGATATCTGTCAAATTTCACCTCTTTTGGACGATACAGTAGGGAGAAACGAACGACAGAAGTTATCACAAAAGAGAAGGGCAAATTTATAAATATAGATGCCATGCATGGCATCTACGTGAAGCTTCATGGATTGTATTTTTAAGGGTGAATGTTGTCCACACATCGGTTGAGCGTGTGGTCCACCCTGAAGTCGGATTTACTTCAAACTAGAGACTATGGGCCAACACTAGGTCCGGGATCTGATGGAGGGAGTGGATTTCTAGGACAGGCATCGCAGTGGACTCCACCTATTTCTTGCAAATCATCCAAATATAGCTACGCGAAACATCCAGTGACGGACGTGCTATCAATTGGGTTTTGATAGTGGGCCCCACCCATCATTCCATAGATGATTTGACCCGTCCAACCGTTCCTGGAGTGGCCAAGACCCTCACCAAGCTCTCCTTTAGACCCCATGCACGTGTATGCAGGTGTAAACGCAGAATCTTTACTGAAAGATAAATCAAATGGGCCACACCAAACCCAATCCAAAACCACCATATTTGATTGGTTTTTCGCCAGGAATTCAATGAACGGAGTGAATTTTTCTTCCAGAGCTGATCAGGGGCCCACCGAGCATTGCAGCGAAATTACATGCGAAAAGGCTTGCGTAAAGACGTCCGGACACTGCCAGTTTTTACGACCGATTGTGCGTCCATGGCCATGGTCGGATCCACGATCTAGACCGTCCAAGTAGAGTTCAGGACAGCCACGACAGTCCCAGTGAAGATTTTTCAGAAAGATTTTCAGTAATGATCACTCACCGTTCTCCAAACACAAGTAGTTTCGCATTGGCTTCTTGCGCACGGCTGTTTCTACGTACATAGTCCAAACCTTTGGCCGACTTATACACACAGCCGACCTTACTCCTCTATAAAAGGAGCCGTGAGAGAGAGAGCCAGGGGCCACAGCTGGAATGTCAGGAGCAGCAGAGAGAGAGTAATTCGTATTTTTTATTTCTTTTTTTTGTTTCTTCTTATCATGTATTTAGAGGTATAGTGCAATCATGCCCATGGGTTGCTGAACCTCTTAGCTAGGGCTAAGAGGTGAAGCTTATAGTGAGATGGGAGATTTTATTTTATGCTTTTAATTTAATTTATGAATTGAAGTTGATTTTAGTTGATTATTAAGGGAATACTTTCTGTTTTTAATGGTTTGTTGTGACTGAAAGTACAATAGATCTATGATGGCTTTGAGTATTTCTTTTTCCTTTTTATGTTTATGATGTCAGGAAGCTCTATTGTTCACCATCGTCTCCTGGGCATGGTCGGATGACGGTACCCTTCCTAACCTTCATGGCATGTTGATTGGTTGGTAATTAGTTTAATTCTATTGTTTGCTTTGTCTCCTAGGCATGGTTTGGTGATGGAATCCATTCTAATTCATATACCTTTCATCTCTTGAAAACTATATCAACGACCGTTCAGTTAATTTTCATGATTTTTTATACAGGCATAAGATCTCTCTGATCTCTACAAGTGGATCCTCTGAATCCCTAGTTTTCTTTCCTCTGAATTTATTAACTTTTAGATTAATCTCTCACCATTATTTCTCAAATTACATTCCGTTTAGATTTCATCTTAGCCTAATTCTAGTTCTACTCAGTTTTAGACAACGTATAGGTTTCAGTCCCTTGGGATTCGACCTCGATCTTACCGAGTTTATTATTACATCACAACCTTGCACTTGGGGAGTGAACAACTTGGTCACTTTCTGCCACGCTATCCAGTGGAGTTTCTTTTTTCCTTCGGCCCAGCCCCAAAAGAAATCAGCGAACTTACTGTTTAGATTTTGAATTACCTGCGATGGAATGTACATAGCTGCCATGATATGGATCAGATAGCTACCGAGAACCTGGCGAATCAGCGTCACTCGTCCCGCCTGAGTGATTTGCCTGGCTACCCATCCATTGATTTTATTATTTATTCTTAAGAGATTGAAAATCAGAGGTTCTAATTCTCCCTCTAATCAGGGGAGCTCCCAAATAAGTCAAAGTGCCCCTCGCTCGGCTGAATCCTAACGCAATTTCCGTGGTATTGAATTTTTCCCCTGACTATTTCGTTGGACCAATAAAAACACTCTTACTGGAATTGATTCTTTGTCTTGTGGCTGCTTGGAAGAATCGTAGGAATTCCCTCATCGAGGTGAGCGAGGATTTACAAGCGTTTAGGAAGACCAACATGTCATCCGTATACAGAAGATGTGAAAAGGAAGGGCTTCCTTAAGGGAATTTGAAAGGGGTGCAGCGACCTTCTTCAAAAAGAGACTTTAGATTGATTGAGAAAGCTTCCATGGCTAAGATGAAAACAGCCAGGGAGAGGGGGCTCCCTACCTGAGACCTCTCGAGGATTTGAAGAAGTTAGCCGCTTCCCCGTTGACGAGAATGGAAAACCAATTTTTCTCCCAACAGGTTTCCAGGAGTTGCACGCTCTTTTCATTAAATCTGAATTTCCACAAGGACTGCTTGAGGTAAGACCAAATCACCCTATCATACGCCTTTTTGAGATCGATCTTGAGGATAAGATTTCCCCCCTGGTTTTCCTATCTAATTCTCTCATCGCTTCTTGTGCAAAATCAATATTTTCGGCAATGTATCTTCCTTTGACAAAGGCGCCTTGTTCCCGCAAAATCAGTCTAGGCAAAAGACAACTAAGACGGTTAACTAGGACTTTTGCAAGAATCTTATACAATACATTACACAGGCTTACTGGCCTGAAATCAGAGAACTTGGAAGCTGAGGGGGCCTTGGGAATCAAGCAAATTAGGGTGGTTTTGAGAGCTCGAGGGATAGGCTCTCCACCGAACATTACTTTAGTGGCTTTGTGAACGTCGTCTCCAATGATATCCCAACAGCCGTTGAAAAATGCTGCTGAGAAACGGTCCGGCCTTGCCGTTCCATCACTGGGGATTGACTTGAGAGCGAATAAGACCTCCTCCTTCGAGGGAGGACATTGGAAGAGTCCACATTCTGAGAAAGCGAAAAGGTTTCGGCTTGGACAACAATGGAGAAGAAAGATGCAGCCGCAGCGATGCATGATCTGATATGGATCTGGGTAGGTGCTCAACCGGGAAACGGGGAAAGGAGGTGGCCCACAAGTTGTTTATTAGGACTCTGTCAAGTCTGGCCTAAACCCGGGCATTACCTGCTTGATTATTGCACCAGGTGAAACTGTTTCCAAAGAAACCCGCATCCAGAAGGCCGGCAGATTGGATAGCATCAGCGAATTTGGACATGGACGAGGTGTCAGGGGGCTGAATACTCCTCCTTTCATCTCCATAAGTCACTGCATTAAAATCTCCAGCTATTGCCCACGCACCTTGAATGGTAGAACTGAGGGAGCAAAGATCGTTCCACAGGCTTCTACGCTGAATTCTATTGCAATGCCCATAAACAACTGATAGGGTAATCGGCTGAGAAAGAGGCGGAATGGTCTCTTCTAAAGTGATCATTTGGTTAGAAACGTAAATGACGGAGATATTCAGCTGGAGCTCATAGAAAATCCATATTTTACCTCCCTGATCAGAGTTAGATAGAGAGGAGTGGAACCCAATCTTCAGTCCCGTTGCCACTCTCCTGTCGTCTCCTAGCAACAGTTCAATAATTGCTACTATCCGAGGTTTGAACTTTTTCACTAGCTTCTTGAGCGCATGAGTTGTGGGAGCGTTCCCAACCCCGTACGCATTCCAAATAACGGCGTTATCCATCAGTTACACTACCTGTGTTCACTGCTCGTCTCTTGAGTTTTCGGAGCCTGCTGTACCTTATGCTGAAGAAATGTCTATTTGCTGTATTCCTGACCGAAGATTTATTGATATGGTGCCATGCTGAAAAAGGGAGCATCCTTAGAGAGTGATTCGGAGCTTGTTGGTGACGCGTTAGCTCGGCCTTATCTGAATTCGAATGAAGGGAAGGGTTTTTAGACCTCACTTGGTAGAAATACGGGGATAAATCAACTGAGATTTCCCCTGTGTCATTTGACATCCTCGCGTTGATTTTGTTTTGCTTTCGTCTGAGCCCTTGTAAAGTAGTTCCTGGGTAATTTGTTGGAAATTCAAACTGGCCACTTGACTTTCTCTGATGGTGATGCAGGGGTGAAGCCCCTTCTGATCTGGCAAGAGGGTTGTAGGGGCTCTCTTCAGAAGATTGAGTGATGGCACCCAACTTTTGTTGGTGATTTCGATCAGGGGTACTTGTCCTATTCTGGTTGGAATTGGTTGTGGCTTAAAGCGAGACTTCCTGCAGTGGCGGATCTCTATCAAGCATGGCATGAATTTTTGTAGGAGGAGGGGCTGAGGGTGGGGCTTGGTCTAAGGCATAATGGTCCAGTTCCTCCAGAATAGAAAAATGAGACTTAATAGCTACGATTATGGCCAGGGGAGAGATGACCTGAGGGGCTCAATCAGGAGAGGGGGAATAAGAACTGACTCTGCAGGCTCTACAGATGAAATGGATGGGCTGAGATACTGGGAATGGCTAGGGTTGAGCCTCAGTAGAGTTGGGAAATTCCAGGAGAGGGAGTGGGTTAGGGGAAGAGAGGCTGACTAACACAGGGTTGGCATTAGGGGAGAGTTGGGTGTGAGATTGAGGATTGGGAGGAGCAACTGCAAGGGTGGGGGGCAAGGAGGAACGAATTGGAATAGAATCAATTGGGTTCAAATTAGGCTGGGCATTTTGCCGAGCAGGAGAGGGGGATCTTGGTGGGGGCTGATGATGGGGGTGAAAGGTATGCAAAACCCATTCCTTAGTAGAACTGGGATGGGTAGGCTTTATAAGAGAGGGTTGACGGAGGGAGGAGGAGAGCCTATGATCTTCCAGGAATCCAAAAACTGGGTAAATGGTCCCTTCCATGATCAGATGTCTGGATAGATGGAGATTGTGTTGATTGGATAGTATAATCCTGATTCTGGCAAAGCTAAGGAAGATGCCATGAGCAGACATGGGATCAATTTCCTGAACCTCTACATAGCTCTTGGCGAGGTCTGAGATCACATTCGGGTGTCAAGCATGAGGGGGAATGCCTATCAAACGGATCCAGGTTCCATGGAGAAGACCAACTTCCTCCGGAGCCCACCGTCGAATATGTAGTAGTTTCATCTGAATGTGCAAATCTTTCTCGGATTCGAACACTTCCAAATCCTAAGGCGATTGGAATTTGATGAGGAACTGTTTAGGGGAGAGCCTGGTGAAATCCACCTGCAAGCAGCCAATGGCCGATTTACGGAAGACCTCTATTAGGTGGAGGATCGACGTTCTCTCATCTACAGCTGAAGTCGCAAGGGCATTGGATAGTGATTGCTTGAGCCTGCCCACCAGTTGGTCTTCTGCCCTGATGTGGAAGTCCAGCAGGGATAGATGCTCTTCATGGTGAGGACGAGATGATCCCTGAGGATGAGGGTTGCTTCGGACTAATTGGGAGTAGGTTCTTACCTGTTTGGGGCCTGAAGGATCTGCAGTTTTGAATCGTTGGGAGTGTCGATCCGGATAGGGCCGATCGCCTCGGAATGAGGGGTGTATGTGATTCGGTTGGGGGCGAGGGTGATGTTGGGCTTGCTTGTTTCCCTGTTGTCGAGATTTTGCTTCATATGGGACGACATACCTGCAATGCTCTTCGCCCAAGTGACATTTACCATTCTACCGTCAATACGACGATTGTGTAAGCATTGAATCGCATTAAGTGCTTCCTATTCGCAGCGAAATCTGATAAAAGCAAAACCTCTTGATCGGTTTAGGGTCTTGTTCCAGGGGATCTTCTGTGGTGGTTCCGAAAGTGTGATTTGCGGCGAAAACGAAGAAGAAAGAGGGGCGTGTCCTAGGGTTTCTTCGAGCAACTATAACCCAGGGAGATTTCAAACGACACTTCTGCTCACTCTCGCTCACTCTCTCCCATTTCAAAAAGCTAGGAGCTCACAAAATGCCAAAATGTTTTTACTAGTTGCCCTCATCGCTAAAGTCGTTTCGAGATCTCAGCCGAGGATTTCAGAAGACAACTACAACTATCACTTGACAAGCATGAACACCTTCCACCCAAGGAGGGCATCCCAGGGCTATAAATAGGGGTCCAGTCTACAAAGAAAGATACACACAAAAACCCTAAAACACGTAGACCTAGATTTCATGTCTGACTTTGCTTTGGACGATTCCTTGTCTTAGCGAGGGTCTCCATTGGTGTTTTGTTTGTGGCGGGACTCGAAGGTGAGGCTAGGATGACCATAAAACAGCATCAACCGAAACTATTCTTAAGAAGACATTGTGAATCCCAAACATGAAAGGAATCAAAGTTAGATGATGGACCTTGGCAAAGGCAATAATAGGACTTGGGACCTTGCCCAATGCAGTCATCTTGGGAGAGAAGTTCATGGGAAGTTCTTGCGTTGGAAACCTAGGTGGGGCCCACCCTGATGTTTGTAAGAAATCTACCCCTTCCATCCATTTTGTGAGCTCATTTTAGGACTTGAGATCAAAAGTGAGCATACATAGGGTCCGTAAGGTCATTCCTACTGGGATGAATTGAGAACACAAATATTACCCTCATGCAAAACTTCTGTGGCCCTAAGAATATTTCAACTGTGGATGTTCAATCATCCCGGCCCACTTGAGTATTGGATCCGGCTTATTTTTGGTCCCATGTCCTAAAATGAGCTCACAAAATAGATGGACAGGTGGATTTCTAACAAACATCATGGTGGCCCCACCTAGGTTTCAGGACAGGAACTTTCGCGTCCATTGACTGGTAAGGTAATAGTAACCCACATCGAGTCATAACTATTGTAGGAATCTTGGGCCAAGTAGAGGCTTTGATAATAATAATGAGACCCACGGGCCAGCTAATTAAAGATCCAAGTGAAGAAGCTGAATACTCAAACCCGAGGATGCAACTTTCGGAAAGGCGTTTGAATATATAACTCCAACGCCTCGTCTGGATCAACTTCCAAAGAGGCGTTTCTGCACCCGAAACTACGTTTTCGTAGACTTTTGGGTTTTTATCGAGTGTGGGCTTTCGTAGGAAGTTTCTGCTCCGGGAAGCTAGATGGGGTCTACCGTGATGTTTGTGAGAAATCAACTCTATCCATCCGTTTATCAGATACAGTTTAAGTTTAAGATATGAAGAAAAAAAAAAAAAAAAACTGTACGAGCCCGTATATACAACGCATACATCAAGGTGGCCCCACAGGGCCGAACCCACTTAGCTGTATGGGGCCTCGTCCAATCATTCAAAGAGCAGATTAGGTGCGGCTCCAGCCACAACCAACACGGTACCACCGTGACTGTAGGCCCCACCTTGGTCAGTTATTGTATATCCACACCTCCCATCTGTTTTAAAAGCTAAGAGAATGGGCCCAAAACGGAAGCAGAACCAAATCACAGGTGGACCACAACACAGAAAGAAATAGTAATTGAATACGCACCATTAAAAACTTCCTAGGGCCACCTTAATAACCCCGTAATGTTTATTTTCCATCCATCCTGTTAACAAGGTCACGCGGATTCGATGAACCGGAAAAGCAAATATCAGCTTCATCCCAAACTTTTGTGGGTTACAAGAACCTCTTAATGGCCAATAATCGCTGTTTTATGTAGTGTGGTACCCTTAGATTTTTATCTGTCTTGTTTTTAGGTTGGTGACAAAAAATTTATCAAACGGATGGACAGAGTTGATATACAATAAAAACATCCATGGAGGCCCCACGGTTAGCGCTGCACGGTGTTGGGAGATGCCAGGGCCTCGACTAATCGGCTCCATTTAAGTGTTTTATCCACGCTGTCCATCCATTTTAAAATATCAATATTGTTGGGTATAAGCCCCAGAATAATATAAATCTAACACTCAAGTGAACCACAACGATGTGATTAAAATCATGCCATTGAAAAATTCTTAGCTAGGGACACAAAAGTTTTAGATAAAGCTAATATTCGTGGTGTCCCTCCATCCATGTATAGAACTTATGAATAAGTTGGATTGGCAAATAAACATCTTTTGAGGGCTAAAAAGGTTTCACCGGCAGGCATCGTTATCACCACTGCGTCCTTTGGTGCGGTCCACTTGAGACTTGGATCCTCCTCATTTTTGGGCTTATATCCTAAAACGATAATTCAGAATTACTAGACAAGTGTGGATAAAACCCATACATCTGGTCGGCACCTTGTGCCCGAGCCTAGGCCGAGCCTGGATCCCTGACCGTGGGGCCTACCATAATGTATGTACCTTAAATCCACGCCGTCCATCCATTTTGACAGATTATTTTATCGCATGATCCAAAAAATAAAGCAGATCCAATTCTCAGATGAACCGTATTGTAGAAAACAGTTGCCATTGACCGGAATTTTTATACCGTTTTTGTTCGCCATCTAACCTGTTGATAAGGTCACAAAGACTTGGATCGAGGTACCACACATATATCAGCTTATCTTGTCTCTTATGAAGTTTTTAATGATAAATCAACACTGTTTCCTGTTATGTGGTCCACCTGAGAATTTTTACCTGCTCTATTTTTGGAATCATGCTCTAAAATGATCTTTCATAACTGATGGGCGGCGTGGATGTAAGGCACATTCATCAAGGTGAGCCCATGGTCAGGTATCCACCCACCTCGGTGGATGAACTATCCACTGAAGCCGCTCCCCCTCTTTTCTTTCTTTTTTTTTTTTCTCATTCTAACTGAGGTTTTTCTTCCTTCCTTCGAACAGGCCTTAATGCAACTAGAATTCAGTCATGCTAACAACTGCAACCACTAAATTACATAACACTAGCCTATAACAATCAAATTCCAAGAAATCCGACAAAGTATCAACATTTGCAAAACCATGTTTACCTGATGAAGTGTCAGTAATTGACGGAGGAGGTGGAGGAGGAGGACGAGGAACAGACGCTGCACCAGCATAAAAAGGAAACACTTCATACCTCATAGCACAGCTCGCCCCGCTAATTAACGCCCCATCCCTTCCATCGCAGCACACCGAAATCTCTGAAATAGCCGTTTGCAAGCATGTATTGCAGTCATTTCTCGCTAAATCAGGAGTGCACTGCACAATCGCATATATCTTCTGAGAGCCTATAAAATTAGCTTCTCCCATCGCCATATTCCGAACAGAAAGATCAAGTGTAGATAAGGCCTCTGAAGTAAGATTTTGCAACAGGCCATTCAACGTCTGATTAAATCGTCGTGGGTCTGATGTATTGTGAGGGCTCCGAGATAACACTATTGAATTGATTGATGGATCATACATGGATTGGAAGTTACGGTCTGAGTAACGCATCATACAGTAATCATACCATAAGACCGCTCCTCTGCTGTTTGGGCACCGCTGTTTGGCGTCTTGAGTGGCCTGTTCTACGCAGGCACTGCAGGTGTTGAAAGTAACATCAGCTCTACAATGGAAGAGGCCGTATGTAGTGTCGGGATTTCTGCCCTTCTCGGTGTAAAAAAAGGTGACGAAACGAGCGTTGGAAATTAGAATAGGGAAGAGGGAATCGAGATTAGTTTCAAAGGTGGTATTGGCAGTGTAATTAGTTACCGAGCAGTTAGTATAGTACAATTCATTATGGAGCTGCTCGGCTTGAGATAGGGAATGGAAGAGAAGAAGAAAGAAAGATAATTGGAAAATATTCATCTCTTCTTTTAGTGGTTAGTATGGAAAGACGAGAGAACATGAAAACTTCTATAAATTTCCCATGATATCATCTCGAATACTAGTCATTCCACTGGGCCCACAAGAAGAGACGTGTTGACTGGAGCTGTCTATCTTCTTGCACTGGATGGTCCGCAATTCATAGTTGATGATGATTGGATGGTGGGAATCGTCAATATAAATAGTTGAATTTTAAACAATGAGATGAAAATTAAACATTAGCATCCACCAACTGAAATCAACGATTAAGATCATTCTTTAAGAACGATTAGTAATGCTATTAGCTGACTTTGAACGATTACCAACATCCTTTAATTTAAGCATGAAGAAACAGCCGTGTTTCGAAAATCATACCAATAAGACAATCCTGCACATCCCATTTCTCCCATTTCCATTTATAATTATTTGGGCATAGTCTATTTTCATCTCACATTATCTTTTTTGAAGGCCACCTTTCAGGATGCCTCCACAATGATTCATATTTTAGATCCATACTGCTCCATCAATTTTTAAAGATCATTTTAGAATGTGACCCCGGCAAAGGAGGTACATCCAAAGCTCAATTGGAACACACCACAGAAAGCAGTAGGGATGAAACAAACCATCGTTGAAACTTTCCTAGGGCCAACCGTCTTAATTTCCATCTTCAAAAGATCACACATACCAGGATGAAGTTAAAATACAAATATCCGCTTGATCATAGCCTTTTGTGGCCCAAAACGATTTCAATGGTAACATCGATTTCTACTGTTTTTCAGTGGTGTGGTCCACTAAAAAAAAAAAAAGAAAAAAAAAGTGGTGTGGTCCACTTTAGTTTTATATCTGCATTATTTTGGGCTCATATTTTAGAATGTTATAGAAATTTAGATGAACAGTGTTAATCTAAGAAATACATCATTGTGGGGCCCACATAAATTTCGCATCTCGGTTGCTTGCTGTGTGGTGCAGGGAGCAGATTAGGACGTTAGTTGCCGTGTGGTGCAGGAGAGCAATTAAGTGAGACTCGGTATTAACCCAAGACGTTGCAGCCCATTCCATGGGGTCCACCACATATGTGTGTTATATATCCACTCGGTCTATCCAAATTTTTAAATCATTTTTGAGTATGATTAAAAAAAAATCAATTAAGAAGATCCAATTATCAGGTGAACTATACTCTAGAAAACAGTGGTGATTCAACATCTTACCATTAAAAATTTCTTAAAGAGGAAATTACTGTTTATATAGATTTTATTTTCCACCAATCTGTCGATTAGTTCACGTAATCCAGGATGAAGGGGAAACTACAAATACTAGCTTTTCCAAAACTTTTGTTGCCCATTAATGGTCAATCACCACTGTTTCCTAGATATGATCCACCTGATAATTTGCCGTGCTTCATTCTTTTTGCATAATGCTCTAATTTAATCTCTAAAAACACGGACGGCCAGCACGTCAAGGGTGGCAGTACTGGTGAAGCCGAGGTCTCCCCTAATCCACTAAATGCAGAGAAGAAAACCAAAAGTACTGTTGACATGTTCAACTTTTGTAAGCTATATCATGATCTATGCCTAAGATCCGCATTGTCCATCCAATTTTCCATATCATTTCAGAAAACGAAACAGAAAACAAGGCAATCCAAGGCTCAACTAGGCCACACTAAGGAAACAGTGGGTATTAGGCGCCTATGGTTGAAAACTATTGCCACCAAAGTCTCCCACTACTATAAAGAGGTTAGGTGGTAAATAAACTTCACAGTAGACCCTAAGAAGGTTTCAAGGGTAGTCATTTAATCACAGCTGCTTTCTATGGTACAGTCCACTTCAACCTTGGATGCACCTCATTCTCGGGTTCATGCTCTAGAATGATCTATAAAAATTGATGAACACACAATGTTGATCTAAAACACAGATCACAATAGGCCTAAGTAAGTTACATACGCTGCAAGTCATGGTCGTGTACAGGTAATCTATTTGGGAGAGTGATATCTGGCCTATCTTATTAGCTGGAGACATCAAAGATAATCTGCACCAACCAGAAACCACGGCACTCAATCTTTATATGCCTTCCACACAGACGATTCACACCCCTCCTTTCAACACTGAGGTCTTGGTATCGATCCCTAGTGGGGTGAGTGAAAGACACCTCGTTTCAACACTAAGGTCTTGGTATCGATCCCGAGTGGGGGTAGCTAACAGCGAAGTGTCAACTGACAGTGTTGTGTACTAACAAGCTAACAAAAAAAAAAAAAAAAAAAGAGACGACCCGTTCTCCTTTTAATTACATTTACAACGAACGTGGATAGACTATGCAACGAAAATCTTTCAGGACCAGTATTAGTGCGTTTTGCAACTGAAGGCTCTGTGGAGCCCACCGCGATGTATGTGTTTTATCTACTCCTTCCATCCATTTTAGTGTATCGATTTAAGGTATGAGCCCAAAAGGCAGGAAGATCCAAGGCTCAAGTGGGCTACACCAGTGTGAACTGAACGCGTACCATTGAAAGTTCCTGAGGTACCACAGAAGTTTTTGATCAAGCTAAAATTTATGTCATCCATTCATCCTGGTCTATGTGACCTTATGAACAGGTTGGATGTCAAATAAACATAACAGTGGGCCCCAGGAAAGGTTCAACGGTGGGGTCATTATCACCACTGATTCATGAAGTGTGGCCCAGTCGAGCCTTGGATCTGCCTCCTATTGGTGTTCATGACTTACTATGATCTGTTAAAATGGATGGATGGCATGGATAGAACACATACTTCACAGTGGGCCGCACAGAGCCCATGCCTGGACCAGATGGTCCTCGCAGGGGTAGGATGCAATCCGGGTCCAATCATTGCTATTTTGTCCCTCCATCTACCGGTGGACATGGTGGGACGCAACATATCAATGTTCTGGACTGAGTCATGCTAAGGGGATTAGCCCTTCTATTCCTACCCATGTCCTATACTTAAAGGTCTCGGTGCAACAAAAAAAAAAAATCTGATCCATCCATCAACATCACCTAAAAAAATCAAGTTCATTAAAAACTCGAGTGGGTAAATATATTAGAATAATGGGAATGGGCCGAACACCGTCAAAACCGTCTTGGGTTGACAGAAGTTTTGGAATAAACTAATCTTTGACTTATCTCTTCATCCAGGATGCACTGATCACCTTATGGACGGTTTCGATGTCATGTAAAACATTGGCAGTGCGCGCAAGAAGGCTTTAATGGCGGACGTGGATTTCCTGAGAAAAGTTCATGCGCTTTGATGAAAGGTGGGCCCACCGAAATGTTTGTTAGAAATCCAAACGAAGATTAGGTGGATCCAAAACTCAAGCCATACGATAGGGAAAACTCGGAAAAGAGTTTTCTACCGTTGAAACCTTCTTGGAATAAGATTTGATTTTTCTATGCCATCCAAACCGTTTATGAGGTCATTTCCACTGGGATGAAGTGAAAATACGAAAATTTTAGCCTGATACGTAACTTTTGTGGCCATAAAAAAATTTCAACGGTGGTCACTGAATCCCCACCGTTTCCTCTCTTGCGGCTCACTTGAATTTTGGATCCATCTCATTTTCGGTCGAATGCTCTAAAATAATCTTTCAAAACGGATGTAAGGGTGGATTTCTCACAAACATCACGATGGCCCCATCTAGCATCCTAACGCAGGAACTTCTGAGAAGGAAAGCAGAGACCTTTAATGGCCGACATCTCCATTCCCACCATCCCGTATACGGCGGACTTAGTTTATGACAACCTGATTTTTTGGACTAATTTCCAAACATGAACATGTGCAACAGGTTCGTTACAGTGGGTCGATGGATATTTTTGTCGGAAATCAATTGGCTACTCCCCTGCCACCAGCCCATGGCTGGTGGTCGGTTCTCTTTGGGTATGTATGTGTTTCATCCACACCCTACATCTATTTTCTACATCATTTTATGGCATGATACCAAAAATGAGGTATATCCCAATTTCAAGTGGACCACATTACAGGAAACAGTGTTAAATGAATGTTGACGTAATCAATAGATTGGATGTGAAATAAACAGTACGGTGGGCCTTAGGAGGATTTTAATGGTAGATATCCAATCAATATTGTTTTCCAGTGGTGTGGTCCACTTAAGATTTATATCCCTATCATGTTTTGTATAAAGCCCTAAATGATCTTTTGAAATTGATGAACGAAATGGATTAAAAGAATACATCATATTGCTGGCCATAGAGCACCGACCATCAGCCACCGGGCTCGGTGGCTGGTGGCAGGGAGAGTAGCGAGTCCGACGCGGATTCCTGCGAAAGCCTTTAGCAATAAGTTCCTGCGCAAGGATTTTGGATGGGGCCCACTGTGACGTTTGTTAGAAATTCACCCCGTCCATCCATTTTTTGCGCTCATTTTAGGACATGAGACCGAAAATGATTAGGATCCAAAACTCAAGTGGGTCATACTAGATGAAACAGCAGGGAAAGGAATACCTACCGTTGAAACCTTCCCAGGATCCACCTTGATGTTTATATTCCATCCAAACCGTTCATAAGGTCATTTTCACTGAGATGAAGTGAAAAAGCAAAGAAATTAAATCGAGACAACTTTTGTGGCCATATAAATGTTTCAACGGTGGTCACTAAATCCCCACGGTTTCCTCTCATGTGGCCCACTTAAGTTTTTGATCCTCCTCATTTTTGGTCGCATGTCCTCGAATGAACTCAAAAAACAGATGAACGGAGTGGCTTTCTCACAAACATCGTAGTGAGCCCCACATAGAATCTTGCGCAGGAACTTCCTGCGAAAGGCTTTCCCAGGAAATCCGCGACCCGTTTTTGTCCCTTTAAACGGGAGAGCGAGGGACGCGGATTGCGTCCTACCCCCGCCTGGACGGTAATCCGTCCGGGCAGGGCTTTGTGGTGCCCACCGTGATGTAACTGTTTTATCTCGCCGTCCAATGATTTTTTCAGAAAATTTTAATATGTGAACCAGAAATTGAGGCAGGTCCAAGGCTTGAGTGGACCACAAAGTGGGGATTGAACGTCCACCATTAAATGCTTCTTGGGAGCCAGAGAAGTTTCGGATCAAGTTGATACTTGTGTTTTCACTTCATCCACGTCTACGTGACCTTATGAAAAGGTTTTATGGTAAAAAAAATATCACGTGGGCCCTTAGAAAGGTTTCAACGGTGGGTGTCATATTAGTGCAGGTTCCTTTGGTGTGGTCCATTCAAGCCTTGGACCTATCTCATTTTTTGATTCACGTATTAAAATTTTCTGAAAAAATCATTGGACGGCAGGATAAAACACTTAAATCACGGTGGGCTCCACAGAGCCTTGCCCGGACGGATTACCGTTCGGGCGGGGGTAGGACGCAATCCGCGTCCGAGAGCGAGGGGACGTGTCACTAGCGCAGGGCAAATCCCCCAGCATTAATAGTCTTCAGAAATATCGACCCATGGGCCTCCTATTTTGGAAAAGCTTAGGAGGATCTTATAATTCAAGATAGTGTTTCTTGTATTTCATTCTTCACCGTGTCGTCAACGTCAGAGGCCAATAACAGTCCTGTAACGCGGTATCTAAAGGTCACGATAGACTGGGGCCCATAGAGACTTTTGATACAATTTTTCAGAATCCTACTTATTTGATACTGTCGTTGATTGCATAATGCATTTGAAAATTGTGCGCTCTGGCCCATCTTAAATCAAAGTAGACCACTCAAATCGTAGGAGTCACGGTAGATGCGCCCCTGTTGACACATTGACCAATGAAAGCGCGTAAATGCATGATAATGAGAGGATGATCACTGTCTCTATGGGATAACTAAAAATTTGAATCTACCAAGTAGGTTCTTGAATTTATAGGAAAAAAGAGATAAAATCCAAATATTTTATTAAATAATGTTTAATAATGTCTAATGTGTAAATTTTTCCCTTACACAATTAATAATAATAAAAAAATCAAAATTCGTAATTATCAAAAATAGAAAAATTCTAACTTTAATAAAAATTCTAATTACTGCAAGACTCTTTTAAAGCATTAAAAAAAAAAAAAAAAAAAAAAAAAAAAAAAAAAAAAAAAAAACTGAGATAAACCTCTATAGTACAGTCCTTACATGATTAATATTTTCAAATACTAATTAAATATAGTAAATTTTTCATAGAATAACAATTTTAAGCTGTAAGCATGCATTTTCTGCGAAACGAACTCATGCAACTTACTTTAATGGGTTGGTTCACCCTGAATGAACAATTTCAGTTAAAATTTATAAGTCGTGCGTCCTGTAATGATACTCGGATCAAAAGTTATGATTGATTTACAGTTCGCAATTGAAATAATAAATTCTCCCAATATATTCATATTGAATCTCTTTGATCCGGACGTGCTTGGGGACCCAATAATGTCATTCCATATGCAAGATTGGGCCCAAATTTGACAATTATTTGTGTTTCCGTTTGGGCTTTTTTTTTGTTAATTTTATTTTTATAACCTTGTTAAGAGTGTCTCTGTGCCATGTCCTATATTAAACCCCTCCACTTGAAGAGAAAAAAAAACTAATCCTCAAGTTACTCAAGGGACTTGTCTCATGATACTCAAACAACTTCAGCGACGATGTTTATCATTGGTTTTTATTTTTTTTATTTTTTTTTATTTTTTTATTTTTTATACTTGGTGTTGGACGATTGTAATTCTTTTGAGCATCTGCATGTATAGTCATGACCAGCTCCTTCTCCCTATTTTCTACAGCAACACTCACTCCCGGTAACTTAGGCAATGAGACCAAGTCGAGTGTATGTTTGGGAAGACGATTATATACAACCTTGAATGAGGACTTATGACGCAGGGATGAACGTGATGAGGATAAATACTCCGAATCCACGAAGCTTCTCTGGACTCCTCACAAAGACTTCTCGAATCCACGAGGAAAGAAAGCAGAAAATAGAAATAAATTCTAATAAATTCGAAATTGATTAATTGATCCATAAAAACGAGTTCACAACCCTTTCAAATAAGGATACCAAGCAATGGGAAAGAAATCAGAATCAAACTACAACTAAAACTCCTAGAAATCGCGACTTACTATAAATAGTAAACTTACTATTTATAGACGGTCATGATGTCTACTAGTGCGTAAGGTTTTCGGCCAAAAATAGTAAGTGTCCAATTTGGCTTCACTAAACCGTTCTCCTAATTATTCCAAGCTCTTTTCATGTTGGGCGCAACTCATAAAGCCCGATGGATGAAGAGTTATAATCAAACTAAAACTTACTATTTATAGTAAAAATGAAATTAAAGCAGGGAAACGGCCATCGATCCAGGGGTTTTTCGCAATTTCGGGCATCGCAACTCAGCATGGCAGGGTTGGTTGGCTAAAGTAGCTCATTCTACCCCGAAATCATATATTTTACGTCAGATAACTCATTCCAGATTGCAAGATACGCCCGATTCAAGGTCCGACGGTCCGGATCACTTCTGTCGTCGACCGGGCCTTTTCTGATCCATCTTGGCCATGAAACTGTCTGTGACCCGCTCTACATCAGTCCCCTCCACTTCAAAAGAACTCATCCTTGAGTTCTCATCCTGCTCTGCTTCATAATACTCGGTCAGGTCCGCGACATTGAAAGTCTGTGAGATCGCCATGTCATTTGGAAAATCAACAACATAAGCAATGTCATTGATCTTTCGAATGATTGGGATGGGTCTAATCTTCTTATTTTTCAACTTGTTGTACGTCCCGGTCGAAAATCTCTCTTTGCCCAATGGACCATAACGCGATCGCCCACCTCGAACACCTTTTGTCGTCAGTGCTTGTCCGCTTGTTCCTTATACTTCTCGTTCGAGGCAGGTAGCTTGGTCCGTACTTCTGTATGGATGCCCATAATCTTGTCCGCCATATGTTCTGCTGCAATACTCATGCCTGGGTGATTGGGCAAAGGGACCAAGTCAAGTGTGTGGCGAGGCACTCGTCCGTAGATAATCTGGAACGGTGATTTTCCAGTCAAGCGGTTCACCATGTTGTTGAATGTAAACTCTGCTTGATATAAGGCCAAATCCCACTGCTTCGGTTTTTTTCCTGAAATACAGCGAAGGAGGTTTCCTAACATGCGATTCACAACTTCGGTCTGCCCATCAGTTTTAGGTGGTGAGCACTGCTGAATTGAAGTCATGTATCGAATTAAGTCCACAAAGTCCACCAAAAGTGGCTAATAAACTTCGTGTCACGATCAGAAGTAATGGTCTTGGGGACCCCGTGTAGCCGTACGACCTCCCTGAAGAATAGATTTGTCATGTGTGTTGCATCGAGGGTCTTCTTGCATGGGATAAAAGTGCACCATCTCGGAGAAACGATCTACCACCACGAATACCTAATCCATGTCGCGTTGTATTCGTGGGAGACCAAGCACGAAGTCCATTGATAAATCCTCTCAATGACCGTCAGGCATAGGTAACGGGCTGTAGAGGCCCGTATTCTGAGATTGCCCCTTGGAGGTCTGACAAACATGACAACGTTGTACGACTTTTCCCACATCACGTACTAATTGCGGCCAGTAATACCGCTCTTCCATAAGAGCTCGCGTCTTGTCTCGCCCAAGATGTCCACCGAGGCCACCTCCATGTAGCTCCTGAATATTCTTCTCCCTCAGAGAACTTTGGGGGATGCACAATCGATTCCCCTTGAAGAGAAAATCGTCCTATATATGAAGGTCACTAAGGTGGCCTTCTTGGCACTTCATCCAAGAATCTTTAAAGTCTTCATCCTCGGCATACAGCTCCTTGAGACAGTCAAAGCTGATCACCTAATTGCTCATTGTAACAAGTAGTGATGCACGACGGCTAAGTGCATCAGCCACCTTGTTCTGTTGCCCTGACTTGTGCTTCAGAACGAACGTGAATTCCTGTAAAAAAGCAACCCATTTAGCATGCACACGATTTACGTTAGTCTGACTATTAATAAACTTTAATGCTTGATGGTCAGTGTACAGAACAAACTCTCTTTGAATTAGATAATGCCGTCAATGTCGCAGTGGCTGAACAACTGCCTACAACTCAAGCTCATAAGTCGACCAGTTCTTTCGGGCTTCGCTGAGCTTCTCGCTGTAGAAGGCTACTGGCCTGCCTTCTTGTGATAATACTCCCCCAATTCCGACGTATGAAGCGTCATACTCAACCTCAAATAATTTGTCGAAATTAGGAAGCACCAAGACCGGTGTTGTAGACAAACGATGCTTGATCTCATAAAAGCTCTTGTCAGCTTTATCGGTCCACTGTAACGGTCCTTTTTTCATGCAAACTGTTATAGGCTTGAATATGGTGTTAAAATCTCGCACAAATCGATGATAGAAAGTTGCCAACACGTGAAAACTCCTCACCTCATGAATGTTTGTCGGGATCGACCATTCCCTAATATTACTAAATGCAAATTCCGCTTAAGAAAGAACAATATCCATCGTATTCCTTCAATATTGGTTTTGACTTCTTTGGAATATCCATGGTTTTACTTCATTTTTCTTTACAACTAATGCATTGATCTCCCCCATCTCATAAGATTCTTTGACGAAATCCTATTCGGTTACAAGAGATCTCCTCTCTACTTTAGAAGTCTTGGGTTGGTTCCCTATTTTCATAGGGGCGAGGATAATCTTTCTACAATCTTTAACAAAAATAAAAATATATTCATGATCTCTATGCATAACATTAACATGATATTGTCATGGTCGACCAAGTAGCATATGACAAGCCTACGTATCAACCACATCATATATTAGTTCATCTTTATAATATGTACTGATCAAGAAATGAATAAGACATCATTTAGTTACCTTTCTCTCACCGATATCCTTGATCCATCCAATCGTGTATGGACATGGATGCTTTTCTGTCAGTAGTTGCAACTTTTCCATTATTAACTTTGAGATGATATACTCACTACTTCCACCATCTATGATCACATCACAAACCTTTTTGTACATGGTACCCCTCATTCAAAAGATGTTATGCCACTGCAGATCTATTTCCTCCTTTAGCGTACGCAATGGCTTCATCACAATTAGAGTGATGGCTTGTGATTCACCACTATCGCATGGTGGCCTGCAATTCATCACTGGTGTCACCCTATAAACATGATGATCAGGAGCTCCATTGTCAATTTTATGTTGTTCATCATTACGAATACGAGTTTGTCCTAAAGCTCTTAGTAAATGGTTGATTGCCACTTGCAGTCCTTACATAGCTCACTGATTCTCCGTTTTTTTTTTTTTTTTTTTTTTTTTTAATGCTTTAAAATGTCGTAACCCTGGAGCACTATCCATGGGATATTGTTACTTGAACCATTGTTAGATGCCATTGAACCGAATAAAAAGCCTCTATCTAATACCAACTAACACAAGGGAAGAATGTGAAGGGATAATGAGATGAAGTTTGCTCTCTTTCTCAAGTAATCGAAACTTGGAATCTACAACGTAGTTTCTTAAATCAACAATGAAAAAGAGTTACAACTAAAATCTTTCGTTGAATAATATTTAATAATGTCTCATGTGTATTATTCTCATTTACACCATTAATAAAGAAAAATAAAGAAAAATTCGTAATTACCAAAAACAACAAATTTCTAACCCTAAAAAAATTTCTAATTTTAACAAAACTTTTTTAAAGCCTAATTTCTAAAAAAACAAAAAGGTTTAGATAAACCTTGATAGAAGAGTCCTAGCATGATTACAAATAATTTCTATATAAAAAAAGAAAAACTAAAACTCTAAAAATACGAAAACACTATAAATATCGAAATTACTGAAAATAGTAATTTTTTTTCCTAAAATCCCATTTCCAAGTTGGTAGTGCACATTTTCTTGCGAAATGGATTGACACAGCCCACTTTAGTGGGTAGGCTCACCCCGGATGCCCTGTTCCAATCAAATTTAATTGGTCATGCATTCCGTAATGATACCCAAACCAAAGATATGGCTGATTTACGGTTCACACTTCAAATGACAAATTTTCCCTATCCGTACTGAATCTCTTTGATCCGGACTCGCATGGGGCCCATTTACATCATTCCCTATGTAGGACTGGGCCCAGATCTAATGGACTACAAGCGCTTCCATTTAAGTTTCTTTTGTTATAGTTGTGCTACGAGTTCCTTTATACCACATCTTACATCACACATGTATGCATGTGTAGTCAATATAACTTCTTTTCTCAATATAGATTAACCATGCATGAGAATTTGCAGTGTGGATGCTCAGATGAAATCCTTAATAATTGCAGGTTTTCTCACAACATGTAGTGGATATATCCAATGGGTTAAAAAAATAAAATAGACATGATATAAAGTGGGGTTATTGCAAGTGCGAAAACCCAAGAAAAATACACAGTACCATTCTTTGAGAAATTTTGTGCCAACCTGGTGATCCATAGCCAAACTGTGATTTTTTTCTACTAGGCTAGGCAGTTCCTTGGGCATTCAAAATTCTTCAGAGGCACACATCAACTTACCATTTGTTAATATGTGTGTGTCATCCTTGTGCTGGGGTCTGTTAATGTTCTTTGTAATATTTTTGTTGGGGATAGGACAAGCCCTAACACGACTTATTTGGCATGAAAGTAACCTCAAACAGAATCATACAACACAATAGGGAAAGGGAAATTCAAGAAACCATAGAGAACATGAATTTTACGTGGAAAAACCCTTGCGGGATCCATGGTACCAACCGATGAACAATCTACTATAATTAGAAAGTTACAAGAGATGAAACAACTTAGAAATGATAAACCCTAGTTTCTCCCTCAAAATCCTTAAAAACATTCTAAGATCTTTTAGTTCTTTTGAAGTAACCCTAATCCCGTATTAACGTTGCTTATATAAAACCCTCATACAAAATTTGAAACAAAACTATGTACTTATGCATTCTGCTCGGTCACACCTTCGGTCGACCGAGACATCAACAGTCTCTTAATGTAAAGCCTTGAGATTTCGACTTTCATGGATAATGCGATGGGCTGAGTTCTGGGTATTAACTTGAATATGTCAAGGATATTTCCTGCGTATTCCTTTCATTTACATTGATTTACATTCTCATGTCTTTCATAACATAATTGGCAGAATTAAAATCTTATTCTAGTAATGGTTCTAATCTAGGCATTACATAAAGTCCATAATAATTCAAGTATACGACCAATGTTTGTCCTCCCATTGAGGACATTATTACATCTTTAATAATTAATTAAACTAAATCCGGGAAAAAGCAAATAAACAAAAGCATATCTCTCATTAGGCAACTCCAATCTCATCATCTACCACTTGCTGCCACGATCCTTTATATTCCTCTTCTTGAGGTTCGATTTCTTTTATTAGATTGTTACCTGTGTCACCTATGGTTGTTTGTCTAACAAGAGAAATGAGTTTCCATGGTTCAACTCAGTGAGGGACCCCTCCAAGATTAGCACATTAATGGCACAATCATGATGATAATATTCAAACAAAACATTCATGAGAAAAATCTTATTTAATGTAATGCATGTATGCATGCTCCAATTAAAGCGCCTTGGTTAGTTGATGTGGTAAGCCCTGGTTAAGATACCTCGTTACACACTAAAGCTATCCACTAGTCACCAGAGTTGTTTGTGAAGAGACTTCACAATAAAACCTAAGTAGAGGAAGCATGAACCCTTGTAACAACTTCCAACTAACTAGTGTACAACAAGAAGTGTGAAGCCACATTTAAGATACCCTTATTACACTTCCATCGTGACACACAAGAGGTTGACCCATCAATTTGGGTATAGTGAATGCTTGATTAGTTTCACCTTTAATTTAGTTAGTTTAGCATGTAGCTGGTTTATCAATGTCAACCATCAATATGTCACTCTTTACCCCCATCACCTGGTCCACCGTAACCTAGAATAGCCATTTCCCTCCAACGATGGCCAATCGTAAGAAGGCATACATATCATAGTCATGATACTACACATGGATTGTAATACCTTGGATTTCGTAAATCGAGTTTAATACTCATTTTTCGAAATCCCGAGTGTTAACTTTTAAAGATATCTCATATTTCACCATAATATATATATATATATATATATATATATATACACACACACACACACACACACACACACACACACACATATATAAAGTTGAGTGAGCATCGCAATGGAACAAAGGTAAATCAAGTATAAAAGGAAAGTCCATATAACTATTTCAAAATATTCAAGTGGCTACCCAAAAAAAGGGCTTATATAATAAACCAATGACTCAAGATAAATAAATTCAAAAGAACATACTATATCAAATATGAAAGAAAATTACAAATTTATAATTTTAAATTGTAAGAACAAACAGCTCCTCGTGCTCCACGTGAGCACCAACCTACATATTATCTACATACCTTTACCAACTAAATATGTTTTGATAGCGTCAATGGCTATTCGAGTGAGGTATACCCTTCAATATTATTAAGGTATCACAATAGTTAAGAGTAATATTCAAATCAAACTCAAGGAAATACAATATTTAATGTACACTTCACACCTAGAATACAAGAATGTATAATTTACACTTCATAAGTGTAACACCCTGCCCAATCAGAACAGTGTCCTGAGGCGTCCACGAGTAGATTGTCGTAGGACTGCACAATTCGATCGCACGTGCGGGGCTCACCACCAATAAATTTAAATGGATTAAGCTGCTAATGCGATCGAGTTTGACTATGTTCGGGTCGAACGCGGGCCGTAGAGTCAATCTGCCCATTTGTACTTGGTGACTGTCTGTACGGGTCGTGCAACGCCCAAGGAGGGGCAGATAAATCCAAAATTTTGGGAAGCCATGGGCCTCACTGGGCTTGTAGTCCATCGCGAGCAATGGACTCAAACGACGCTTGGAAATGGATGATCTACGCCATCCAGCCGGTGCTTGTAAAACGTAACTCTCCCAAGTAATAACCTGAAATCTGAATTTTTAAAACAATTAGCCCCGCCACTTAGGACAACAAATTAGGTCACTTTAGCCGTCAGATTTCACCCAAACTTGCATCGCAAGTTGAGAATATTTCCCTGCACTCTTCCAACGAATTCGATCATTGATCGAAGGACGGTGACCGTTGATTGCAAAACAGATCCTTGCAATCAATCCCCGCATCCGTTTGCCACCAAATCTTGGAAAGCCCCTCATCAGATCATGGGGCACCCATCCCATAACTCAGATGGGCCAGGGAGCCACCAGGCGGCTCCGAAAGCCATAAGTGGGCCCTAAAGTGTCACTTGGGAAAGTAATTGGCACCCTGGGCCAATTCGACAAAAGTCCAAGCTATAAAAGCTTTCAAACCCCTCTCTCCCTCACTCCCACAATGTTCACTCCCCAAGTATAGGGTTGTGATGTAGTAATAAACTCGGTGAGACTGAGGTCGAATCCACAGGGACTGAAACCTGTACGTAATCTGAAACTAACCAGAACTAGAAATAGAATAAGATGCAATCTAAATCAAGTGAATTTGAGGAATAATGGTAAAATAAGAAACTAAAATTTGTAGAATTCAAAGTAGAAAACTAGGGATTCAGAGGATCCACTTGTAGAAATCAGGGAGATCAACGCTTGATTCACGAACGCAACTGGACTTCGAGTCCCATCTTCATCCAGTTGGAAGATATGTCACTAAAACTCGATCTGAACTTCCTTTGATTTAGTCTTCAAAAGAGATGAAAGATATGAGAATTAGAGTCGATTCCATCACAAATCCATGCCCATGGGACAAGGTAAACAACAGAACTCAAATTAATCCACAATCAATCAGAAGATGTATGAAAGTTAAGAAAGATTATATTCCATCATCCAACCATGTCCAAGGGGCAGTGGTGAACAACAGGGTTTCCTGATTTCACAATCAAAATATGAGTAAGAGAATACTCCAAGCTGTCGCAGATCTATTGTAATTTTAGTCACAATAAATCATTAAAAACTAAAAGCATTCTTATAAATCAAACTAGAATCAAATCAGTCCATAACATGAATCGAAGCCGTAGAATCGGTCTCATCACACTACAAGCTTCACCTCTTGGCCCTAGCCAAGAGGCTCAGCCCAACATGAATGGGCTGGATCCCTTAAACAAAACTAAATAAAAATAAAAAGAAAAAAAAAACAAACTCTACTGTCTATGTCTCTCTGCTCCACGTCCGGCACAAGCCAAGCTGCGCTCCCCCTTCTCCCATTCTCTCTCTCTCTTTTATAGATTATGAAGACGGTGGATGGGAGAAGTTGCTGCAACAGAGTCGGAAACCAACTCTATTTACGCAGTAGGATTTTAAGATAGTCTTACGCATATGTGATGATTGGCGGCCCATAATCGATGCTGGAAAGAAAATCCACTCCATCCAGTGGGTTCACGTCGGAATTTTGTTCGGTCATGGACCAATTCAGCTTCAACTCGACATGGCTTAGGAGCTTTATGCTTTTACCGTTCGTCCTCTTTTTAGACTGTTAACAACTTATCTCCGTTGTTTCTTTCAAATTTACCACCTAGGATTAAATAGGAGGACCCTTGGTATCATACTAGACGGTCCGGATTGGATCCTTGATGCCCGATGGGGGCCCACAAGCTTCAGCCGCAAGTTCTGTCTGCGAACAGAGCCGACGCAAACCTCTCCGTCATTGATGTTGACACTGTGATCGATGTAAACGCAAAAATCCAATCCGCCCATTGATTTCAGGACGAAAAACCATCCGGGAAGGAGTATTTTTAGAGAAAAATCGGTGCGGCCCACGAGCTCGTTTACTTCATCATCCATCTGATGTTTAACGGGTAGGATTTCGCAACAGCTTGCATGGTCTCGAAAGATCTCCTAGGTCAGAGTCGTTGCCACCCCCTGAGGCACTTGGACGGTTCGGATCATCAAAACAGAGGATGAGTGGGCCCCACAACTGAAAAACGGACTGCGTGAGACGCTGTCCGTTTTTAGAAATTTTGAGTTCTTAGTCGATCAGCGCCCACTGACCGACATTGAGTCTTCTCGTGCACAGCTTGTGCACGTGCACATTATGCATGCACAGTACACATGTGGGGTCCACTCTGGTGTGTTGCGGAATCCGCTCCGACCATTCGTTCCATCACTCTTTTTAAGGGATTGAGACCAAATTTGAAGCATATCCAGGTATCATGTGGGCCCCAAATTGTGATTTTATGGCTGATCTAGCCGTTGGGCCACTTCCAGAGAGATCCCATTGCTGAAATTTTCCATGTACAGTTAATTTATGGTCCCCAGGCCATGTATGAAGTTTCATGTCAATCTGATGGCGGGAACCCTGTGATCTTGCATTTTGGACCAATTTCAGGCCTTTTTAACATGAACGGCTTGATCTTCTCGGATCTCTGGCGTTTAAATCCATTGAGATTGGCCGTAGAGTCAGTTTGCCCATTTGTACTTGGTGACTGTCTGTACGGGTCGTGCAATGCCCAAGGAGGGGCAGATAAATCCAAAATTTTGGGAAGCCATGGGCCTCACTGGGCTTGTAGTCCATCGCGAGCAATGGACTCAAACGACGCCTGGAAATGGATGATCTACGCCATCCAGCCGGTGCTTGTAAAACGTAACTCTCCTAAGTAATAACCTGAAATCTGAATTTTTAAAACAATTAGCCCTGCCACTTAGGACAACAAATTAGGTCACTTTAGCCGTCAGATTTCATCCAAACTTGCATCGCAAGTCGAGAATATTTCCCTGCACTCTTCCAACGAATTTGATCATTGATCGAAGGACGGTGACCGTTGATCACAAAACAGATCCTTGCAATCAATCCCCACATCCGTTTGCCACCAAATCTTGGAAAGCCCCTCATCAGATCATGGGGCACCCATCCCATAACTCAGATGGGCCAGGGAGCCACCAGGGCGGCTCCGAAAGCCATAAGTGGGCCCCAAAGTGTCACTTGAGAAAGTAATTGGCACCCTGGGCCAATTCGACAAAAGTCCAGGCTATAAAAGCTTTCAAACCCCTCTCTCCCTCACTCCCACAATGTTCACTCCCCAAGTATAGGGTTGTGATGTAGTAATAAGCTCGGTGAGACCGAGGTCGAATCCACAGGGACTGAAACCTGTACGTAATCTGAAACTAACCAGAACTAGAAATAGAATAAGATGCAATCTAAATCAAGTGAATTTGAGGAATAATGGTAAAATAAGAAACTAAAATTTGTAGAATTCAAAGTAGAAAACTAGGGATTCAGAGGATCCACTTGTAGAAATCAGGGAGATCAACGCTTGATTCACGAACGCAACTGGACTTCGAGTCCCATCTTCAACCAGTTGGAAGATATGTCACTAAAACTCGATCTGAACTTCCTTTGATCTAGTCTTCAAAAGAGATGAAAGATATGAGAATTAGAGTCGATTCCATCACAAATCCATGCCCATGGGACAAGGTAAACAACAGAACTCAAATTAATCCACAATCAATCAGAAGATGTATGAAAGTTAGGAAAGATTCCATCTTCTAACCATGTCCAAGGGGCAGTGGTGAACAACAGGGTTTCCTGATTTCACAATCAAAATATGAGGAAGAGAATACACCAAGCCGTCGCAGATCTATTGTAATTTTAGTCACAACAAATCATTAAAAACTAAAAGCATTCTTATAAATCAAACAAGAATCAAATCAGTCCATAACATGAATCGAAGCCGTAGAATCGGTCTCATCACACTACAAGCTTCACCTCTTGGCCCTAGCCAAGAGGCTCAGCCCAACATGAATGGGCTGGATCCCTTAAACAAAACTAAATAAAAATAAAAAGAAGAAAAAAAAATATACAAAGTCTACTGTCTATGTCTCTCTGCTCCACGTCCGGCACAAGCCAAGCTGCGCTCCCCCTTCTCCCATTCTCTCTCTCTCTCTCTCTCTCTCTCTCTCTCTCTTTATAGATTATGAAGACGGTGGATGGGAGAAGTTGCTGCAACAGAGTCGGAAACCAACTCTATTTACGCAGCAGGATTTTAAGATAGTCTTACACATATGTGATGGTTGGCGGCCCATAATCGATGCTGGAAAGAAAATCCACTCCATCCAGTGGGTTCACGTCGGAATTTTGTTCGGACATGGACCAATTCAGCTTCAATTCAACATGGCTTAGGAGCTTTATGCTTTTACCGTTCGTCCTCTTTTTAGACTGTTCACAACTTATCTCCGTTGTTTCTTTCGAATTTACCACCTAGGATTAAATAGGAGGACCCTTGGTATCATACTATACGGTTCGGATTGGATCCTTGATGCCCGATGGGGGCCCACAAGCTTCAGCCGCAAGTTCTGTCTGCGAACAGAGCCGACGCAAACCTCTCCGTCATTGATGTTGACAATGTGATCGATGTAAACGCAGAAATCCAATCCGTCCCTTGATTTCAAGACGAAAAACCATCCGGGAAGGAGTATTTTTAGAGAAAAATTGGTGCGGCCCACGAGCTCGTTTACTTCATCGTCCATCTGATGTTTAACGGGTAGGATTTCGCAACAGCTTGCATGGTCTCGAAAGATAACCTAGGTCAGAGTCGTTGCCACCCACTGAGGCACTTGGATGGTTCGGATCATCAAAACAGAGGATGAGTGGGCCCCACAACTGAAAAACGGACTGCGTGAGACGCTGTCCGTTTTCAGAAATTTTGAGTTCTTAGCCGGTCAGTGCCCGCTGACCGACATTGAGTCTTCTCGTGCACAGCTTGTGCACGTGCACATTATGCATGCACAGTACACATGTGGGGTCCACTCTGGTGTGTTGCGGAATCCGCTCAGACCATTTGTTCCATCACTCTTTTTAAGGGATTGAGACCAAATTTGAAGCATATCCAGGTATCATGTGGGCCCCAAATTGTGATTTTATGGCTGATCTAGCCGTTGGGCCACTTCCAGAGAGATCCCATTGCTGAAATTTTCCATGTACGGTTAATTTATGGTCCCCAGGCCATCTATGAAGTTTCGTGTCAATCTGATGGCGGGAACCCTGTGATCTTGCATTTTGGACCAATTTAAGGCCTTTTAAACATGAACGGCTTGATCTTATCGGATCCCTGGCATGTAAATCCATTGATTTTTGTCCCATGGAGTCCATCCCTTGCCTTCATGAATTCTGAGCGTTAATTCCATGCTTTTAGCATCCTTTTCAGTCCTATGCTCGCAAATACACTCTGTATCACAAACACGGTTAAGATCGGGCGTTAAACAACATCATGCTTGTAAATTCATGTAATAAATGGGGTTTAATATGCAATATTGGACCCTCAACACAACCCCCAACCAGCATTTTGCTAGTCCCGAGCAAAGTATGCGAAAAATAAATTGAGAAGTATAAGATGATTATGAACTCGAGTGATTCTTGAAAAATAATTTAGATACAAGAATTCCAAGATTCATGAATATTGGGCAGTATTTTCACCTGGGACTCGAGCACATGGTAAATTTCATAATCAGGCTCAAAGTATTAATCCATTAATTAGAAAAATTCTAAACATTAAGTACCATGAGTGTATAGTGAAATCTCGTCTATCATCAAGGTTCACTTCTCTATGACATGATGTCCTTGGCACTTAACAAGAGCATTCAGGACAACCAAAACTTACCTCACGGCTCATTCTTTCATTCTTTCATATTTTTTTTTAAATTTTTTTTCATTAAAGTAACGCCATGGAGGGGAATCACATCCTCACCTATAAGGAGCAAACCTATGGTGAAGACCGTACACCTAACCCTTTTCACATATCGTCCATGGGGAATCGAATCCCCACCTATAGGGAGCAAACCTATAGTGAAGATTATTCGCCGAACCCTTTCCGCAGGCAGCTATCTTGTAACTAGGTATTTTCTTTTTGTTTCATTCTTCTTTTTGAACATGATGGCCAAATCCCCCAGGTTGGTTCCTTCCATGCTTAATGATCACCAAATTATAATTCAATATCGAACTGAAACCGTAATGTGCAAGCGAGATGCGTCTTGTGAAATCATGACTCAATCAATGTTTAAAAACCTCTAATCAAGGATTAACAATTCGAACTTAACTGTGAAATCTAACAAATACGGAATCCAAGAGTCATAAATTGTCAACATCACTTATCTTGTAGTTCTAAATTCAAGATGGTCGTCAAAATCACATCGACTTCATAAGAAATTCCAAAAAAATTAAAAAATTTCACAATTTTTGCTCAAGACCAAGAAAACACTGATTAGGAAACCTAATCTCCCACCCCCAACCAAAAATCTACATTGTCCTCAATGTACAATATATAAGCACATAATGCATATGAGACAACGAAAGTAAAGGAAAAGTGATGGGAAGATAGTACCTAGATAACGAATCGAGATACCTTTTCAAAAATAGCAACGAGAGAGTAAATTAGCGCAAGAGAGAAATCAACACAAGTAAAGCACAAATAACAAAAATAAACTCCTACCTATACCACTTTCGCAGGTGCTCTCGATTGCATTTAGCGTATACAACAAGCCTTTAAACCCCTAGGTTGCCCCTTGTGGACGAGTTGTAGTCTCGTGAGGGTTTGCAACAATGTCACCCACAAACATTTAATTGACTAATCATGGAATCAAAAGCTGGGTTGCCTCCCAGGAGCGCTAAGTTTAACGTCTTCAGCCAGACTAAAGAAACTACCCTAATCCTATGAAAGCAGAGAAAAACTACTCGATCACGCCGCAAGGTTCCTCTTCTGGCTAGTATCGTGATAAATTTCTCAGTAGGTTTCTTGACAGGATCATCCAAAAGCCTTTTTTTGCAATAGGCTTTGATGCCCTGGAGCATGAATGGCCAGCGAAACTTATGTACCCCAGCAAAAATTTGTCGTTGATTCGCCTGAGATATCAAAAGTATATATGATTCACCTGTGTCAGAAAAAGTCTCAAAGTTAGTATCCCATGGTGAATCAGAGACTACAGGTAGGTAAAATTCAGAAAAATTTTCAGGAAGTAATGTAGTCTCAATGCATTCCGAAGTTCCAGGCTTCCGTTCAATTTTCAGCTCCTCTTCCTTTAGTGGTAAACAATTAGGATCTGGGGAAGAAATGGCTTCAGAGTAAGGGTGCGCTTGGTCCGTGACAACCACCGAGGTGGTGTCATGTAAGGAATCCATATTTTCTTGTATCAAGAGGTCGTTGGGATCCACAAGGTGTGCCAAGCATGAGTTCAAAGATGTGGGAAAGTCAGCTGGGAGTGACTCGTCTCCTGTATCGAACTCTGTGATGATGAGCTCAAGGATTCCATCGTCTTTTGAAGTAGATGGACGCATGCTCGCTTGCTCTTACCCTTTACAGACAGATGGACAATTAATAGGTGAAGAATTTATGTGAAGACTCTGGTCATTGAAGCTTCTCAATGGAAGCATTAAATTATCTAAAGTGTGTAGGTCAGATTGTAGCATTAACTGGGTAGTTTCAAATTCCAGAGTTATATCAAGCAAATCGTCCATCGCCCGAATCATATCATCATTCAATTCAGGGCAGTGGTCCAAACATGTATCATAAGGGTTGGAATGATTAGGTGAAAGTGGTTCATTCTCCACATTCAAATCAGTCATTTCAGACAGGTGGAGTACATCATTATGGTTGGCAACTTCCTGAACCTCTTGATCATTGGCAAGGGCCACACTTGAGATTGAATCCCAATACTTATCATCATCCAGTTCCGTGTAGTGTGAACTTAGGATGGGATCACATTCCTCACATTCTGTTCCTAGATTGGGTTGAAGTTTGAATAAACTAACCTCTGCCTCATCAGTGTAATCATGTGTGTCATGTGAGTGAAGTGTGTCACTATCATTATATTTGAAAGACACCCACGTCTCTTGATCATTCCTTTAGACAGTCATCGAGATCAACTCATCGGGAAATCGAACCATCTGCTCATTAATGGAATCAAATTCCTCATTCGTAATTTCAGTTTCTGCCACAAGTGAGTTATGATCACTTTCTTCACATTCTTCTTCTAGATTAGGGTAAGGCTGGGATAACCTAGCCTCTTCCTTCTCCATAAGTTGTGACTGAATGATAGGAATTGAGGCTGTGAGCAATTCACATGATTGTATGACAAGTTGATTGAACTGCTCTTGTGCTTTCATGAGCCTTTGAAGTGAATCCTCTTGGATTGTTTCTGATTGAGTGTCAAAGGTAGAGGACCCAAGAGAATTATCACTATGATATCTAGCTGGTTCAGCTTCCTGACATTGATGTTTCCATTGATTATAGTCATATGGATCATATGTGGGAGAATCTGATGGTTGGTAATACTTATTATCACTCATAATATAATCACGCATTGTTTTCTTTTTTCTCTGATGGGTGATAATAATTCTCACTCCCATAGTTATGATAACCCCAACATTCACGTAATGTTTTGTTAATCCGTGGGGTGTAATTGTTCTCCTGCATATGATCGCGTAAGGACTTCTTAACCAGTGGATATATTCTAGTCGGTTCTCGATGATTGTTTCAGGAAAATTCTGAGACATAGGTTGATTTCTATCATAAACATCATACATCCCTTCACACTTTTTCGCATACTCAAAAGCTATCTCAACATATTGACGTTCTCACTCGTGCATATACATGGTGAAGCCCGAACTCTGAATCTAATCCTAAGAAAAACAAAAGAAAAGATCCTACAACAGTATGGAAAGTAAGAGGAGGAGAAGTTAGAAGGAAGGTACCAAATAGAAGTTCCTGTGTTAATATCCTGTAAAAGAAAACAAAAGAGATTAGTTTCTAAAATAGAAAGTCTAAAGTAGAAAGTTCCTACAATTGAAATAGAAAGTTAGTTTCTAAAAAGAATACCTAGAATAAGAAAGTTTCTAAAATTAAAATAAAGGAAAGATGAGTTAGTTTCTAAAGTTAGAAGGAGTTTCTAAAAAGGGAAATAACTAACCTAGTCTCTAAAAACAAAAGAGAAAAGTTTCTAAAAATAAACTAGTTCCTAAAATTAAAAGAAAGCCTAGAATTAGAAAATTTCTAAAACTCAAACCCTATTTCTAAAAATAGAAAAAGTAGAGGAATTAGAAAGGGATTACCAAATTAGAAGTTTATGTCAGGATCCTACAAAACAGTAAAACATGTTAGTTTCTAGAAATCAGAAAAACCTAAACCTAAAGTTAGAAAAATCCTAATCTTAAACTAATCCTACAACTAGCTAATTTAAGAAAACGTAACCATCAATCCCCGGCAACGACGCCAAAAACTTGTTCACTCCCCAAGTATAGGGTTGTGATGTAGTAATAAACTCGGTGAGACTGAGGTCGAATACACAGGGACTGAAACCTGTACGTAATCTGAAACTAACCAGAACTAGAAATAGAATAAGATGCAATCTAAATCAAGTGAATTTGAGGAATAATGGTAAAATAAGAAACTAAAATTTGTAGAATTCAAAGTAGAAAACTAGGGATTCAGAGGATCCACTTGTAGAAATCAGAGAGATCAACGCTTGATTCACGAACGCAACTGGACTTCGAGTCCCATCTTCATCCAGTTGGAAGATATGTCACTAAAACTCGATCTGAACTTCCTTTGATTTAGTCTTCAAAAGAGATGAAAGATATGAGAATTAGAGTCGATTCCATCACAAATCCATGCCCATGGGACAAGGTAAACAACAGAACTCAAATTAATCCACAATCAATCAGAAGATGTATGAAAGTTAGGAAAGATTCCATCATCCAACCATGTCCAAGGGGCAATGGTGAACAACAGGGTTTCCTGATTTCGCAATCAAAATATGAGGAAGAGAATACTCCAAGCCGTCGCAGATCTATTGTAATTTTAGTCACAACAAATCATTAAAAACTAAAAGCATTCTTATAAATCAAACTAGAATCAAATCAGTCCATAACATGAATCGAAGCCGTAGAATCGGTCTCATCACACTACAAGCTTCACCTCTTGGCCCTAACCAAGAGGCTCAGCCCAACATGAATGGGCTGGATCCCTTAAACAAAACTAAATAAAAATAAAAAGAAAAAGAAAAAAAAAAAACAAACTCTACTGTTTATGTCTCTCTGCTCCACGTCCGGCACAAGCCAAGCTGCGCTCCCCCTTCTCCCATTCTCTCTCTCTCTTTTATAGATTATGAAGACGGTGGATGGGAGAAGTTGCTGCAATAGAGTCGGAAACCAACTCTATTTACGCAGCAGGATTTCAAGACAGTCTTACGCATATGTGATGATTGACGACCCATAATCGATGCTGGAAAGAAAATTCACTCCGTCCAGTGGGTTCACGTCGGAATTTTGTTCGAGCATGGACCGTTTAAGCTTCAATTCGACATGGCTTAGGAGCTTTATGCTTTTACCGTTCGTCCTCTTTTTAGACTGTTAACAACTTATCTCCGTTGTTTCTTTCGAATGTACCACCTAGGATTAAATAGGAGGACCCTTGGTATCATACTGGATGGTCCGGATTGGATCCTTGATGCCCGATGGGGGCCCACAAGCTTCAGCCGCAAGTTCTGTCTGTGAACAGAGCCGACGCAAACCTCTCCGTCATTGATGTTGACATTGTGATCGATGTAAACGCAGAAATCCAATCCGTCCATTGATTTCAGGACGAAAAACCATCCGGGAAGGAGTATTTTTAGAGAAAAATCGGTGCAGCCCACGAGCTCATTTACTTCACCATCCATCTGATGTTTAACGGGTAGGATTTCGTAACAGCTTGCATGGTCTCGAAAGATCACCTAGGTCAGAGTCGTTGCCACACCCTGAGGCACTTGGACGGTTCGGATCATCAAAACAGATGATGACTGGGCCCCACAACTGAAAAATGGACGGACTGCGTGAGACGCTGTCCGTTTTTAGAAATTTTGAGTTCTTAGTCAGTCAGCTCCCGCTGACCGACATTGAGTCTTCTCGTGCACAGCTTGTGTACGTGCGCATTATGCACGCACAGTGCACATGTGGGGTCCACTCTGGTGTGTTGCGGAATCTGCTCCGACCATTCGTTCCTTCACTCTTTTTAAGGGATTGTCACCAAATTTGAAGCATATCCAGGTATCATGTGGGCCCCATATCGTGATTTTATGGCTGATCTAGCCGTTGGGCCACTTCCAGAGAGATCCCATTGCTGAAATTTTCCATGTACGGTTAATTTATGGTTCCCAGGCCATGTATGAAGTTTCGTGTCAATCTGATGACGGGAACCCTGTGATCTTGTATTTTGGACCAATTTCAGGCCTTTTTAACATGATTGGCTTGATCTTCTCGGATCCCTGGCGTGTAAATCTGTTGATTTTGGTCCCATGGAGTCCGTCCCTTGCCTTCATGAATTCTGAGCGTTAATTTCATGCTTTTAGCATCCTTTTCAGTCCTATGCTCTCGCAAATACACTCTGTATCACAAACACGGTTAAGATCGGGCGTTAAACAACATGATGCTCATAAATTTAGGTAATAAATGGGGTTTAATATGCAATATTGGACCCTCAACACACAACAATTTTCAACAAAGGGAGAGAGAGAGAGAGAGAGAGAGAGAGAGAGAGAGAGCGAGCGAGCGAGCTAGGGGAGTTGGGAATTTGAAATCTCCACCCTCCTACCTCCGTCATTAGCCGAAAATCGTGCCCTACTGCCGTAGGGGCGAAGTGTAGCTAACCAAAGGTAACCATTCTATCTCTCCTCCATTTTCCTTAGCTTAAGCTGCTTGCATGTGACTTGACATGCAATTCCTCTAGCACAGGGCCCCGACACATCAAATTTACAGACCCAGTGCCGCTAGAGCGACTCCAAGGACCTCCAATCTACGATAGGTGCAGACCATTACCTCTAGGTGGCCTGCTATCATACCTAGAGTGAACCCTAGTGATTATGTGTGGAGATTTTTCTTTGCATGTTGCCGTTATAGTATGACATTGGTGAATTTGAACTTGTGCATGAAATTTCCCTAAATTGGGAAACAAATTTCGATTTGAACTCCCTTGATGCATGTCTTGCTTGAATTGTTTGGCAATTGTGAAATTGTATGTATATTATCCCCAATTTTGCTGATTTCAAAAGTCGAATTCGGATGCATGTCCCATGTATGTATAGGTTAGGAAAATTGCTGGTTGTATCATTGATTTGTTGACCATTGTGGAATTCCTAGTTAGGATGTCCCCAAAATTTTACTAAGACAGCAAGATGCAATCGTGCACATGTCTCTCACATATTTCGCCATGTAGGCTCAATTCTTCCTGCAGTTGGCTATAGTGCTCATTCTCATTTCATGTCCTCTTGAAACTTAGACCATGTGCATGTTTAATTAGGAATACCCTGAATTATTCCAAACAATAACTTGGGTACTGATAGTGAATGCGGATTATTATTATACATGGTGGATTTCCCTCACAATTACAAGTAAATCAACTTGTACTATTTATATTGCAATTATACACTACACCCTCTTTGGATCGGCCAATAATTCAGAACTTTCTTGCGCAGCCCTTTTGTTAGGCCGCCCGCTCACTGGTAAATTTGGCCCGACTAATCGAACTGCGGGTTTTTTTGGCTAAAGTAGCTCGTTCTACCCCAAAATCATATATTTTACGTCAGATAACTCATTCCAGATTGCAAGATACGCCTGATTTAAGGTCCGACAGTCTGGATCACTTCGGTCGTTGACCGGGCCTTTTCTAATCCATCTTAGCCATGAAACTGTCCATGACCCGCTCTACATTAGTCCCCTCCACTTCAAAAGAACTCGCCCTCGAGTTCTCATCCTGCTCTGCTTCATAATACTCGGTCAGGTCAATCACATTGAAAGTCCCAAGGACCGTCAGGCACAGGTATCGGGGTGTAGAGGCCCGTATTTTGAGATTGCCCCTTGGAGGTCTGACAAACATGACAACGTTGTATGGGTTTTCTCATATCACGTACTAATTGCGACTAATAATACCGCTCTTCCACAAGAGCTCGCATCTTGTCTCACCTAAGATGTCCACCGAGGCCACCTCCATGTAGCTTCTGAATAATCTTCTCCCTCAGAGAACTTTGGGGGATGCATAATCGATTCCCTTTGAAGAGAAAATCATCATGTATATGAAGGTCACTAAGGTGGCCTTCTTGGTACTTCATCCAAGAATCTTTAAAGTCCTCATCATCGACATACAGCTCCTTGAGACAGTCAAAGCCGATCACCTCGTTGCTCATTGTAACATGTAGTGATGCACGACGGCTAAGTGCATCAGCCACCTTGTTCTGCTGCCCTGACTTGTGCTTTAGAACGAATGTGAATTCCTGTAAAAATGCAACCCATCTATCATGCACACGATTCACGTTAGTCTGACTATTAATAAACTTTAATGCTTGATGGTCAGTGTACAGAACAAACTCTCTTTGAATTAGATAATGCCGCCAATCTCGCAGCACCTGAACAACTGCATATAACTCAAGCTCATAAGTCAACCACTTCTTTCGGGCTTCGCTGAGCTTCTCGCTGTAGAAGGCTACCGGCCTGCCTTCCTGTGATAATACCCGCCCAATTCCGACGTATGAAGCGTCACACTCAACCTCAAATAATTTGTTGAAATTAGGAAGCACCAAGACCGGTGTTGTAGACAAACGATGCTTGATCTCATAAAAGCTCTTGTTAGCTTTATCGGTCCACTGGAACGGCCATTTTTCATGCAATCTGTTATAGGCGTGACTATGGTGCTAAAATCTCGCACAAATCGACGATAGAAAGTCACCAACACATGAAAACTCCTCACCTCATGAATGTTTGTCGGGATCGGCCATTCCCTAATAGCTCGTACCTTTTCATTGTCCACACGAATGCCTGTGGACGTTATAACAAAGCCTAGAAACAACAGGCTGTTAGTTAAAAAACTACACTTCTTCGAGTTTAGGTACAACTTGTTAATTTGTAGGACTTGCAGCACCTACCTGAGATATTTCCTGTACTCCGTCTCATCCTGGCTATATATCAATATGTCATCAAAATATACTACCACAAATCGGCCAGTGAACGGTTTTAGAACTTGATTCATCAAACGCATAAAAGTACTTGGTGCATTCGATAGGCCGAAGGGCATGACCAGCCACTTATACAACCCTTCATTGGTCTTGAATGCCGTTTTTCACTCATCACCGGGTCGGATACGAATCTGATGGTACCCGCTCCTTAGATCTAGTTTAGAGAACACCTTGGCCCCTTCTAGCATATCGAGCATGTCGTCCAACCGTGGTATTGGGAACTGATACTTGATGGTAATTTTGTTGATTGCACGGCTGTCAACACACATGCGTCAGCTTCTATCTTTTTTTAGCGTTAATAATGCTGGTACGACACATAAACTCATGTTCTCTCTTAAGAAACTCTTACGGATCAAGTCATCCACTTGCCCCTGAAGTATCTCGCACTCCTTCGGACTCATCCGATAATGAGGGCAGTTGGGCAAGCTAACCCCAGGGACGAGGTCTATGTGATGTTGGATGTCCCTCATGGGGGGCAATCCATCAGGTAAATCCTCAGGCCATACTTCTTTGAATTCATTTAGCAACAATCTTAAACTTGGAGGGATGTTTGAGGGTTCTTCTTCCTCGCCCTTCACCACTATGGCGTATACCTCGCCGGTTTCCTTGGATTCCTCCATGAAATCCCGAATGGTCAAGAGGGAACTCCCCTCCACTTTAGAAGCTTCAGGATGGTTCTCTGGTGCCATAGGGGCAAGGATTATTTTTCGACTATCCTTGATGAATACGTAGACATTGTCTCGCCTCCAATGGGTCGCATCACGATCCTACTGCCAGGGTCGACCGAGTAGCATATGGCAAGCTTCCATGTCGAGCACGTCACAAAGTATCCGATCCGTATAATTTTTACCAATTGAAAATAAGATAGTGCATTGTTCAGTTACCTTGGTCTCATTCACCTTTTTTATCCAGCCAAATGAGTACGAGGAATGATGTTTCGTTGTTGGTAGCTGTAACTTGTCTACCATCACTCTTGAGACAATTTTCTCGCTACTACCACTGTCTATGATCACATCACAGACCTTTCCGTTGACAGTGCACCGAGTACAAAATATATTTGTCGCTGTGGATGTAATTCCTTTCGTGGGGTATACAGTAATCGCCTCACAACTAGAAATTCGCCACGATCCTCGCCCGTCACTTCATCACCACTTACTATTTCTTCAGTGATTTGTTCATGTTCATCATAGCCATGGCCTTCTTCTGTGTCCTCATCTTCAGTGCCCCCTTCGTTTATAGTCAAGTGTGCTGCGGGACGTTGAGGACAGGTGTTTGATAAGTGGCCTGGTTGGCCACAGCGGTAACAATTGTTCGACCTTGGCCGAGCATAAGGATTTAGAATCCTACTCGGGCCCGCTGTTGTGGGTGCTACGCGTTGAGGTCTGGATGAGCCGCTCCTCGTATCACGCTTTACTGTTATAGGAGGTTGAGAACATTCTCCTACTGGATATTTTTCTCGTGCCAACACTGGATCCTGCATGGGACTCGTCATGGGAGGTCGAGTTGAAGGATAGGGACGAGCAGGAACTCTTGCAAGTTGTGTTTCTGCCCTACCCACCAATTGAACTGCTTCATCCACGGTCCCGATGGGGTACATCTGAACTCAGTCCTGAATTGTCGGCTGCAACCCACCTATAAATCGTGCCACCTTCCGTGACTCAGATTCTGACAGATCGTTTTGTGTAGCCAACCGCTGGAATTCTTCAGTGTAATCTGTGACGATTCGATTTCCTTGTCGGCAATTTTGATATTGCTGGAATAATATCTGCTCATAATCGCTGGGGAGAAACCGTGATCGAAGAAGGCGTCTCATCCGTGGCCATGATGAGATGGACGCCTTGTTCTGGCGGGCTCGTGAGAGTTATAATTCTTCTCACCATGCAGAAGCACCAGATTTTAATTTAAACGCTACCAATTTTTCCCTCTTATGATCTGGCACGTCCATATAATCAAAATATTTCTCTACTTCGGCTAGCCAATCGAGGAAATCTTTTATACGTAATAAACCATTAAAACTAGGAAGTTCAGCCTTATCTCGATAGTCTCTTTCACCCCGATCTAGGTGATCGCCTCCATGGATTGGTCGTCAGGCAAAACCCTTATTAAGGTCCTCGTCGCTAGAACTTGAATCATCTGGCGTAGCCCTACGGTTTGCCACTGGTAGTGCTCTATGAAAATCGGGGTTATGTCGTATAGCAACCACGGGTGGTGGAGCAACCATAGGTGGTGGAGTACCGCCTACGGCTCTGGGCAGAAGGAGTGCATCCGCAAGACGGTCAAGGGTTACCTGCAGCCCTTGCATGGTCAATGACTCTCCCAATGGAAAGCTTTCATTCTTTCCGAAAGATAACGAATCCCTGGATCACCGTCCACAGGATTTTAATTCATACCTTCACTGTTTGTCATCGGCCCGAGGGGAATCCTCGCTCTGATACCAATTAACGCAGGGATGAATGTGATGAGGATAAATACTACGAATCCACGGAGCTTCTCTGGACTCCTCACAGAGACTTCTCGAATCCACAAGGAAAGAAAGCAGAAAATAGAAATAAATTCTAATAAATTCAAAATTGATTAATTGATCCATAAAAATGAGTTCACAACCCTTTAAATAGGGATACCAAGCAATGGGAAAGAAATCAGAATCAAACTACAACTAAAACTCCTAGAAATCGCGACTTACTATAAATAGTAAACTTACTATTTATAGACGGTCGTGATGTCTACTAGTGCGCATGGTTTTCGACCAAAAATAGTAAGTGTCCAATTTGGCTTCACCAAACCGTTCTCCTAATTATTCTAAGCTCTTTTCACGTTGGGCGTAACTCCTAAAGCCCGACGGATGAAGAGTTATAATCAAACTAAAACTTACTATTTATAGTAAAAACGAAATTAAAGCAGGGAAACGACCGTCGATCCAGGGGTTTTTCACAATTCCGGGCGTCACGACCTAGCATAGTAAGGTTGGTTGGCTAAAGTAGCTCGTTCCACCCCAAAATCATATATTTTACGTCAGATAACTCATTCCGGATTGCGAGATACGCCCGATTTAAGGTCCGACGGTCCAGATCAATTCTGTCGTCGACCGAGCCTTTTCTGATCCATCTTGGCAATGAAACTGTCCACGACCCGCTCTACATCAACTTACTGGTGGATCGATTTTGTATATTATTAAATGCAAATTCCGCTTAAGAAAGAACAATATCCATCGTATTCCTTCAATATTAGTTTCAACTTCTTTGGAATATCCATGGTTCTACTTCATTTTCCTTTACAACTAACGCATTGATCTGCCCCATCTCATAAGATTCTTTGACGAAATCCTATTCGGTTACGAGAGACCTCCTCTCCACTTTAGAAGTCTTGGGTTGGTTCCCTATTTTCATAGGGGCGAGGATAATCTTTCTACAATCTTTAACAAAAATAAAAATATTTTCATGATCTCTATGCATAACATTAACATGATATTGTCATGGTCGACCAAGTAGCATATGACAAGCCTACGTATCAACCACATCATATATTACTTCATCTTTATAATATGTACTGATCAAGAAATGAATAAGACATCATTTACTTACCTTTCTCTCACCGATATCCTTGATCCATCCAATCGTGTATGGACATGGATGCTTTTCTATCAGTAGTTGCAACTTTTCCATTATTACCTTTGAGATGATATACTCACTACTTCCACCATCTATGATCACATCACAAACCTTTTTGTACATGGTACCCCTCATTCAAAAGATGTTATGCCACTGCAGATCTATTTCCTCCTTTAGCGTACGCAATGGCTTCATCACAATTAGAGTGATGGCTTGTGATTCACCACTATCGCATGGTGGCCTACAATTCATCACTAGTGTCACCCTATAAACATAATGATCAGGAGCTCCATTGTTAATTTTATGTTGCTTATCATTACGAATACGAGTTTGTCCTAAAGCTCTTAGTAAATGGTTGATTGCCACTTGCAGTCCTTACATAGCTCACTGATTCTCTTGTAAAAATAAAATAAATAAATAAATAAAAATAAATGCTTTAAAATGTCGTAACCCTGGAGCACTATCCATGGGATATTGTTACTTGAACCATTGTTAGATGCCATCGAACCGAATAAAAAGCCTCTCTCTGATACCAACTAACACAGGGGAAGAATGTGAAGGGATAATGAGATGAAGTTTGCTCTCTTTCTCAAGCAATCAAAACTTGGAATCTACAACGTAGTTTCTTAAATCAACAAGGAAAAAAGAGTTACAACTAAAATCTTTCGTTGAATAATATTTAATAATGTCTCATGTGTATTATTCTCAATTACACCATTAATAAAGAAAAATAAGGAAAAATTCGTAATTACCAAAAACAACAAATTTCTAACACTAAAAAATTTTCTAATTTTAACAAAACTTTTTTAAAGCCTAATTTCTAAAAAAAAACAAAAAAGTTTAGATAAACCTTGATAGAAGAGTCCTTGCATGATTACAAATAATTTCTATATAAAAAAAGAAAAACTAAAACTCTAAAAATACGAAAACACTATAAATATCGAAATTACTGAAAATAGTAATTTTTTTTCCAAAATCCCATTTCCAAGTTGGAAGTGCACATTTTCTTACGAAATGGATTGACACAGCCCACTTTAGTGGGTTGGCTCACCCTGGATGCCCTGTTCCAATCAAATTTAATTGGTCATGCATTCCATAATGATACCCAAATCAAAGATATGGCTGATTTACGGTTCACACTTCAAATGACAAATTCTCCCTATCCGTACTGAATCTCTTTGATCTGGACTCGCATGGGGCCCATTTACATCATTCCCTATGTAGGACTGGGCCCAGATCTAATGGACTACATGCGCTTCCGTTTAAGTTTCTTTTGTATAGTCGTGCTAAGAGTTCCTCTATACCACATCTTACATCACACATGTATGCATGTGTAGTCAATATAACTTCTTTTCTCAATATAGATTAACCATGCATGAGAATTTGCATTGTGGATGCTCATATGAAATCCTTAATAATTGCTAGTTTTCTCACAGCATGTAGTGGATATATCCAACGAGTTTAAAAAATAAAATAGACACGATATAAAGTGGGGTCATTGCAAGTGCAAAAACCCAAGAAAAATACACAGTACCATTCTTTGAGAAATTTTGTGCCAACCTGGTGATCTATAGCCAAACTGTGATTTTTTTCCTACTAGGCTGGGCAGTTCCTCGGGCATTCAAAATTCTTTGAAGGCACACATCAACTTACCATTTGTTAATATGTGTGTGTCATCCTTGTGCTGGGGCATGTTAATGTTCTTTGTAATATTTTTTGTTGGGGATAGGACAAGCCCTAACACGACTTATTTGGCATGAAAGTAACCTCAAACAAAATCATACAACACAATAGGGAGAAGGAAATTCAAGAAACTATAGAGAACATGAATTTTACGTGGAAAAACCCTTGCGGGATCCATGGTACCAGCCGATGAACAATCTACTATAATCAGAAAGTTACAAGAGATGAAACAACTTACAGATAATAAACCCTAGCTTCTCCCTCAAAATCCTTAAAAACATTCTAAGATCTGTTAGTTCTTTTGAAGTAACCCTAATCCCATATTAATGTTTCTTATATAAAACCCTCATACAAAATTTGAAACAAAACTATGTACTTATGCATTCTGCTCGGTCACACCTTCGGTCGACCGAGACATCAACAGTCTCTCAATGTAAAGCCTTGAGATTTCGACTTTCATGGATAACACGATGGGCTGAGTTTTGGGTATTAACTTGAATATGTCAAAGATATTTCCTGCATATTCCTTTCATTTACATTGATTTACATTCTCATGTCTTTCATAACATAATTGGCAGAATTAAAATCTTATTCTATTAATGGTTCTAATTTAGGCATTACATAAAGTCCATAATCAATCAAGTATACGTCCAATGTTTGTCCTCCCATTGAGGACATTATCTTTAATAATTAATTAAACTAAATCCGGGAAAAAGCAAATAAACAAAAGCATATCTCTCATTAGGCAACTCCAATCTCATCATCTACCACTTGCTGCCACGATCCTTTATATTCCTCTTCTAGAGGTTCAATTTCTTTTATTAGATTGTTACCGGTGTCGCCTATGGTTGTTTGTCTAACAAGAGAAATGAGTTTCCATGGTTCAACTCAGTGAGGGACCCCTCCAAGATTAACACAATAATGGCACAATCATGATGATAATATTCAAAGAAAACATTCATGAGAAAAATCATATTTAATGTAATGCATGTATGCATGCTCCAGTTAAAGCGCCTTGGTTAGTTGATGCGGGAAGCCCTAGTTAAGATACCTCGTTACACACTAACGCTATCCACTAGTCACCAGAGTTGTTTGTAAGATACTTCACAATAAAACCTAAGTAGAGGAAGCATGAACCCTTGTTACAACTTCCAACTAACTAGTGTACAACAAGAAGTGTGAAGCCACATTTAAGATACCCTTATTACACTTCCATTGTGACACACAAGAGGCTGACCCATCAATTTGGGTATAGTGAATGCTTGATTAGTTTCACCTTTAATTTAGTTAGTTTAGCATGTAGCTGGTTTATCAATGTCAACCATCAATGTCACTCTTTACCCCCATCACCTAGTCCACCGTAACCTAGAATAGCAATTTCCCTCCAACGATGGCCAATCGTAAGAAAGCATACATATCATAGTCATGATACTACACATGGATTGTAATACCCTGGATTTCGTAAATCGAGTTTAATACTCATTTTTCGAAATCCCATGTGCTAACTTTTAAAGATATCTAACATTTCACCATAATATATATATATATATATATATATATAATATATATATATATATATATATATATATATTTTTTAAAAGTTGAGTGATCATCGCAATGGAACAAAGGTAAATCAAGTATAAAAGGAAAGTCCATATAACTATTTCAAATATTCAAGTGCCTACCCAAAAAAAGGGCTTATATAATAAACCAATGACTCAAGACAAATAAATTCAAAAGAATATACTATATCAAATATGAAAGAAAATTACAAATTTATAATTTTAAATTATAAGATTAAACGGCTCCTCGTGCTCCACGTGAGCACCAACCTACATATTATCTACATAAATTTACCAACTGAATATGTTTTGATAACATCAATGGCTATTCGAGTGAGGTATACCCTTCAATGTTATCAAGGTATCACAATAGTTAAGAGTGATATTCAAATAAAACTCAAGGAAATACAATATTCAATGTACGCTTCACACCTAGAATACAAGAATGTATAATTTACACTTCATAAGTGTAACACCCTGCCTAATCAGAACAGTGTCCTGAGGCGTCCACGTGTAGATTGTCCTAGGACCGCACAATTTGAACGCACGTGCGGGGCTCACCACCAATAAATTAAAATGGATTAAGCTACTAATGCGATCGAGTCTGACTATGTTCGGGTCGAACGCGGGCCATAGAGTCAATCTGCCCATTTGTACTTGGTGACTGTCTGTACGGGTCGTGCAACGCCCAAGGAGGGGCAGATAAATCCAAAATTTTGAGAAGCCATGACTTGTGGTCCATCGCGGGCAATGAACTCAAACGACTCCTGGAAATGGATGATCTACGCCATCCAGCCGACGCTTATAAAATGTAAATCTCCCAAGTAATAACCTGAAATCTGAATTTTTAAAACAATTAGCCCCGCCACTTAGGACAATAAAATAAGACACTTTAGCCATCAGATTTCACCCGAACTTGCATCGCAAGTTGAGAATATTTCCCTGCACTCTTCCAACGAATTTGATCCTTGATCGAAGGATGGTGACCGTTGATAGCAAAATAGATCCTTGCGATCAATCCCCGCATTTGTTTGCCACCAAACCTTGGAAAGCCCCTCATTAGACCATGGGGCACCCATCCCATAACTCAGATGGGCCAGGGAGCCACCAGGGAGCCACCGGGGCAACTCCGAAAGCCATAAGTGGGCCCCAAAGGGTCACTTGAGGAAGTAATTGGCACCCTGGGCCATTTCGACAAAAGTCCACGCTATAAAAGCCTTCAAACCCCTCTCTCCCTCACTCCCACAACAATTTTTAGCAAAGGGAGAGAGAGAGAGAGAGAGAGAGAGAGAGAGAGAGAGAGAGAGAGAGAGAGAGAGGGCAAATTTACGAACCCAGTGCCGCTAGAGCGACTCCATGGACCTCCAATCTACAATAGGTGCAGACCATTACCTCTAGGTGGCCTGCTATCATGCCTAGAGCGAACCCTAGTGATTATGTGTGGATATTTTTCTTTGCATGTTGCTGTTATAGTATGACATTGGTGATTTTGAACTTGTGCATGAAATTTCCCTAAATTGGGAAAGGAATTTCGATTTGAACTCCCTTGATGCATGTCTTGCTTGAATTGTTTGGCAATTGTGAAATTGCATGTATATTATCCCCAATTTTGCTAATTTCACAAGTCAAATTCGGATGCATGTCCCATGTATGTATAGGTTAGGAAAATTGCTGGTTGTATCATTGATTTGTTGACCATTGTGGAATTCCTAGTTAGGATGTCCCCAAAATTTTACTAAGATAGCAAGATGCAATCGTGCGCATGTGTCTCACATATTTCCCTATGTAGGCTCAATTCTTCCTGTAGTTGGCTATAGTGCTCATTCTCATTTCTTATCCTCTTGAAACCTAGACCATGTGCATGTCTAATTAGGAATACCCAGAATTATTCCAAATGATAACTTGGGTACTGATAGTGAATGCGGATTATTATTATACATGGTGGATTTCCCTCACAATTACAAGTAAATCGACTTGTACTATTTATATTGCAATTATACACTACACCCTCTTTGGATCGGCCAACAATTTAGAACTTTCTTGGGGAGCCCTTCTGTTAGGCCGCTCGCTCACGAGTAAATTTGGCATGACTAGTCAAACTGCGAGTTGTCAGGTGTAGTTGGACTATGCGAGACGTCGCTCTTAAGCCGTATAGCCCACGGTTCATCTCATGGGGACAAATAGGCACACTAGTTGGCCATCCTTGTACGTTAACCAGATTTGTACACATCTTCTTGAACTTGAGGCACCCTGTCTCCATTTGCGCCCACTAACAAACCATTAGTTACGGCCTATAAGACTCATGAGCCGACCATGGTGGTATAGGATATCGTGTCCGAGCTGTCGGCCTAAGCTGGGGTGACGAGCCTCCTCGTACTGACCAGTGAGCAACTATGTCTCGTGAGTCGGGTACGGTAGTATGAGACACTATGCTTGAGCTATCGGCCTACATTGGGATGACGAGCCTCCTCGAAGTGTATTGAGGGTCAAATATTGCCTATTAGACCCCCGTTATTGCATGATTTTATGAACATGATACTGTTCCCAATCAAGTCTTTCCTGACAAATGATGAAGGGAAAACACAAACGTCAGTTTGATCGAAAACTTTTGTAGCACCCAAGGAAATTTTAATGGTACCATAACTTGTTCCCAATCAAGTCTTTCCCGGCAAATGCCACCTTTGCAGGAATTCCATGCCCAACAGCCAATGCTATGCCCCACCGCAATGGTCACATGGCACCAAATTTAGGCTAAACTCCTTGTCGCGCAATACAGACCTTTCCATTTAGATGTGAGAACAAACGGTATTAATTGTGTGAAATCCACTTCGTACATAGGTGATCCGCATTTCTAAATTCTAAGTTATGATGTCAAAAACTAGCAGATAGACAAATCAAGTAGGCCAAATCACAGGAAACAATGGGCTTGATGGAACTCCAGCCATAAGTTTTTCAGTACGGCCATCATGTTTTGTATCTTCCATCAAACCCATGCATCATGTGTGAGGGATAGGATGTAGAGAATGTACTTTAAAAATAAAATAAAATAAAATAAATCAGCATGATCCAAGGCTCAGGGATCTGATGTAGAGTGGGTCGCACACAATTTCATGGCCAAGATGGACAAGAGAAGGCCCAATTGAAGGCGAAAATGATTAGGACTGTCAGAACACCAATGCAAGCGTATCTCGCAAACAGGAATGAGTAATTCCGCGTACAATATATGATTTTGGATAAGAGAAACTACTTTAGCCAACCAACCCCGCTATGCTGAGTTGTTGATGCTGATTTTGGGAGATTCTATCAGATCAACGGTCGAAAAGTCTATTTTAATTTCATTTTTACTATTTATAATAAGTTTTAGTTCGATTATATCTCTTGATCCATTGAGCTTTAGAAGTCGTGCCCAACATGAAAAAGGCTTGGAAAATTTAGGAGAATAAGGTGGTTAGGTCAAATTGGACACTTACTATTTTTGGGAGAAAACTATGAAGTCTAGTAGAAATCATGATTGTATATAAATAGTAAGTTTACTTTTTAGGGGGTTTGAATTGGAATTTGATTCTAAAACTTCTTCCTTGATATCACTGTTTAAAGGGTTGTAATTTTATTTTGACCATCAATCAAATAATTTTTGAATTTCTTAAAATTTATTTCTATTTTCTCTCATGTGGATGGGGAAGAATCTCTTTGAAGAGTCCAAAGAAGCTCCATGGATTCTGAGTAATTATTCCCTTGAGAAAGATAGTGATCAACATATAATCACATTCATCCCTTCCCTAGGATCCCTCACCTTGTGAATTTTGGAGTTCTCAAGTGCAATTGTAGATTGTATGGCATTTGCGTGGTCAAGCCTTATCTTTTGTACAGATGGTGATACATAAAAATTCTGACCTTATGGACGGAGTGAATTCATATATACAACATGGTGTGTCCAATAGAGCTTGACGTTTTAGGGGACGTAAAATCGACCTGGTAGACTATTCCGGTCCATTCACACAGGTAACCACTTCTGGCGAAGTGCATGTGCGACTGGCAAACCTCTTTGAAATGTCCCTTTCCATTGTTAGTAGTCTTTTCTGAGTCATGTGTTCCAGATGGGAGCATTGGCTGGTAACCACTTACTGCGTTATTTTTATGACAGTGTGGCCTCCCCGGACGGACGCGGTTTGACTGGTGACCCCAACACCAGTAAGATAGCTAGTGCCAAAGCTCCATGGACCCACCATGATGTATGCGTTTTATCCCTTCCATCCATCCACTTTACCAGCTCAGTTTAGGGCATTAGCCAGAAACTGAGGAAGAACCAAAGCTAAGGTGGACCACACCACATGAAATAGTGAGGATTGAATGCTTGTCGTTGAATACTTCTCGGGGCTGTAGAAGTTATTGATCAAGCTAAAATTTTTCATTCCCCTTCACCCAGGACTGACTTTTTTACGCGGTTGGATTGCAAATAAAAATTATGGTGTGCCCGGCAAAAAGTTTTGTGCAAGCTTTCAGTCCCAATATTGTTTCTTGTGGTGTGGTCCACTTGAACTTTGGATTTGCCTATTTTTTTTTATCAATCCTAAAATGAGCTGCAGAAATGTATAAACCACTACGCCAAATTGGGCAATTTGCGATGTATGCTAAAATCTCTTGGTTTAACGACGGATTAAATCCGTCGCTAACGGAAAATGTCCATCGCTAAGCCCCCGTTTGTCAAAAATCCGTAGTCTCAACGTCGCTGAATTTAGCGACGGACCAAAATCCGTCGCTGAAATCTGATTTACGACGTATTTACAACGGATTTTAGTCCGTCGTTAGTACGCGACGGACTAAATCCGTCGCAAATTTTGATTTTGTGAGGGCTGTAAATTCCCGCCCAAAACATCAAATGGCGCGCTTTTCAGCTGCTTTTGCGATGGATCATGGTCCGTCGTAAAAGGACTTTTGTGACGGATCATGGTCCGTCGTAAAAAGACTTTTGCCTTGACATTAAATTTTTTTTCATTTTTTTAAGAATACGGTGGAAAATTAAGTTTTTTTGAAGACTAATAGTTGTTTTTTAATAGAATTTCGATGGTTTAAATGTACATATTTGTATCTAAGATTATTTTTTAACAATTGATTGAACGTAAAAAGAAAATTTATTCTGTTTTTATATCAAATGAGTGGAATTCTTATTTTTATTTTTTAATTTAAAATTAATATTTAAATGATTTGTAATATCACATGAAAAAGAGTATTGAGAAATTAAAAAAATTTAACAAAGTTTGAGAAAAAAATTAGATTTTGAAAAAATAAAAATCGTAATTTAATAAAAATCTATTTTGTGGGAACAAAAAAGAATTTTGAATAAAGTTGATAAATATGAAAAAAAAAAAAAAAGCATTTGATTTTGAGAAAAAAATAATATCCTGAAAAAGAAAATTAAAAATATTTTAAAAAATGTGAAATTTTTCACATTGTTGAAAAATGAAAATATTTAAAAAAAGAAAATCCGAGTTCGAAATTTGAAAAATAAAATAAAATTTCATATTTTAAAAAATGTAAAATTTTATTTTATTTTCACTCAAAATAAATTTTGAGTGAAAAATAAAATAAAACGATATTAAAAATCGATACTAAATCAAAAAACAAACATTTTGAAATGAAAAATAAATGAGTTGAATAATTTTGTGATTTTGAAAAATAATTGAAATTGTTCAAAATTCGAAATTAAAAGAAAAAGTTTTTTATAAAAACACTAAGATTTTGAAAAAATATATATAATTTTTTTTAAAAAAAATTGAAAAGTTGAAAACAACATGATGCTTTTGAAGAAAAAAAATGGCATTTTGGAATTTTTGGGAAAAAAATTAAAATTTCTGAAAGTTTTAGATATGTTGAAAATAAAAATTCAGAATTTGTATTTTAATTTATTTTTTGAAATATTTTATAATAAAAATGATATTTTGTTAAAAGTTTTCAAAGAAAAATTAAGAGTAAAAAAATATACATTTTGAAAAAAATATTATTTTTAAATGGAAATTGAAATTTATTTGTGAAAAAAAAATTTTAATAAATTATTAGGCACATCCACTAATTGAACATTTAACCATTTTTGGGCAATCAAATTAGTCTAGATTGAAGAGTAAATAACTTCATGTGTTTAAATCAAATTTCACTCAAATTGTTGATCAATCTTGTATGCCTATTATCTTTCTCATATGTAGCTAGCTTGATTGGGGCGAGTAACTAGTTAAATTGAGGGTATTGATCAGTAAAATAGAGTGAATGGGCTAGACATATAAAATGGGCTAAATATTGTTGTCAAAATTGTGACCCAACTTATAGACCTTGCGAGAACCTAAGAATTGATGTTAATAAATTTTGTGGGCCCCATCATGATATGTGTTGAACATCAACACCGTGCATTTAATGTGTCCCCTTTAGTTATGAGATATCTCAAAAATCATCCGTAAATGAAACTCGGGTGGGCCATACCATTTAAAACCATGTCAAGACATCTTAAAAAATATAAAAGCACTGGGTGGGGCTCACATGAGTTTTGGATGCGGCTAAAACTTGGTCTAACCCCTCATCCAAGTGGGACACACATAATGAGTGGGTTGGATATGTGAATCACATTAAGGCAAGCCCAATATATGATTATGAATGTTTTAAGGAAACCCCTCTACATTTAAGTGCGTTAGTCATTATCCTTACCAAAGTAAACTTTGTGGGGTCCACTGTTATTTATTTATTTATTTTATCCATTATGTTTATCCGCGTTAACAGATAATTTGAGGTCTAAAGAACAAAAAGGAAGCATATCTAAAGCTCAAGTGGACCACACCACAGGAAATAGTGTGATTGAACCTCTACCATTGAAAAATTCTTGTGGGCCATTTGAGATTGGGATATACCTCATTTTTGGTCTTATACCATAAATTTTTTTAGAAAAATAGATGGACGGCGTGGATGAAACATGTACGGGGCCCATAGAGCACCAACCACCAACCATTCGTCACTTTTTAACGGGAAGCAGATTTCCTGCTAAAGTCCTTGGCGTCCTAGAATGCTGGGTGGGGCCCAACACCATGTGTTTGGAAAATCTACTCCTTTAATCCATTTTTAGAGATCATTTTAGGACAAGAGACCAAAAATGAGTTGGATCCAAAAATCAAGTGGGTCACACGAGAGGAAACAGTGGGGAAACAAATACCTATAGTTGAAACCTTCTAGACTCTACCTTGATGTTTATATGCCATCCAAACAGTTTACAAGGTCATTAACATTGGGAATAAGTGAAAATACAAAAGAAAAAAAGAAGAAGCCTGAAACAAAGCTTTTTATAGCCGTAAGAATGTTTCAACAGTTCTCACTGAATCCCCACTGTTTCATCTCATGTGGCCCACTTGAGTTTTGGATACACTTCGTTTTTGGTATCTTTTTCTAAAATGATCTCTATAAATGGATTAACGGAGTAGATTTCCCACAAACATGGTGGTGGGCCCACCCAACATCCATGCGCAGTAAATTCCTACTAAAGGCTTTACAACGAGATCCACGTCCCTAACATGGATTTCCTGTAAAAGCCTTTTGCAGGAAGTTCCTGCGCTAGGATCTTAGGTGGGGCCCACCGTGATGTTTCTCAGGAATCCACTCCGTCCATCCGTTTTGTGAGCTAATTTTAGGAGATTAGACCAAAATTGAACCGTATCCAATACTCAAGTGGGTCGTACTAAATGAAAAGATAGTTAAGAAAATTTTTACCGTTGAAACTTCCCTGGGTTCGACGATGATGTTTACATGCCATCCATACCGTTAATAACGTCATTCCTACTGGGATGAACTGAAAACATAAATATTAGCATGATTCAAAACTTCTGTGGCCCCACGAATATTTCAACTATGGACGTTCAATTATCAAGTTTTCGGCCCACTGGAGCATTGTATACGGTTTGTTTTTGGCCTCATGTGCTAAAATGAACTCAAAAAATGGATGGACGGTGAGGATTTCTCACAAACATCCCAGTGGGCCCCACCTGCGTTCCTAGCGCAGGAACTTCATGCGAAAGGCTTTCGCAGGAAATCCGTGTCCCCCCTGATACGGGGAACGGATTGGCTACTCCCCCAGACACCAGCCCCGTGGCTGTGGTCAGTGCTCTGTGGGCCCCACCATGATGTATGTGATTCATCCATTCCATTCATCCATTTTTACGATTCATTTTAGTGCTTGATACAAAAAATGATAGGGATATAAATCTTAGGTGGGCCACACCACAGGACAAAAATAATCGACGAATATTCACAATTAAGATCCTCCTAAGGCCCACTGTACTATTTATTTGACATCCAATCTGTTGATTTGATCATAAAGACCCAGATGAAGGGAAAAATAAATATCAGCTTGATCCAAAACTTTTATAGCCCCTAAAACGTTTTTAATGGTCAAAATTTATTTAACACTATTTCCTGTAATGTGGTCCACTTGAGATATACTTCATTTTTTTTAATCATATCATAAAATGATATATAAAAGTAGATGGACAGCATGGATGACACACATACATCATGATGAGCCCCACAGAGCACCGACCACCAGCCAATGGCTGGTGTCAGGGGGAGTAGCCAATCCATTCTCCCTAAAACAAGACCTCTCCTCTCTCCCTCTCATCCACTCTCCATCTGCCCCTCTCCCAGCGCCGGCCCTAGAGATCTCTCCCACCTCTCTCTTCCTGTCGATCTCTTCACGAACATCAGGTAATAATCTCTCTCTCTCTCTCTATCTCTCTCTCTCAATCGATTGATAGCGGTGGTTCTCTCAATCGATTGATAGTGGTGGTTTTCTCTCAATCTCTCTCTCCCAGCGCCATGATTGGAAACCCCCTGGATTCGGAACCGCCATGACTGGAAACCCCCTGGATTCGAAACCCCCATGATTGGAAACCCCCTGGATTCGAAACCCCCATGATTGGAAACCAGGGCGTGCGACGACCCTAACTCTCCTCTCTCTCTTTGTCTCTCTGTCATACCGTCCTACCTCCTCCCCTTCTTCCATTTTCCTTCCATTCTTCCATTCTTCCATTCTCCTTCCATTCTCCTTCCATTCTCATATAGATTGAGGGAGAGACGTGGAGAGGAGCTCGACGAGAAGAGGCCAGCCCATCCGGCCATCCAACCTTCCACCGGCCGAAGTGAGTCCAAGCCCCTGGTTCCCTTCTTCCTTCTCCCCCATTCTTCTTCTTATTCTTCTTCTTCTTTTTTTATTTTTATTTTTATTTTTATTTGATGTAAGGCCTGATGTGTGGGGCCCCTGTTTATGTGCATTGCTGGCCAACTGGACCAATCTGACTGAGTCTGAGCCTCATGGGATTCTAAATGTTTTTTCTCAAACCATTTAGATGGGCCAATAATCCAAGGGTTATAATAATCTAATCACGCGTCTATTCTGGATTCCTTTAGATCAAGGGTCGGGATTCCTGAATCAGGGCTCCTTCGTGTACATTGTGTTGAGGGTCAAATATTGTATATCAGACCCTAGTTATTCTCTGGATTTACGAACGTTGTACTGGTTAACGGTCCGATTTAGTAGTAATTGTGATGCAGGGTATATTTACGAGCTTAGATGGAAATATGGTGTTAAAAGAGTGGATTTAAGGCTTAGGCATCACCAAGGCATTTGATGGGACTCCATGGGACCAAGATCAAGGATTTACATGCTGGAGATCAGAGAAAATCCAGCCACTCACGATGAAGAGGCCCGAAAATGATCCAGAATGCAAGATCAGAGGGTTTCCGCCATCCATTCGGCCCGAAACTTCATACATGAGATAGAGGCCATATATTAACCGTATATATTAAATTTCAGCCGTCGGATCCCCCTGGAAGTGGCCTAACGGGCAGATCAGCCCACAAAACTCTGATTTTGGGGCCCACCTGATATCTGGATATATTTCAATCTTGGTCTCAACGGGTAAAATGGTATGATAGAACAGATGGACGGAGTGGATTTTTCACATGCATCACAGTGGACCCCACGTGTACATGTGGGAGTGCACAGGCGGTGCACTCCCGCACCGCATCAGACCGAACGCCCGGTCAACACGGGCGCTGACCCGCGCCATCTCCTTCTCCTTCTCTGTTGCAAACAGCGTACGCACCTGCGTCCGCCGATTTCCGTAATGGGCCCCACTCATCATATGGATCGGTGATCTGAACCGTCCATGCACTCCAAAATGGGGGCTTGATCATAACCACGGTGGACGTTTGGCCCTAGGCAAGCGGTTGTGCATTTTCAGTCGGTAAACACCGGATGAACGGTGGAGTAAACTATTGTGTGGACCACACCGAAGTAACGCCAAAAACACCCCTTCCTGGGTGGTTTTTCGACGGCGATACAATGGACGGCTTGGATTTCTTCAAAATACATCAAGTGGACCCCACCAGCAACCTCAGCGCAAGAGCGGAAGCTCTGTTTATGCGTCCGCAAAACCCGACCGCTGTGGGCCCCACTGCGTTCATAATCACCGTCGGATCGACAATCCGATCCGTCCAGAAGATGCATAGGAGGGTCATAACCCCAACCATGATGTTTAAATGAAAGGCATGGATGACTCTTTCCTTTTAATGCTCCAAACGCAGAACTGTTTGCGTAAATGCCTTCTGCTGCTGCGTAAATCTCTGCGTAGGTAGTTTTTAAAAAGAGCTTCCACTGACTCCGGTTTTAGACACAACACCGACTTCCAGCAACTACAAAAGGGAGGTCTGACGTGAAGAGAAAAGGGCTGTGAAGGCAGCCGTAGGGCTGGACATGAAGCACGGGCTCGGTTTTGGGCTGGAGGCTCTGGACGTGAGCAGAGAGTTTTATTTTATTTTTTTTCTCTCTTTGCTTTCCTTTTTCTTTCTTTCTTTTGAGCTTTAGTCTAACCATGTTTATGGCTAGTTAATCCTCCTAGCTAGGGCTAGGAGTGAAGCTTGTGGCGTTATGGGATGTTCTATGGTCTGGATTCATGTTTTTGAAGTGATTTTGAATTAGTTTTATTTTAAGAAATGTTTGCAGTCTTTAATGGTTTATTGTGACTTACATTACAGTAGATCTGCGATGGCTTTGAATATTTCCTTTCCTTTTTATGTATCTGACGTCAGGAAGCCCTGTTGTTCACCATCGTCTCCTGGGCATGGTTGGATGACGGTACCCTTCCTAACCTTCATGGCATGTTGATTGGTTGGTAATTAGTTTAATTCTGTTGTTTACCATTGTCTCTTGGGCATGGTGTGGTGATGGAATCCATCCTAATTCATATACCCTTTATCTCTTGAAAACTATATCAATGGCAGTTCAGTTGATTTCATGAATCAAGAGTAGTTCTCCCTGATCTCTACAAGTGGATCCTCTGAATCCCTAGTTTCCTATCTCTGAATTCCTTAAATTTTATATTATTATTTCACCATTATTCCTCAAAATTATTTGATTTAGATTTCATCATATTCTAGTTCTAGTTGGTTTCAGATCACGTACAGGTTTCAGTCCCTGTGGATTCGACCTCGGTCTTACCGAGATTATTACTACATCACAACCCTAAACTTGGGGAGTGAACAAGTTTTTGGCGCCGTTCCCGGGGACTGACGGTTACGTATTTTCAAAATCAATTGGTTTTAGAATTAGTTTAAGATTAGGATTTCACTAATTTTAGTTTAGATTTTTGTCCTTCTGTTTGATTTTTAGAAACTAACCTGTTTTCCTATTTTGTAGGATCCTGATATACACTTTTAATTCGGTAATTTCTTTCTAATTCTTTCTCTTTTTCTAGATCTCATATTGGTGTAGGATTATTTTATTCTTAGGATTAGATTCAGAATTAGGGTTTTACTATGCAAGAGTTGGAACGTATATATGCTAAGATAGCTAAGGAATCTTGGGAAAGTTTTTTGATGTATGATGATAATAATGGAAAACAGCCTATGCCTCAAATATTTTCTGAAAATTACTCCAACCAATCGAAACATGATGCTCCACCGATTAAGAAGTCCTTCGGTGATTATCTACGGGAAAATAATTGCATTCCACGAGTTAAGAAAACAGTACGTGATTATTGGAATGATAACGCGTATCTACTCCCGACCGATGACCCGTATGACTATAACCAGTGGAACCATCAAAACTGGGAAGATGAAGCAACCACATGTAATGATTATTCTCTTGGATACCCTACCATTGAGAACCAACTAGAAACGATCCAAGAGGATTCATGTTTTAATCTAGAACAATTCAACCAGCATGTTGCGAAAATGATGAAATCATTAGAAGTACTCAATTCGCGCCTTGAAAGGATAGAGGAAGCTCGCTCATCCCAACTACAATCCAATCCAGAAATACAATGCAAGGAAAGTGATCCTCACTCGCTTTTGACGAAATCTGGAATTTGGAATGAGGAGTTGGATTCCATTAATGAGCATACGGTTCAACTCCCCGATGAGTCGATCTTACTAACTGTTCAAAACAATGATGGAGTTACATGGGTGTCTTTCAAATACAGTGATGATGACACACTTTCCTTACATGATACACAGGATCTCAATGATGAGGTTGAGGTTAGTTTATTCCAACCTCAACCGAATTTAGAATGTAAGGAAAGCGATCCCATCTCAAGTGTGTACTGCACTGAATTGGAAGCTGAGAAGTATTGGGATGAGATTCATGAGAGCACAACCCAAATTCCCCTGGAATCAATCTCAAGTATGGTCCAGGTCAATGCTCAAGAAGCACACGAAGTGATCGGTCATACTGAGCTACTCCACTCACCTAACATGTCTGATTTAAAAGTGGAAGATGAGCTCATTAGAACCGACCCTTCCAACTTCTGTGAGACATGTTTGGACCACTCTCTTGAATTGAATGATAATGTGATTCGGGAGAAGGACGAGCTGCTCGCTAGGACTCTGGAATTTGAAACCACTCAATTGAGACCACCATCTGAGTTGTACACGTCGGACAGTTCAACGCCTCGATTGAGTAGTTTCAATGAACAAAGTGATCCCATCGATGCTTCCCCTATTGATCTTCAATATGTCTGTGCAGGGCTGGAGCAAGAGAGCATATCTTCATATACTTTTAAGGGCGAGGGAGTCCTTGAGCATCTCATTACAGACTTCAATGAGGAAAATAAGTCACTCTCAGCTGAAATTTCTGACTCTTTTGATAATTGCTGGGCACACTTTGCAAAGTCAAACGATCCCATGTCAAAAGACAAAGTGGATGCCTTGCAAGACAACATCTCGGTAGTTATCACTGACCGAGAGAACCCTTGTTTTGAAGCCCCTTCTTCCCCTGATCCTAAACATCTACCATTAAAGGAGGAGGAGCTGAAAATTGAACCGAAGTTTGACACTTCGAAATGTGTTGAGGCTACTTTTTGCGAAGTTTTCTAAACTTTATCTACTTGTAGTCTCTGATTCACCATGGGATACTAACGTTGAAACTTCTTCTGTCACAGGTGAATCGTACATACTCTGGTTACCTCAAGCAATGCAATGGAAAATTTCTTATGAGGTACATAAGTCTCTCTGGAAAGTCATGCTCCAGGGCGCCCAAGCCTGTTGCAAAAAAGGCTTTTGGATGATCTTGTTGAGAAACTTACTGAGAAACTTATCAAGATACTGGCCAGAAGATGAACCTTGCAGCATGAGTAGTTAGTTCAATGTTTGTGGGTAACATTGCTGTAAACCCTCACGAGACTACAACTCGTCCACTAGGGGCAACCTAGGGGTTTAAAGGCTTGTTGCATACGCTAAATGCAATCGAGAGCACATGCGAAAGTGGTGTAGGTAGGATTTTTATTTTGGTTATTCTTATTTTACTTTTGTTTGTTTCTCTCTTGCGCTGACCCGCTCTTACGTAGATATCTTTGGAAGTCTCTCGATTCGTTATCCAGGTACTATCTTCCCATCACTTCTCAGTTATTTTCGTTGTCCCCTGTGCATTGCATGCTCATATCTTTTACATTGAGGACAATGTGGATTTTAGGTTGGGTGGTGGGAGATTAGGTAACCTAATCAGTGTTTTCTTCGTCTTGAGTAAAAATCGTGAGAATTTTTAAATTTTTTCTGGACTTTCTGGTGAATTCGAAGTGATTTGACGACCATCTTTGATTTAGAATTATAGGATATGGAATGTTAGTGATTTACTACTCTTGGATTCAGTTGTCTGTTAGATTTCATAGTTAAGTTTGAATTATTAATCCATGATTAGAAGTTGTAAACATTGATTGAGTCATGATTTCACATGTCACATCTCGCTTACACATTGAGGTTTCAGTTTAATATTGAAGGATTAACTTGGTAATCACTAAACATGGAAGGAACTAGCCTGAAAAATTGCCCGTCATGATCAATTGAAGAAAAAGAAAATACCCAGTTACAAGATAGCTGCCTGCGGAAAGGGTTGGGTGAACAAACTTCACCATAGGTTTGCTCCCTATAAGTGAAATTTGATTCCTCATGGTTGATAATTGAAAAAGTTAGGCGACCGGTTTTCACCATGGGTTTGCTCCCTATAGGTGATGATTTGATTCACCTTCTTGGCGTTTCTTTCAATGAAAATAATCAAAAGATGTTAGAATGAAAAGTTGATCTTTGAGGCAAGCTTTGGTTATCATGAATTCTCTTGTTGGGTACTAACGATATCCTGAAATTAAGAATTGAATATTAATGTTGAAAGTTGGGATTACACTTTACACCTGTGGAACTCAATGTTTAGGATTATTCTAATTAAGGGACTAATACTTTGAACTTGGTTATGAAGTTTACCGTGTGTTTGAGTCTAGGAGAGAGCAAGACCCAACATTCATGAATTGTTGAATTCTAAATATCTGGATTGTTTTCCAAAATCACTCGAGTTCATAGAAATTCTCCTGTAATTCTCAATTTATTTTTTGCATACTTTGCTCGGGACTAGCAAAATGTTGGTTGGGGGTTGTTTTGAGGGTCAAATATTGTATATCAGACCCTAGTTATTCCCTGGATTTACGAACGTTGTACTGGTTAACGGTCCGATTTAGTAGTAATTGTGATGCAGGGTATATTTACGAGCTTAGATGGAAATATGGTGTTAAAAGCGTAGATTTAAGGCTTGGGCATCACCAAGGCATTGGATGGGACTCCATGGGACCAAGGTCAAGGATTTACACGCCGAAGATCAGAGAAACTCCAGCCACTCACGATGAAGAGGCCCGAAAATGATCCAGAATGCAAGATCAGAGGGTTTCCGCCATCCATTCGCCCCGAAACTTCATACATTAGATAGAGGCCATATATTAACCGTACATATTAAATTTCAGCCGTCGGATCCCCCTGGAAGTGGCCTAATGGGCAGATCAGCCCACAAAACTCTGATTTTGGGGCCCACCTGATATCTGGATATATTTCAATCTTGGTCTCAACGGGTAAAATGGTATGATAGAACAGATGGACGGAGTGGATTTTTCACATGCATCACAGTGGACCCCACGTGTACATGTGGGAGTGCACAGGCGGTGCACTCCCGCACCGCATTAGACCGAACGCCCGGTCAACACGGGCGCTGACCCGCGCCATCTCCTTCTCCTTCTCTGTTGCAAACAGCAGACGCACCTGCGTCCGCCGATTTCCGTAATGGACCCCACTCATCATATGGATCGGTGATCTGAACCGTCCATGCACTCCAAAATGGGGGCTTGATCATAACCACAGTGGACGTTTGGCCCCAGGCAAGCGGTTGTGCATTTTCAGTCGGTAAACACCAGATGAACGGTGGAGTAAACTATTGTGTGGACCACACCGAAGTAATGCCAAAAACACCCCTTCCTGGGTGGTTTTTCGACGACGATACAATGGACGGCTTGGATTTCTTCAAAATACATCAAGTGGACCCCACCAGCAACCTCAGCGCAAGAGCGGAAGCTCTGTTTATGCGTCCGCAAAACCCGACCGTTGTGGGCCCCACTGCGTTCATAATCACCGTCGGATCGACAATCCGATCCGTCTAGAAGATGCATAGGAGGGTCATAACCCCAACCATGATGTTTAAATGAAAGGCATGGATGACTCTTTCCTTTTAATGCTCCAAACGCAGAACTATTTGCGTAAATGCCTTCTGCTGCTGCGTAAATCTCTGTGTAGGTAGTTTTTAAAAAGAGCTTCCACTGACTCCGGTTTTAGACACAACACCGACTTCCAGCAACTACAAAAGGGAGGTCTGACGTGAAGAGAAAAGGGCTGTGAAGGCAGCCGTAGGGCTGGACATGAAGCACGGGCTCGGTTTTGGGCTGGAGGCTCTGGACGTGAGCAGAGAGTTTTATTTATTTATTTTTTTTTTCTCTCTTTGCTTTCCTTTTTCTTTCTTTCTTTTGAGCTTTAGTTTAACCATGTTTATGGCTAGCTAATCCTCCTAGCTAGGGCTAGGAGTGAAGCTTGTGGCGTTATGGGATGTTCTATGGTCTGGATTCCTGTTTTTGAAGTGATTTTGAGTTAGTTTTATTTTAAGAAATGTTTGCAGTCTTTAATGGTTTATTGTGACTTACATTACAGTAGATCTGCGATGGCTTTGAATATTTCCTTTCCTTTTTATGTATCTGACGTCAGGAAGCCCTGTTGTTCACCATCGTCTCCTGGGCATGGTTGGATGACGGTACCCGTCCTAACCTTCATGGCATGTTGATTGGTTGGTAATTAGTTTAATTCTGTTGTTTACCATCGTCTCTTGGGCATGGTGTGGTGATGGAATCCATCCTAATTCATATACCCTTCATCTCTTGAAAACTATATCAATGGCAGTTCAGTTGATTTCATGAATCAAGAGTAGTTCTCCCTGATCTCTACAAGTGGATCCTCTGAATCCCTAGTTTCCTATCTCTGAATTCCTTAAATTTTATATTATTATTTCACCATTATTCCTCAAAATTATTTGATTTAGATTTCATCATATTCTAGTTCTAGTTGGTTTCAGATCACGTACAGGTTTCAGTCCCTGTGGATTCGACCTCGATCTTACCGAGATTATTACTACATCACAACCCTATACTTGGGGAGTGAACACATTGCAGAAGCAAACAGGAATGGAATGGTAAAAAAATGATTGTGCAATTGGGATCATCTGATCTGCCTGATTTTTGGCTGTCCCACAGACAGTTGGGACATCCAGATATGCATTCCTGATCTTGTAAATGTTTTCCAATTTCTCTCTATCTAATAATTAAAATCTAGCTCGTTTAAAATCAAATGTTCTCTACTAATGTATCAAACATCTGGTGATATTGGTGATTATCTTTTTCAAGTGGATACATGGCCCCAAAGTATGCCATGCACAGACAATTCTCTGTTTAATCAGATGTATTCAGCTTCAGTGTTTTACTTTTGGAGATCGTGACCGGTCAGAAGAATCGTGATTTCTACCAGTCAGACTGCTCCGAGGATCTTCCTAGCTATGTAAGTAGAATGTCTTGATGATTTTTTATCAACAATTTGAATTGAAATTTGTAAAATGGTTGAGAGAATGTTGTGGCTACTCTCGAATGAGAACCCAGGGTTTCATTCCCTGTGCACTTGTTAACATGGCACACATGTGCAAGGTGAGTTCCATCCATTGTGAAGGCTATGATAAACATGCTCGTCCAAAAATCAGGACCCATGTTTGCTCACTGAATATATACTGTCGGTTATTAATTTTCTTAATTACCATTAGATTCACAGTGGCCCCACCTGATGAATGGCTTGGATCTTGCACTTTGGGGAGATTAGAATTTGGATGGATCTTGTAAATGAGTAGGACAATATTCCTCTTGTTATGAATCCATCACATCAATACTTCCATTCTAAAAACATGTTTTCTGTAATGGGGCACTTTTTGTAGCTATGGAAGCACTGGAAAAATAGCAGTCTTAGAGGTGATTGATCCAACTATAAGTGAATCTTTCTCAAGCAGCGTGATGGATAGGCCCACCATGCCTCTGATTGGTCTGTGCTCCCTATTGCTAGCATCGTTACAGATCGTGATGGATTGCAGAGTGTGCTACTATTTCTATTTACATACCCATCAATTCTGAAAAATGCTCCCATCAGTTCAAGTATTGGGCAAGTTGGTCTTGTTTGTTCATGTTGATCCCTAACAGTTAGTGCAAGTATCTTATTTGCCTTTGGTGTTAGCAAATCATGTTCATCCCTTTTTTTTATTATTGATCTTTATTATTTCACTTGTACAGGCACTGTTGTAGACAAATGTAGTAGTATTATTGAATGGGTAGCACTTTCTTACACTTTCAGATTAATGCGAATGAGCCTCAATGACATATGATATGTGCATTAGAATAGATTAATCGTACATATGTACATATATTTTATTATTATTATAAATTATTGGTAACTTCTCTTTTATATAGATTTTGTATTTTTAAAAGCTCTAATTTTTATTGGTAACTACGTTCAAGTGAATGGTCAGACACTTGGAGCTGATGAACTAATGACACTTGGAGCTCATGAGACTGCAATTTAAAGGCTACTTCCTCATGAAAGAGTTCCTATAAATTAGTTACAAATTTCTCAATTCTTTTCTATGAAATTATTGCAATTTGATTCAGGTAGTGCTTCCAAATGCTGTCCTAATTAGCACAATTTTGATGGAAGATTTTGAATTTTGTTGGAATTTTTATTTCCTACAGCCTTTATATCCACGGTTCGATTTTCACAGAGGGCCACATGTCCTCATGGAAATTGGTTGCTCCATCACATGTGGAATCTACTGTCCATCCACTTCCAACCCTATTCAAATTTCCAAAGATGAAACCCTTTAGGTCTGATTTCCTTCTTTGTTTCTCCTTTTTTAAAAAAATAAAATAAAATACATATTACCAACCTGATCTTGTTGATGACAATGTAAGACTCCATTTGGACTTTATGGCATTGGGTTTGGATTACAAAACTGATAATTCTGCCTCCATTTTTAAATGCACTAGGCTGACTTCACTTCAGAGGAGCTTCATACTTGGAAGGTTTCAATAAATCTCAAAGTATGTGAGGCCCTTCTCTTTTGTTTAATGAAATTCTAGTGAGCAACAAGCAATTAAGTGTTTGATGAAATTCCTTAAACAAATGTGTATGGTATTATCAGGTCTATTGAAGATTCTTGAATTGGACTGCAATGCATCGATATTGTTCATCTCTGTTTCTCTCCATAAATGTATATATGTATGTATGTATGCATGTAGTCTATATGCATTCTTCTCCAGATAACTAAAAACAGAGAAGGCAGAAAGAATTTCTATCATTTACTGTTTAAGAGTCTAATTAAGGGACAACCCATCCACTGAAAATTTTTCTGCATGTTTTTTAATCCTTTTAGGTTTCCTAATGCTAAAGCGGGTGAGGTTCCTATCGCATATGTCATACGCTCACCCAAGAGCTCACTGACTGAAGAACATGTTAAGGAATTTATTGCAAAGCAGGTATGGGCTTCTCACCTTTGTTGTAGATCATCACTATTTTATTTACTGCTTGTTTGCCCAATGTCAGGCCTATTTGTGCTTCTTCTGGTGCATGATTGTCCAGCATGAGTGTTTGGCACATGGTAATTTTGTAGGAGATGTGAAAGTACCTCTTAGAAAGAGAGTTATGAAAGTTGTTTGGTTGGATCCTATTTTCTCTTTATATCCATGATAGTATGACCTTATGAACAAATTATATGACAAATAAACATCATGTGGGCCTTAGAAAGGTTTTGGCTTTCAACTGTTGAAGTCTCACTTGAGCTTTAGATATCTCTCTCTCTCTCTCTCTCTCTCTCTCTCTCTCTCTCTCTCTCTCTCTCTCTCTTTTTCTTATGCACTGAAATGAGCTGGCGGTACAAAATGGATGGCATGGATATGACATACTCATCACTGTGGGCTCAACCTTCAAACTTTTTTTAAGCTGAAAAATTAGCACTTTCAGGTGCATTTTTCAGCTGCTTTCAAACTAAAAAATCAGCCAACATCAGGTGCATTTTTCAGCTGTTTCCAAGCTGAAAAATCAGCCAACATCAGGTGTATAAATCAACTATTTCCAAGCTGAAAATTCAGCCAACATCAGGTGCATTTTCCAGCTGTTTCCAAGCTGAAAAATCAGCCAACATCAAGTGCATAAACCAGCCAACATCAGGTGCCTTTTTCAGCTATTTCCAAGCTGAAAAATCAGCCAACATCAGGTGCATAAACCAGCCAACATCAGGTGCATTTTTCAGCTATTTCCAAGCTGAAAAATCAGCCAACATCAGGTGCATAAATTACCCAACATCAGGTGCATAAATCAGCCAACACCAGGTGGTTCTATAAATCCCCATGATGAGTGGTGGTCTTCCTGAAAACTGCCATACAATAAGTATAAAGGGTTAAAAAAAAAAGACTCCATGTTTTAGGAGAATGTAGTCACTACAAACAATGACTTTCTAAAGGAAAGTTGGCATTTATCATGAGTGTTGTATTTCCAACAAAAAACATCTCCACTAATGAGGTTACCTTTCTCAAAGAGTTTTGCTTAACTTTTTTGTCTGTCAAAGACGAAGAATTCCTCTGTTTGTTGTATTCATTTTTCATATGCTTCTTTACTTTAAGATGGCCTTTTCATTTGATCTTTGCCTCTTCTTGTCTTGATTATGCTAAGCAATTTTTCTATGTTTAGTATATTCATTTTTCATATGCTTCTTTACTTTAAGATGACATTTTCATTTGATCTTTGCCTCTTCTTGTCTTGATTATGCTAAGCAATTTCTCTCTTTTCTAGGCTCACAAAAAAACGTCCAAGCACTTGGCGCAGATGCAGGTTCTACAAGAACAGGTTTGGTTTTGTGCCTTCAACTGATTTTTTTTTTTTTAACTTTTTATTTTGTCAATATGTTATTGGGCTTGAGTTGACAGGTTGGTATGAAGGTTCTTGTACTACATGGAGTAAACAACACAAAATCAACATATTTAAGAGGCATTGCTAGGTTCGTAATGTGCTCAATATTAATTCCATACAAGTCAGGCCCAGGTTTGGTGATGCAGGTTGTTGGCCTCATAGGCCCAACCATACACATGCTGAAAATCTTCTTGGTTGAATGATCCTAGCTTTTCAGTTGGTGGCCTGCAAATAGTTAAAGAGAAAAATACATCCAATGTCTACATTGAATGAAAACAATGCAAAAGATTGGATAGTGAGGGCTTCCAAACAGGTAACAATTTTGCAGTGTGGTCCATGTGTGGAGCCTGTCAGATCTATCATCCAGATGCCATGTGCCCACTTGTATGGACTCTAGGTTCAGGACACTACAAACCTTGAGGCCTACGACCCGATAATTCCTACACAATCAGTTCATGTAATGTATTTGAAGTGTTGCCAGCAATAGGAAAAGATTATTAGCAAATGAGAGCCATATATGAAGAGATGCTGCTATGTGATTTTCCTTGCAACATTGTTGTTGGTTTTTTCTTATTTTTTGATCTGGTAGGCAATGGGCCTACAGATGAAGTGGACACATCCATGTGAGAGGATCCTTATAGACTCCATTTACATGAATTTCCTTAGCCAGATTAGATAATGAAACTATTGAGTATTGGGTTGATCTGTTCATCTATACTTTATTCCTAAGCTATGATGGTTGCTAAACATTGGTGTGTATCAGGTTAACTCTGCAAAAACCATTGATAAAGATGTTAAAGATCTGAAAGCCAATCTGGGTAATGAGGCAGTGTCTGACATGTCTCTAGAAGCAAAAATAGTCGACCGGTAAGGAAAATGTGAATCCACAACTCTGTTCCCATGAATTTCCAGAGGCTTTCTAAGTCAGATGCATCACAACATGGTGCTTGAGATGTCCAATTTCTGACGACCTGGCTAAAAATCAGACCAGCCTGATGAGCTTAATGTGGACCATTGCCATTTTTTAAAACCATCAGTCGTTTCCAGAATTGTTGTCACGCCTATGTGCAGGCTAGCCTGTTTCTGGGCCAAACCATGCACTCGATAAGGACAAACCTGATGCATGGATCGGATCTTCCTACATGCCAGTTTGCCATGCTGCCGTGTTTATAGGTGCATGTGGGCATCAGAAAACCCTAGCTTTTTTCCACCAATATATGCTAAAGTTGCAGTTATTGCAGCCAGTGGACAAACTCGAGGAATCCAGAAAGGCAATGGAGAAAGAGAGAGATCTGAAACATGCAGAGGCTGTTAAGGAACTTAATGCTGCGAAGTCAGAAATGGAACTGAAGTCGCATGAGCTTGACCAAAGGGAAAGGAAGGTTGAAGTTATGGTTGCAGAGGTAGCATTTGCTCCCCTCTTGATTATGATACCGGAATCAATTCACTTTCATATATAGCTCTTTTTAAAGAAAACCTTGATTGTTTCTCCCTTATTTTCATACTTAACTTTTCTTTTTTAATTATCTGAACCATTAATCAGGTATGCCTTTACTTTGAATGGGCCATTTATCAAAATTTGCACTGATTGGATAATCTTAGACCTTAGGTTGGAGGTTTTCTTTATGGACAGTGAAAGGAACTTTGGTTGGCCTTTTCGTTAATCATCCTTCTTTCTGCAAAAGTCCTCCAACAGAACAGGTGGGATTGTCCTGTGGGTGTACTTTTTTGGGGTGTGGCCCATCTAAGGAAGAGCCTGCCTGGCCAGCTGTTCATATTTGATACACTTTTGCCACACCTTTGAAATCAAGGTGCATAAATGGGATTTACTGTTGATGGCAGGGGGATGATATAAATATGAGAATTAGTTCAGTGAAAGAATCTGGAGTGGTGACGCGACAACAACTGGCTGATAAGTGTGAAGAAATAGTGGTAGAGGTTTGTTCACTTTGATGAGGAATGCTGCTTGGATGTGTACACGATATTGTCCTGTCATCTGGTGAGCCCCACCATACATTGTGGCCCAAAAGCCAATCCAATTGGGTGTTCACATGTTCTTCTCTCTCGTATGTCACAAAAAAGGGAAAGATAGGAACCAAGGGTATATGTGTGATACACTCACCCCCACATGTGCAGACGTTACTCCTCACAACCTATTTGTTCCTTACTTGAGAGATACACCACTCTAAGAAAACATGTGAGATTTCACCACAATGGGTACTCGTGTTGAAACTCCGGTGAGTCTACCACTAAGGCATGAGTAAGAACATGATGTTAAAGAGGTTTAGAAATAAATTGATATTTTTGTTTTATTTCATCTAGGTCCACATGACCTTATAAGTTGGATGGCAAATAAACATTACGATGGGCCTTACAAAAGTTTCAATGGTGATATTTTTGTTTTTCTTCATTTACAAAAACCTTATAAAGAGGTTGGGTGGCAAATAAACATCGATGGGCCTCAAGGAAAGTTTCAACAATGTACCTGCTTGGGCCTTGAACTTGCCCCTTTTGGGCTTATATCTTAACATGATATGGAAAAATGGATGGACGGTGTGGATAAGCCTATACACGGTGATGGTCCCTTCAGAGCTCTGGCCTGTGCCGCGCTTAGGACAATCAAGGGCAATACCCAAGCACCAAAATTCTAATATTTTATTTTGTTAATTGGTTTCAGTTGATTAAACTTATCCCTTTTCATGGATTGGAGCTGGTTATTTGTAATATATGAAGGGTTGACTAAACTAGTCTTTTCTTGGATTGAATCTGGTTGTTTGTAATATATGCAGGAAGGTTGAACAAGAGAAGATACTAAGTAGCCGATTCAAGGCAAGGCATAGACAACAGTTGAAGTTCCAGGTAATTTCTTTTGTATGGGTCCCAGTTTAAGGGGGAAGTGTTAGTTTGGAGGGTTAAAGTCAATATTTGGAATGGGCCACTTGGGTCATTTCCTCTTTTATTGAATTGAGTTGTTACTAATTTTGTGAATAGGATTCTTATCAAACAATTTTGTGAATTATTTTTTGAATGACTATCAGGTGCAAGATAAAAAATAATAATAATAATAATTTATCGGTATTTTTTTTTCTTTTACAGATATTTTAGCGACGGACCAAATCCGTCGCTAATTTCTTACCGTTGAATTTTCAACGACGAATATGAGGTCCGACGCGTACGCATATTAGCGACGGACCTTATCCGTCGCTAATGTTTTTAGTGACGACTATTTTTTTGAAAATTACCGACGAATGTTTTATTTTTTATGACAGATTTTATCCGTCGCTATGATGCGACGGACCTTATCCGTCGCAGATTAATCGACGGATATAATTCGTCGTAAAACCAAAAACGACCCAGTAAACAGCGACGGACTAAGCGACGGACGAAGTCCGTCGTTTTATTGGTTTTACGATGGATTTGGTCCGTCGCAAAACAACAATTTTGGCGTAGTGAACTGAGTGTATAAAACACATACATCATGATGGGCCCACAGAGCTTTGACACCAGCTATCTGGTTGTCTTTGGGTCACCAGCTACTGTCACCAACATGGTGTGGCCCTGACCGCAGGGCCCACCTTGATGTATATATTGTACATCCATGCTGTCCATACGTTTTCCCAGATCATTTTATAACAATATTCCAAAAATGAAGCAAATTCAGATCTCAGGTGGACCACACCACTTGAAATGGTGGTGATCGACTAGCAAAAACTTCCTGTGGGCCACAAAAGTTTGGAACATGCTGATATGTGTGTTTTTTTTCCCTTCATCTAGGTTCGTGTGACCTTATCAATAGGTTGGATGGAAAATAAAATATGCTGGGCATTATGGTGGGCCCTAGGAATCTTATACTAATGGGAGTTCAATCATCATAGTTTTCAATGGCATGATCCACCTAATATATGTATCCACTTCATTTTTGGGCTCACGTCATAAAAGCAGCTGACAAACCGTACTGACAGTATAGATATACAATACATCCATCAAGGTGGCCAAAAGGTAAGGGCAGCACCGTGTTGGATAAAACCGAGCCGCACCTAATCGTCTTGAGTTCCAGATACCGGGGCCTTTCATGTTAGTTGGAAACTCTTCCAATAAATTAGTTAGTTATTATTATATTCTCAATGCAAATTTGAACGAAACAATCAGGCTGGTCAAAGGATAGTCACGCAGCATGTGACACTTGCTAGGCATACCTTAGGAATTTGCACACATGGCAATCATTATTCAAACTCACACTACATGCAAGAAAACTAGCCTTTAGCGGCAGTCAAAACCTCCGGCAAAGCCTTTGCCCGCCGTCATGTAACAGCCGCTAAAGCCTACGTCAGTAAAGGCTTTACCAGCAGTCATGTTCCTTTACTGGCAATTGTGCTGGCCGCCGCTTCATGTGGGATTTATAAACAGATTGTACACCTTTCTAGCGGTACGTTGTGGTATTTGAATTTCCAATTGATACCACGTGCAAGCATACCAGATCTAAAGGACGAAAGGGCCCACGATAAGGAATGTACAGTAATCCAGTAAAACGTTACAGAGGAAAACACGGGTCCTGAAAACGTGTGCCCTTGGGAACTTCCCTTCAGGACAAGAACACCTATAAATACAAATTTTAGCATCTGCTTTAATAACAGCTAATTCCCAACACGCAGGGTGATGGAAAATGATTTTTTTTTTTTTTGCTAATCTCTCTATCCTATTGACGAGGAACTGTGTTGTAGATTTTCTAAAACTTGATCATCTGCAACATGGAGTGGAGGCTCAGACAAAATAAATTGAGTCACTCAGTACCCTCCAGATGATGGAATATATTAGTTTGGATGCAATATCAAATTGAATTGCAAACATTAGCCTGATAACATATGCATAACTTGTTAGAACTCTATGTAGTGGGCCTTACTGATCAACGGTCTAGATTGTCCTATCAGTTAGACTATGGGATTGAGTTAACCAGTGGGCCCCACTTCATGATGCACTGCGCAGTCTATCTGCGCAGCTTTGCGTACTAGGGCTGGAATGCTATAACTGTCTTACGCAGACATCAATTTGAGTTGAACTAGGATGCTGCAATGTGGAGCGTGGGAGAGAGAGTTGTGATGGGTTTCAAACTCTCTCTCCATAGACTCTATATAAGAGAGATGGGTCCCCGATCCTACACCATGGCAGAATTCGAGTCCCATCTTTTGAGTTGCAGAAAGGGTGTGAAGGAGAGGAAGATCTTAAGCTCTACAGGAATTCTGGTATTCTGGTATTCTTATCCGGCTTCCATGGTGGCGTCTCATGTAGGTACGCTATCTGAACCCCTGATCGCCATGTCCCATGCAGAAGAACCGTGGGCCTATTCTGCATATAGATTCAGTCTCACAGTTGGTATCAGAGCCAATGTGCATAGGAATGGATGATTGAATTCATCTATTTCAGATACAGATTCATTCAATTAATTAGGGATATTCGAATCCCTGAATCCAGAAATATTAAATTAGAGATTTTTCCCTGAATTCAAACACAAGAAAGATTAGGGATTTCAAATCTCAGATCTGGAATTTGGGGAATTTCGGTTTAGCCCTAAATCCAAATGCAAATTAGGGAACTTTCGAATCCCAAAGAGACTAATTAAGGATTTTCAATTCGGAATCCCCAAAATTAGAAATTAGGGATTCCGGACTTTGTTTTTCAAATCAGAAATTGCGATTTTCTTTTTTTATACAGCCATTGGAGATTATGATCCGGAATCGGACTATCAGGGATTTTGAATCCCCAAATTAGAAATTAGGGATTTGGGATTCGGAAACCCCAAATCAGTAAAATTTAGGATTTCGAATCCAGATCCCCAAATCCAGTGATTAACCGGGGATTACAAATCCATTCCCGGATCAGGGTTTCCATACCCATTCTATTGCACATCCAGCTTTTCCCTTTTCCTAAACCTGTGTTGTCTTCCCTTGATCTGGTGGACTGGCGGCCATTAACGAACCTCAGATATACAGATGAAGGTGATGGCTCACCACTTCCTTTCTTCCTCTTTCCGAAGCTGTTACCAGCATCTTGAGCTTCCACATTCATCAATGACAGTCGTGGCCACTGCCGCAACCACTGTTTTCGATGCCATTGACGGTAACAGGTTGCTATGACTGCGAGAAATCTAGCAGTCGAGAGGATCTCGATCCCGTTGCGAACAGGGAGAGCGGGTTGCCCTCTCTCTCTCTCTCTCTCTCTCTCTCTCTCTCTCTCTCTCTCTGAGAAATATTTGGGCAGAGGCTTGTAAAGAGGCTAGGGCGTAATGCCCTATTGAGAAACAAAATCAGGGATTTCTTCCGGTCGGGTAAGCAGACCCGATTTCTACCTATTTGGGTCCACCTCATGGACTCGTGTGTTGGGATCCGTTTTCTCTTGGTGCCTAAGCTAGATATGGCCCAGTTGCACCTAAGCCTTGTATCTGGTCATCAATTGGGTCGTATTGAAAGACTGAAGATAAGATCAGGCTGTGAGCATATAATGTTGGTACATTGAGGTGGACAATAGTACAAATGTACCTACCATCTTATGCATCGGATCTGTTGTATCCATCTGACACTGATCTACTCATTCACATTCCTAAACCCTGAAATGAGTTTTTTTTTTTTTCAAATCCGGGCTTTCCTTTAGGGGCCTATTTTGGATCCGTTAACCAGATCTGAGTCATTAGTTTAGATTAAAATGAGTGTGTAGTCTAGAAACATTCTCCCGATGGACAAATATTAGGGTAAGGAACTATCATCAAGTGTCAGATCTAACATGTCCATCTAATGGACACAAATGTCAGGATCTAAGCATTCAATTTTGTGGATCGTTCCATACCATTTATCCATCGTGTGAATACTATAGACTAGACTTATTATACTCATTGATAATGACCAGATAATGTAGAGTCTTGACTCGGCCCAACAGTAGGCCCACTACCCATCCTTAAAGGCCTTATGTAGACCATTGGATCATAGAGAGCGAAACATATCTGACAGTTTCTCTCTGAAGTTCATCTATTTTCCGATAGTCAATACCAACCATCTTGTGGGCCGTATCAGACTAATTAAGATATAATCCATTGACTCAGTCAATGAAAAAAGAAGAAGATATAATCCATTAAGAGGCAGGATTATAATCGGGATCCTAAGTCTATATTTGTAAGTTGGATTCAGTTGTGTTAGCCACCATAGTGACCTCAGTCAATGAAAATTCTACAAGTACAAACTTGTAACATTGGGATAAGGAGGATTGCATACAGTTGCGTTCACATCTTCATGCATACGGTAACGAAAACACAGACGATTACCGTTTGGCAGTCACGTGAACGGGTGAAGTAAATGGTGCTGGTGATGTAAAGTTGAAAGACTCATCTCACCCGCAGGTGTTGAGTGTCTCAGATTTACATGACTGACATCACTTGGCTTCATGTTCAGGAGGATCACTAGCATGTTATTATTACCGCCCAAAGGAGGAATGATGATGATGTAATAGATTCTCACCAAGATGTGATGGTTGGGCCCATCTTCATCTTGGATGATTCAGTTGATGCCTCCCTTAGCAACTGAATTAGTTATCTTTGCCTGATATTTGTTTACATTCATGAAATTGTTTTGTGAAATTATGAACTAATGTGAGTATATATGTATCTCTTTTATTTCAGTGTCAATTCCAACTAATCAAAATCAAGTACCTACCCTAAATGGATCCAATTACGCTCAATGGAAGAACGCCATTGAAGTTGTACTGGGTTGTCTTCAATTAGATCTGGCCCTGATAACATTAGAACCGCCAAAACCATCTGATGATGCCACTGAAGCTAAATATAATCTATGGGTTGCATGGTTTAGATAAAATGATACATGCCTGAAAGTAATTAAGTATTCGCTTTCTGAATCTATGAAGGGCGCCATGCATAAAACAGACAACGCCAAAACTTTCCTCATTGAAATGGGAAAATGATTCAAGAAATCTGATAAATCTGAAGTGGACATCCTTCTGAATAAATTGACTCGCTCATCCTATGATGGAAAAGGCAATATCTGTGAATACATTGTAGAGCAGATCGAAGTTATATCTAAGATTCGTGCTCTAGGGCTTGTACTCATTGATGATCAACTGGTTCATTTGATCATGAATAACCTACCTCCCCAATTTGGCACGTTCTTGATAAACTATAACACTCTGAAGGACATGTGGTCATTGGATGAACTTATCACCCAGTCGTCCAAGAAGAAGACAAGATCAGGCAAGTGGCCAAAGTTTAAAATGTTAATATGGTGACCTCCAGTCATGGACATGGGCAAGGGAATAAAGGTAAAAGGAAAAGGAAACAAAGTTCTAATAATGGATTCTCTGGTCCTCCAGCTGGAAATCATGAGAATCAATCTGAAAATGGATCTAAACGTAAACGGGTTAAAGGCAAACCGTGCTTCTTTCGTAAAAATGCGGGATATCTAAAGAAAGACTGCGAAGGGTTTAAGAATTGACTCATAAAGAAAGGTAATCATTCTGTTCTTGTCTGTTTTGAATCTAATTTAACCGATGCGTCAGCGGATTCCTGGTGGATGGACTCAGGAACTACTATTCACATATGCACTTCTATACAGGAATTACTATAGGCCAGGCCACCAACTGATGCGGAGCGCTCAGTATACGTAGGCAATGGTTTCAAGGTTGACATAGAGGCAATAGGATTCTATAGGCTTAAGTTGAAGTCTAGTCATTTTTTTGATATAGTAGATACATTCTGTGTGCCATCTATAAGGCACAATTTAGTTTCAATTTCCTATTTGGATAAGTTGGGATATTCATTCCACTTTGGAAATAAAAGTTTTAGTATTTATTTTAATTCGATTAAAGTTGGAACCGGCTCTATAGTAAACAATTTATACCAGTTAGACTCGATTGCCTCTCACATCTATAATGTTAATACCTTGCATAGAAATAAAGTGGGATCCAAGCGAAGACTAGACCATGAGAATTCCTCTATGTTGTGGCATAGGCGGCTATGCCATATATCTCGTGAGACATTAGACAGTCTTGTACAAGAAGGAATTTTGCATTCTCTAGACTTCTTTGACTATAAAGTATGCATTAATTGCATAAAAGTGAAACAGACTAGAACGAGAAAGAAAGGTGCAACCAAGAGTGTAGGTCTATTAGAGGTTATACATACAGATATCTGTGGACCATTCCCTATAGCCTCATGGAGTAGCCACAAATATTTTATTACCTTTATAGATGACTACTCTCGCTTCGGGTACATATACCTTATCAGTGAGAAATCAGATGCCGTGGATTCTTTTAAAATCTATGAGGCCGAGGTTGAAAATCAACTCGATAAGAGAATTAAAGTTGTCAGATCTGCCTGTGGTGGTGAATAGTATGATAGATATGTCGAATCAGGATGCAATCCAGGGTCATTCGCTAAATACTTGCAGGATTGTGGCATTGTCGCTCAATACACTATGCCTGGTACTCCAGAGCAGAATGGAGTGACTGAGAGACGTAATTGCACCCTTATGGATATGGTGTGAAGCATAGTCAGCAATTCGACATTGTCAGAATTTTTGTGAGGTGATGCAATCAAAACCGTAGTTCATATACTGAACAGGGTTCCCAACAAAGTAGTAAGCAAAACTCCTTTTGAGTTGGTCCGATATCTACATGTTTGGGGTTGTCCTGCTGAGGCCAAAATTTATAACCCGCATAAAAAGAAGCTTGATCCTAGAACCGTAAGTTGTTTCTTCATCGGATACCCAGAAAGATCAAAAGGTTATCGATTCTACTATCCTTCCCACTCTATAGGGATTGTTGAGACTAAGAATGCCAGATTCATTGAGGATACTGAAAATAGTGGAAGCACGAACATAAGAAATTTTGTATTTGAGGAACAAAGGACCGTTACTCCTGTCATAGTCAATCAGATCACGTGGATATTAATGATGGAGTTGATCTTGCAATCACTGCAGAACACCACGTAGAAGCTCATGTACAAACCACTGATGAGAAAAATTAAGATCCCACCCAACAAGCTAAACCATTAAGAAGATCTGAAAGAGAGAGAAGGCCTGTAAATCGAGACGATTACATCGTATACTTACAGGAGCAGGACTTTGACATAGAGGTGGAGAAGGATCCTGAATCCTTTACATAAGTCAAACAAAGTGCTGATCCTTCTCGTTGGTTTGATGCCATGAACGATGAGTTGAAATCTATGAGGGACAATAAAGTATGAGATCTTGTAGAGTTACCCACTGGAATAAGGCCGATTGGTTGTAAATGGATATTTAAAACCAAAATGGACTCCAAGGGTAACATCGAAAGATATAAAGCCAGACTTATTGCTAAGAGTTTTAATCAACGTCAGGGCATTGACTTTAAGGAAACCTTCTCACCAGTATCCAAGAAAGACTCGTTCAGGATCATAGTGGCTCTCGCAGCTCATATGGATTTAGAGTTACATCAGATGGATGTAAAGACTACATTTCTCATATGGCTATTGGCTCAGAACATTTGCAACCCGAAGGTTTTGTAGCTACTAGCTCAGAACATTTGGTTTGCAAACTTAAGAAGTCCATCTATCGCTTGAAATAGGCATTGCGACAGTGGTACCTTAAGTTTCATGAAGTAATTTCCTCATATGGCTTTGTAGAAAACACTGCAGATGAATGCATCTACATTAAAACCAGTGGGAGTAAGTTCGTTATGATGATTTTGTATGTTGATGACATTCTGTTGGGTAGCAGTGATACTAGGATGTTGAGCGACACTAAGAAATTTTTATCTCAAAGATTTGAAATGAAAGACCTTGGTGAAGCTTCTTACGTCATCTGCATTGAGATTCGCCATGACAGAACACTTGGACTGCTTAACCTATCACAGAGGGCCTATATCACTAGGGTACTCTAAATGTGTGGCTTGTAAAATTGCGCTTCAGGAAAGTCACCCATTGTGAAGGGCGACAAATTTGATCTTCAGTGTCCAAAGAATGATTTGGAAAAGAATCGAATGAAAGAATTTTCGTACGCATCAGTAGTAGGGAGCATCATGTATGCTCAAGTCTATATGCAACCGGACATTGCCTTTGTCACTGGAATGTTGGGAAGATATCTATCTAATTCAGGAATGCAACATTAGATAGCTGCATAGAAAGTTTGCGGTATCTTCAGAAGACGAAATACTTCAGACTCACATACAGAAGATCTGATTAGTTGGAGTTGATCGGATATTCAGATGCAGACTTCGCAGGTTGCGTTGATACTAAGAAGTCTACTTTAGGATACATCTTCATGATGGTAGGAGGAGCTGTGTCATGGAAAAGCGTGAAACATTCTACTACAGCCTCATCCGCTATGGAAGCTGAATTTATTGCCTGCCATGAAGCATCTAATCAGGCACTATGGTTACAGAGTTTCTTCTCAGGTTTGCGGGTACTGGAGCATATCCCGAAATCATTGAGAATATTTTGCGATAATTCGGTATTTCCTTCTCTAGTAACAACAAGCATTCGTCAAGGTCGAGGCACATCGACATCAAGTATCTTGTTGTAAAGGAAAGGGTTCAGAATCATCAAGCGTCCATGGAATTCATTGGCACTAAGCAGATGATTGCAGATCCGCTCACTAAAGGGCTCCCAATCACGCCATTTCAGGAGCATGTAACATCCATGGGAGTCATTGATCCCACAGATGTTTTCAATTAGTAGGAGTTGAGCGTACGTTGATTTTCACAGACACTTAGAGATCTTGTTTTATACATTTTTTTTTTAACAAAGCTTTTTTTTTTCCATTAAAGAACAAGATTTACAACCACTTAGGAGAAACCCTATAAAAAGGAAGGGGACCACTCCTATCATATGAGACTACACTGCTTACGAGAAACATACGAACAACCGACCTAGGAAACGCCAAAAAACACAGAAAAGGCTAGCCAAACCATCAGAAATGTCGTAAGTTTTCGAGACCCGCCTGATCGAGAAGAAGAGAGCCCCGAACCTTTCCTGGAAGTGCATTCTTGGAGACAAAAAAATAATTAGGATTACCCTCACTGGCTAATCTAGCCAACTCATCAGCCACTGAGTTACCTTCTCTAAAGATGTGGCTGAAAGATAGGTTGAGGGAACTGTGGAGCCCCTGAATTGCACCTATCTTATACCAAATGTTCCAAGGAACTGAATCATACCTGTCCGCGGCCGCCTTGGCAATTGTTAAAGAATCTGATTCGACAATGATGTTGCGGAGGCCCAACTTGGTGCAGATTGTGATGCCATCTAACATAGCTTGGGCTTCAACAATTGTGTTTGAGGTGTGACCGTAGTTGCGATGGAATGCAAAGATCATATTGCCATGGTGATCCCTACAAACCCCTCCACCACCACTCGGGCCAGGGTTCCCCCTAGAGGAACCATCAACATTCAACTTTAGGAAGCCCCTAGCAGGTTTAAGCCAAGTAACTATGGAGTGGTTTCTTGGAAGAGGAGACTCTACGTAGGGAATATTGAGGAGTTGAAGTGTGATGGAATAAACCAGGGAATTCCGATCCTCACCCGGGAAAGTGCAAGCTAAATCATGCAGCCAATGAGCAACTTTGAATATAATCCGGAGGCAGACATCACACGACCTTCAAAACGAGTTTGATTCCTACTGAGCTAAATTTCCCATCTGATCACACTGGGAACAAGACCATGAGGCGACACACTCTGGTTTTCCTGCTAGCTTTGGAGATCCAAAGGTTAAAGCGCTGAAGAACAGACTGATACGGGAGGTAGTTGACACCAAAGATCTTACTAAAATGGTCCCAGACCGAGACTCCTATGTTACCTTGGCTGAACAGGTGGTCTCGGTCCTCCTCCCCACCGAGATTTGGAACAGTGACAGCCGTACTCTGCTCGGAATCAGAAGAAACAATACGACGGACATCCAACTGGCGAGGAGCACTCTGCATGTGAGCATCAGAGGAGCTTCCAACGTGCATCAGAGGACTGTTCCGATGAGCATGGTGTTGATCGAACGGAGGAACTGGAGAATCAGGCAAAAACGGGGCCTGCACTGGGGCAGAATTCTGATCGACAGAGAGGTCCTGCGCAGGAGTAGAATTATGCTCGTCTGAGAGAGCCTGTCTGCAACATTCACAGCGAGAGGCCATCAAAATTTCGAGCTTCTGGAGAGATTTGTCTACTGGGATGGCATTTTTAAAGATCTTCCAAACAAAAACGCTCATCTTAGGAGGGAGAGCCTTAAACCAAACCCATATAGGCCACCCCAGAAGAGGAAGGTGGGGACTGACTTCATTCCATGCTAACTTAACTGTGAACTTACCAGAGGAGAGAGGTCCCAAATCATTCGGTCTTTCCTGTTGGAAAGCTGAGGAGGAGAAACAGTTATTGAACTCATTGCTTGAGGGGAAATAATGGGACTGATTTCAGACAGTTTGTTTGGATGATTTTGATACAGTTTGTTTGGATGATTTTGATATAAAGCTTTATTTCTACTTCTCTATATATATGCACAAATTTTGAGTAACTAGAACTCCAGTCCTGTCTCGTTGGAGACAGGTAAAAGCTTCAGGACCTCTTAAGGACATGCACATATTATCACACCAAAGTATATAATCCTTATACCACATTGCCTAGTTCCTGATCTATGTCGTTAAGATTAAAAGTATTTGTGATCGCGCTTAGACTCACTTCATCTAAATTAAATGTTATGATGACTACCGCGTTTCGATACTGACTGTCTTGATGGACCAGATTGAATAACATTACTCATACTGTCCAACTATTTCATTGGTTAACCATTTGGATATTTTCTTAAAAATCAAAACTTAATTTTCAACATTATTCTATATGACAATCATTGAAGTTGCTCAATGAGGCCCAAGTGGGAGAATGTAAGAACTCTATATAGTGGGCCTTACTAATCAACGGTCTAGATTATCTTATCAGTTGGACTATGGGATTGAGTTAACCAGCGTGCCCCACTTCATGTGATGCACTGCGCAGTCTATCTGCGCAGCTTTGCATACTAGGGCTGGAATGCTATAGCTGTCTTACGCAGACAACAATTTGAGTTGAACTAGGATGCTGCAATGTGGATCGTGGGAGAGAGAGTTGTGATGGGTTTCAAACTCTCTCTCCACAGACTCTATATAAGAGAGCTGGGTCCCCAATCCTACACCACGGCAGAATTCGAGTCCCATCTTTTGAGTTGCAGAAAGGGTGTGAAGGAGAGGAAGATCCTAAGCTCAACAGGAATTCTGGTATTCTGGTATTCTTATCTGGCTTCCATGGTGGCATCTCATCTAGGTACGCTATCTGAACCCCTGATCGCCATGTCCCATGCACAGACAGAACCGTGGGCCTATTCGGCATATAGATTCAGTCTCACATAACCAAATTGTGATTTCCTTCGTTAGCAATCATATCGATCTAGCTCCCATTCATCCATGCCTAAACCTGCAAAACAAAATAGCAAAAAGAAATTAATTGGTATTAGAGTTAGGGATTGGAATTCAACTCAATATTGCATCGAAATACATATTAAAGCTACAAGTTCAGTACAAATGAGTCTGATGAACATACACATTAAGAAGTTTATAACTTTTTTGGGATGACAGTGTATCAGACAATGTTATTCCCATCCCAACTGGAGTAATTCCATCACAGCAGCATATAAGATTCAAAGTTCTTATTGGTTTATTTAGCAACCACATTACCCTTGTGGGGATGAACTAACATGTTTAGGGAGACTAGCAACCCAAATCTGGCACATGTGTGGAATGCTAGTTCATTTATCAGGTAGGTCCCACTATATCATCCCTTGGCCCAAAAAGTTGGTGGGCTAAATGGCTACAATGAATTAGACTAGTGGTCTTTCTTTTCAAGCATATGAGGACCACTTGAAGAGTACACTAATCTGATTTTTGGGCTCACAGCATGTACATTGAGGCCCCACCTGATGAACGAACAGGATCTTCACACAAACAAGCATGAATAATCGTTTAAATACATCCTCATGCAAAACATTACGACTGTAATTCTCAATCCAAACAGGCCTTGACATCTCTTCTATTCAAAGATGGAGTTGCTATACAATCATGTATAACACAACACTCCATCTTAAATAAAAGAGGATGGCAATGTGTGTAGAGAAAAAATGGAAACACTTCCTTTAATCACTTCTAACAGAATTTCATGACCTGGTGCTCAGAGACATGATGGGCGGGAGTCGACGAGAACCAACGGATGTTCTCCTTCTTGTTACTGTGGATCTCCTCCAAGCAGATCAAACAACCCATTAGTTCATGACATTCAATTCAGAAGATAGTGATAAGTAAGTATAACAAGCAAACAAGAAAAAAGATAGAGACAAACTTAGTTGAATCTGCCCACCTTGTCCACTAACCATATCAATAATTTTGATGTAAGATCCCTCTTGCACTCGCTCATATACCTGGAGAAGAAGCAAGCATAAATTGATATAGACCTAATTACATCCAAATTCATGAAACCAAATCTTGTAAGAACAGTTATAGTATAGGTTTGATCAAGTACCTTTTCATAATTGGCTAGGTGTGCTTTGAAATCTCGTTGTCCAGCTTGAAAATCTGGCCTGGAAAATAGCACCAACCACTGTGTTCCCCATTTTACATGAAGATAAAAAGCTATAATGGCTGCCAGGTGCAAAAGATAAATGATGACAACTCACTCTTCTGCATAGTCTGGACTCTGTTGAATCTTGAGACGAATATTTTCTCAATAATGCTCTCATCATTGCGCACTGTTTCCAAAAATATCATCTGCAAGGAACACATTTAACAAGCAAGAGTTAGAACTCCACATTGAAATACTTAGAATCTGTTTTCCAAGATCTCAGCCAAATTATGAAATTATCCACCAATGATGCTGAGATACTATAGTAACAAACGAGACAACAGCAACAGCCTTCGTGGAAATTTTCCATGAACAGAAGAGGCATAGACCTCTCCCAAGTGAGACCAGAGGTGAAGAACGGATGGCTGGAATGGGTTATTCTCTAGCAAAGGAGACGAAAATGCTACCGAATTGGATTGGAAGTGAAGAAAAAATAGGGACACGAAGGAGCCATTTCAAGGTCATTTCAAAAGGCTCATCTCCCTCCATGTCTCCAACCTTGCCTTCGATGCCCAATTGGAAGGTTTGAGAAGAATTTTTAGCAGGATTGGTGTTGTGAAAGACTTGTATATCCTGTATTAGCAATGAACAAGTCCTTGCTTCTTGCGCTGATTGCATGTCACCATTTGCAGTTACTCCGCCATATCTATTTGACGACACTACAAAAAAAATGGGTAATAGGGGCGTTTTTAGCACAGGCGGCCACAAAAAACCGCCACTGTAGATGAAATGAGGGACGTTTATATGTGGCCGCCCGTGTACAAACCGGGCCACCGCCGCTGTTTTTTTTTTCTTTTTTTTTTAAATAAAACCCCCAAATTACACCCTATCCCTCGCGGCGCCCTATCCCCAAATGTCCAAAACCCTACGCGCGCCTATCCCAAATCCATCCCGCCTCTTCTTCTCCCACCTCTTTTCTACCAAAACCCATCCTCAAAACCCTTTTCCCCCTCTCACTCTCCACATCTCCCTCTCCTTCTGTCTCTCTCGATCTCCCTCTCCCTCCAAGTGCGCCCCAAAATCCTCCTCTCCCTCTATCTCTCGCGATGTCCTCGTCTCTCTCGATCTGCATCTCTGTCTTCCTCTAGATCTCCTTATCTCTCTCGATTTATCTCTCCCTCTACAGCAACGACGCATCGTCTCCAGCAACGGCGCATACTCTCTAGCATCATCTTCACCACTCTAAGTGCGGCCAGCAGCCCCCGTCCTTCACCTCGTCCTCAGCCATTTCTGGTAAACAATGGGACTAATGATCTAGATGGTCTGGGTTTTTATAGATGTATGCCATTTATACAATGGATGCAGATATAGAATAGTCTGGTCATTCATCATTTGTTGTGAATGTTTAAGCTGTGCACAACATGTGCTTGATGAAATGTCTTCGTTTTAACAATTTTTATGTTTTTTTTTCTCACAACGATCTTCAACTTGAGGCCAACCTTTTCAACAGCCAAGATGGCATACACGCATAATAGGTTGGCCATGGGCAACTAAATGGATAGCAACCTTTTCGGCCATTGAGGTTGATCAAAATAGCTCCATCTCTGGTCTTTACTCATGATGGGACAGATGAACTTAGATAAAAATTCCAAGTAAGAAAATTAGGATCGAAGGATTCTTGTTTTAAATGTAGGTGCCACTCTTCTTGTTTGGAAATTGTTTGATATTTTCAGGATCAGTTAAAGAGAACTTCTATTGTATGAGTTAGGAAAATAAGAGATTTTGAAAAGATGTTCTGCTTTAAGGGTGTAAGCTTCTGAGTGAAGCTAACTCCATTGCTGATAAGAAGTCATCTCTTGGAATAGCCTGTCTATTTTGTTATCCATGACCCAAATTTGGAATAGGGTCTGTTTGGATTGGTGGAAAATGGGATACAACAACAGAGGAAAGAATACTGTCACCTGATGTGATGGTTCCAGTGGTTTCCGAAAATCAGTTTTCTTTTCCTACGACTTCCTCAGTAAGGGATCATTTCCTTTTCCTCTCCATGGTAATGTGAAATGGAATTTTTTATCTTTTGCCAATAAAGCAGTCTTTATGTAATAAAAAAGATGAAGTTAGTAGATGGGTTCTCTCAAGTTCTCTTCATCTCTATGTATCATGCTTGGTGTGTATTAACAAGTATAAAAATGACTGTACATTGGATGGTCACGATTGTCCATTAATTTCAATCTCCACACCATGGTCCACTCACATAGGAGCCCCTCAGGCCTCTGTTGTAGATGGAGCATAAGCCAAAAATCACACTGATTGGATGATCTTGACCATCTGACCTCAGCCAATTAGATGGTTATGATCATTCAATAAGTTAAAATCATCGGGATATGATCCATCCACATTGGGGCCACGTGTACTATCTATCCAATCACTACCATTTAAGAAACCAATATAAAGTCATATATTAATCTATAGCCCTTAATTTAAAAGATTAGAAAGGTACACTTACATTTTGAGTAAACTCCATTTTCTTATAGTCATCCCAATTCAAGTACTCTTCTTTTCCTTTCACATTTCTTATACTTTCATGCTCTGACTGTTTCAAAAAAAAAAAAAAAAAGGGTTTCTTTCATTTTCGTTGTCTTTTCTTTTTATAAAAAATTTCAAAGAAGGCCGTTGAATTTCAGCTTTTTTATATGGAGCTTGAAATGGCTAAAAGGGGAGGAGAGAGAAAGATGGTGTCTACCCTCAGTGGTTGCAGAGCAGCTGGTGATTGACCCAAGAAGAGAACTGCCAATGCCATGAGGAGGGAGGTGGTTTCATACCCACCCATCAAAGAATCCAGTACAAAGCTCACTCGTTCATCCTCGGACAGGCTATTTGCTGATAGGAGTATTTCAAGGAAATCACTTTTCTTATTACCAGAAGAGTTCTCTCCCTTTGATCTTCTCTCTTCAACTATTGCTTTCACTGTAGAAGATATTCTTGCTCTAGCCTGCATACACACACAGAGTCAGTCAAAAGTTTTGGTTAGAAAGTAAAAGGAGCAAATATCTAATTTGAAATGACACCAATGGTGGTAGTTCACTAACTGTCTCAAAATGGTGGTGATCCATGCACCCTACACATGTGATGCATGTATCAGAATCAGGATCTTTCAAATTAAGTGGCACTTTTTGGGATAGACAACAACCTCAATATCAGACTAATCTGATGGTTCGGATCATTTGGGCAACATGATTTTGGACTCTCAATCAACCATAATATGCCCATGGATTTCCTTACATATATGCCTAGTGTGGATAATTCACCACCTTAAAAAATGGTGGTAAACTACAACCTTAGTCTTGTCAAATGATAAAGGAAAATGGAAGAGAGATGTTTACAACCCTGTGCCTTTCTTGCAAACACCCCATCTTTCTATTTATTGATAGTAGAGTAGTGCACTATAGGTACTGTAATAGTACCAAAACTAGAAGAAAATGGTGTGTGCATCAAAAAGATGGGTGTAAACGACACTTACCTAAGAAAATGGTATCTATGCATGAAAAGGGTCTGAAATATTTCTACTGAAATATGATTAGAAGTACCTGAACAGCTCTTGCATATGGAGTGCCTAGAATATATAGTGGAAAGGAGATGAGTCCTTTCATGAAAGTGAGGAAATCTTCTAGTATTTTTGAAGTTTGTGGCTTTCTGGTGTCAACCCAAGAACTTGTTTTACTATCACATTGAATGTGAACTGAAGAAAGGAACCAAAAATTAAAAAAAATAAAATAAATCAGTGACTTGAATTTTATTATAATCACATAAGAGTAGAGGAATTGTACATCCACCCCCAAAAGTTGATAGCTCACCCCAATATGAATCATTTGATCACATAAGGTTTTGGAAAATGGGATGTACACACCATGCTTCTGATATATATACAAATATCCTTTTTCTATTTTTGGCATATGAGTAGTAGGACTAACTACCATTCTTATACCATAAGCATGAGAATAGTAATTTGGCCATTATAAGTTTTGGAACATGACATGCACACCCTATGTTTCTGATATATATACAACCTAATTCTACTTTTGTATATGAATAGTACAGATTTGTACTACTCTTATACCTAAAGTACAAAAATGGTGTTTTCATTCAAAAGGAGTGTGAACATCAGTTCCCTATTTTCTTTGGTTTGAGTGGCTCTAACAATCTGGTATCAAAATTAATATTCGTGGTTGGGACACTCAATTTTAGGGGGTGGAAATATCAATGTCATATTGAAAGAATAAAAAATCTTATTTATAATCATGTCTTTAATGATATTTTATACTCTCTCTCTCTCTCTCTCTCTCTCTCTCTCTCTCTCTCTCTCTCTCTCTCTCATACCTTTCTAGCTTCTTCACAGAAGATAACTTCTTTTTTGTCTTTCCATGCATCCATTATCTGGATTGCTATTCTTTCTATATCATTGAGGCACTCAGGCTTTCATTTTGTGGTGCTGACTTGTGTCAGTGCCAAGCTTCTCAGCCTCTTGTGTGTGTCTCCAACAACTATAAGCACGGAGGATGTTCCTAATATCCCATGGACGGGCTTTGGATAGCTGCATTGGAATGGCTTCTCTTCATTTTGGAGTATGAAATTGTTCAGCTCCTGGTCACATGAGACAACAGTTGGGGAACAGAACAGATGAGATTTGAACACTTTTCCATACCTGCAAAACCAAAAATCCTTCTATCTATCAGCTTTTTACCCATACATGTTTTGTTCTTTATGTTAGCACTCAAAACCACGGCAAAGATATTAAAAAATACACACACACACATGACAGATATATAGATTTATAGATTTATAAAATAGACCCATATCTAGTATTGGAATTTTTGAAAATTTTCATACAACATGCTTAAAATCAAAACCCCATATTGAGAAAAATCATGAAAATAAAGCCCATATAAAAGGAAGAAAAAAAAGGCATCTAATTCGTTCCAAGTGTCATTGTTCCAGTGGAAGACATGGACCATTCTCTTTCTTTCAATTAAAAAAGAATAACACACATGCACATGTTGATGGAAGAAACCCATATCTATTGTAGCTTCTCTTTCTTCTTTAGCTTTGCACACTACATGCATAGAAATAAGAGCCCAAAATAAGAAAATATTAATAAGAAGAAAGCCCATATAAAAAAATGAATCAAACTTACCAGAAAAATCACTTTTGTAAAGACAGACTTATGAAATTCTTAGTACTTACATGTTGAAAACTAACAATTCCATAACAAGAAAAACTGTCCAAAAAGATAAATCATGTTTTTTAAATAAAAAAAAAAAGAAAAAAAGAAAAAGAAAAAAGAGAGAGCCAATTCATTTGAAAAAGGTAAGATTTCTAGAGATGGGAATCCAAGATAGAGAGAGAGAAGCTGGTAGAAGTCATGCAAATAGCATGATGATAGTAGCATTACAACCAAAATGCCAAATTTAAAAACAAACAAAAACAAAATGCATGTATATGAATGTGTGTGTGGATGTAGGAATATATGAAACACTACAACAAAAAGGGGATTAGTCAGCACTTTTGGAGTCGCATTGTACTGGCGCTAAGCAAAATAGGGCGCTGCTAAATGAGGTGTATAAATACAAAAAAAGGGGGTGCGTTTGAGTAGTTTTAATCACAGTCAGTTTCAGAGCATTATTGGTAGCTGATTTATGTTTTGCTGCTACTCAGCGGTTGATTGATTATATAGCTTCATGGTTGTTTGAGTAGTTTTGTTCTATGATTAACTCATTTGAACATTCTGGATTTATAGTTTTAACGGTTAATTGATTTGTGATGTGCATTTTGTTTATTCATGTTTCAAAATGACTTTTTATTGCAGAACAAAAATACTATTCAAAACTAGATAGCGACATGAACTTGTTGGGGTTATGATTCTATATGATGACTTCATGCTATCAATCTTTCTTTTGCCATTGCCAACTTCGCAATTGTTGAGTTTTCATCATTTTATATCAAGATTAATACTCCAATCATTCATATTTGAGTCAGTAATGTTCCATCAGTTTCTGTTCTTCATTGAAATGCCAATGTTTGTGTAAGAGAAACAAGAAATTGTCATCGAAAAAGTTGTTCAAAATAAACACAAATGTGTCACAATTGTGAAAGATCTCATACTTGGAACTATCATTTAGTGTTGTTTATGCAATAGATGAGGAAATTTACAAAGACCTTTGGAGTCTATGCTTTGGTTTGTATGGTTTGATCCATTTTTGGTTTCAGGACATCAATTTTCAGTATTGGGTCGATTTCTGTAGAAATGTTTGCCTTTTGTGATTTTCGATGCTCATATAATTGTAGTGGAGTAAAATTCTTCCAAGAAACATTCCACTGGTGTGCAAGACTTATCCTGGTTATGACATTCTTGAAGTAATTCAACAAGAGAGGTACTTGTGTTCTCAGTACTTTTAGTTGTGCAGATTAAACATTTCTCCAATATTTTGGCTAGGGTTACTTAATATATCTTGGCTAAAACCATTCTGTGTGGATTGAAGAGGTGATGGGATGTCTTGTTTCCCCTTTCCAAGCACATTTATTTAAGAGAAATTCTTAGATGACTTGTTGCTAATAAAAGTATTGACTCTCAATTGAAATGATGAGCCAAACCTCATCACTACAAGAAAAATGGCTATTAGGGGTGTTTTTAGCACAGGTGGCCACAAAAACTGCCACTGTAGATGAAATGAGGGGCGTTTTTATGTGGCCGCTCGTGTACAAAACAGGCCACCGTCGGTGTTTTTGGATTGTTGCAAAAGAAGGCTGCAAAAGAGAGTTTTATTTTATTTTTTAATTTTTATTTTCAAGTGGTTTGATTTGGGTTTTCTCTAAAACAGAGGCCCTTTGTCTATTTTATCAGTTAAATGATTGTTAGGCCATGTTATATCCATGATAGGTCTGCAGTTAAATAGGGGAATGATCACATAGCTGTTAGGGGCTCACAGTGATGCGTGAGTGCCATCTAACCTATCCATTATATGCATGACCCAAAAATCTAGCCTGATCCACAACTAAGGTGGGCCACACAAAGGGAACAATGGAGGACATTTGAGGGGGAGAGACACCATACAAAGTTCCAGATGGAATGTGGGGTCCACCATGTTGTGAAAGCAAGCCAGTTGAGAGAGTAGATGAGCCTTCCCCTGTTTACGGTAAGGGGAAGCGAGTGGCTAAACCCCAAGCTGGCGATGATTATAGACAGATCTAGGGGTCAGGTCCTGATGAAGATAACAGAAAAGAGATGTATGACTTGGAAATTGTCGTCACAATGTTCCTGCAAATTTAGTGCTGAGATGGCTCTGGTCTTCTGGAAGTAGTCTTCCAACTTGAAATCCGCAATTCTGACTTGGAAATTGTCGTCAAGCAGTATATTACCGGGTTTTATATCTCTGTGTATAATGCAGACATGGAATTCCTCGTGCAGATATGCAAGGCCCCGAGCCACACCAATGATTATATCGAATCGTTGTTCCAGTTGAGGGACCCATGCCTATTGCCTGTGAGGAATCCCGCAGAATTGTATTTAGCCCAAAGCAAAGAAACAAAAAATATAATGCATTACCATATTCATCATGAGATACCAACTTATGTACCTATCATTGCAGTTTATCTTGGGTTAAATAAAGTTTTATTGCATTAGTGCTATCAGTAATCAGCCAGCATGGATTGGTGCTGCTGTTGTATAACTTGTATTGATTATTAGGATTTGAGGGAGTGCTTTGTTATGTAAATTGCATTCGAATTTTTTCCTGGTAACATCATGGAAAAACCGTCACACTTAAGTGTGCGGAATTTAGTTGTATTACATAAATAAAGTGACAGGGCCTTCTTTCGTACTAAAAATTATATCATTTACAAGTATGAAATGAAAAATTCAGTTGGACTCCTTTCACAAGGCTGTGGGTGGGTCATTGAGAAGAAATTTCTACATGTAAGTTTTTTGTATCTTGTTTCTATGTGTAATCCCACTGCCTACTTGACACCCAAGCTATGCGTTCTATTGTATTCCTTCTAAATTAACAGTGAGTTAGAAATTATGATGTTCTCTACATGGTTTTCAGCTTTGGAAGTGATATTTCAAGATCAATGCAATAGATGAATTTCTTTAAAACATTTGCAAAGGCTTCAACTACAGCAAAACACAGGGAGGATTCGTAGCTGCAAATTCTCCAAGATGGAAGAGGATACTTCTTCGAATCTTCTCTGAGCGAAAAGGGCGTCAAGGTGAGTTGTGTCATTTTCTTTTCTTTTACATTGTTAGGCATTGACCGATATTCACATAGGTCTTTTCTTTTACATTGCTAGGATTTTATTGCAAGTCAGTGCATACTCATTCTTTTACCCCCCAATGCCACCCACATGTAAGAACCTTTTTACTGGTTTTTTCCTCCTTCAGTCATGTTATTGTCTTCTATTTTTTGATTTTTTCTTTTCTTTTCTTTTGCAATGTAGAAATTTGGCATTTAATCAAATCAGCCAGAACATCCCATCGTCCTTGGCTTGTATGAAATATCTCTGCTCCCTGTGAGTTTCTTGTTGAGTAAGAACTCAAAAAGGTTTTGGTTTATGAATATGGGACAGATTTTCATGAATCACATTTTATCTTAATGCAGGAATCTTAGCCACAATTCCCTATCTGGGCCCATTGGAAACATATTTACATATCTACTAAATTTAAAACAATTGTAAGATTTGAAACAATACTTTTGATATGCAGAAAGTAGATGAGAATTTAGATATCTATATATAATTTGTTTGGTCTCGATTTTGAGTACTTATTTTTCTTAGAATCAGAATTTATCCATTGAATTTGACCCAAATTTCATTGTTTAAATATCATTTCATGGATCTATCTTACAACAATTTCAGTGGAGATTTGCCAGTCTCATTCAGTAATTTGACCAATCTTAACATTCTGTAAGCATGACAATAGACCTACACTTGTTCTAATCATGTGTAATTGTTCTGCATTCGTCTCCTTTGTTAATACTTCTATAATTTCTCCAACAGTCACTTACAGAACAACCAATTCACTGGATCGGAACTACTTCCTGGATAAAGCTCCCACTATCTGATCTATATGTCTCAAACTCAAGTGTCTTCCTAGCAAGTCTTTATACATGTTTTATTTTTGTAATCTTATTCCAGTTCTGATTCAACTACTTTTATTTGTCAGTAACATCCAAAACAACCACTTTAGTAGTGTTATCCCAAAGCATTTTGAAACAATTCCAATTCTCAAGTATCTACTGCCCATATATTCTTTTATACACACAAAATGTTTTCAATGGATTTCACAGCCTACTAATTTCTCTATTCCTTGACAGTATTGAGGGAAATGTGTTTGTGACTGGGGTTGTGCATTCTCTTTCCCCTTATAACCCTCACCACAACAAGTCAATTGGTCTGAGTGAAAGTAATACCCTAACAACCAAGTCAAGTGCCCTCAAGAACTATACCTCTCTCAAAGCGGATATCCATAATCACAAGCAGCTGGGACCTGGAACAATAACTTATACAGTTGGTGCAGCAGTATTTGTAGTAAGCTGTGTTGTGGCCCTTGTTTCAATCCACATTCGTATCTCACATAAACGTAAGCTTAAGAGATTGGAGATTATCCACTGCACTTCACATCGTCTTCCGATCAGTACACCAATCAGAGGTAGCATTTTCCCCTCAGAACTCTATCTTCTAAATAAGAAACTAATTTCTATTTGAATAGGCTTTACTCTATAGATTTTCTCTTTCCGTTCTTTGTAGCTAAGTACTTTTTTTTCTCTTTCCATTCTTTTTTCAGGTATTTGCACTTCTAAATAAGAAACTAATTTCAATTTGCTTACAATTTGTATTGAGGGACTAGTCTCCAAATTTAAATTTGTTTCTTTTAAGTTGGGACTTGAAATGAACATCACCAAATCTTCACTGATTGTTTCACTTGTGCACCCGAACACAGACTATATATGAGCTTTGCTATAAGCCCATACACACATGCCGACCCGACCCACGATTGTGGATGGTCTGTGATGTAGAACGTGTCATAGATACGTTCCTAGCATGGTTGGGCCAAAAGAAGATGGACCGTAAATTGACCATAACTTTTGATCCGGGTATCGTTACGGGGAGCACAACCTATCAATCTTTACTGAAATGGGCCATCCGAGGTGAATCGACCCACAACGTGGGTCGCGTCTGTCCGTTTCGTCAGAAAACGCGCGCTTTCAGCTCAAAAACGAATTTTTAGGAAGATTTTACTATTTTTAGTAATTCCGAATTTTTGATATTTTTTAGAGTTTTAGATTTTCTTTCCTTATAGAAATAAGTTTTAGTTATACTAGGACTCTTCTAGAGAAAGTTTATTTGTAATTTTTATTTTTAGAAATTAGGCTTTAGAAGAGTTGTATTAGAATTATGATTTTTATTAGAGTTAGAATTTTGCTATTTTTGGTAATTACGAATTTTAGTTTATTTTTTTTTTATTAATAGTGTAAGGAGACACATTAGAAGAGGATCAATAATTATTAATCTATTTCGAATTTATTTAGAATTTATTTCTATCTTCTGCTCTCTTTTCTCGTGGATTCGAGAAGTCTCTGTGAGGAGTCCAGAGAAGTTCCGTGGATTCGGAATATTTATCCTCTTGAGGAAGACGGTGCTCGACCTCACGTCCTCCCCTGCGTCAGTTTGGTATCAAAGCGAGGTTTCTCCTCGGGTCGATGGCTTCTAACGACGGGTTGGGCAACAATCCCATGGGCGGTGCTCCAGGGAATTTACCTTTAACGGCGGCAACTTTTGAAGTAGCTCAACAAGAGAATCGGCAAGCCATGCAAAGGCTGCAGGCTTCCATCGACGGCATAGCGGATCTCTTGGCGGAAAACCTAAGGCAACTCCGTGTTCATGGTGGTGATCCACCACCAGCAATTGCTGGAATTCGTAATTATACTGATCGTAGGGCGATGCTATCAATGAACCACAGGATGGTTCAAGAATTCAAGATGAAAGTCGATCTTCCTAGTTTTAATGGTCAACTCTACTTCAAGGACTTCCTTGATTGGTTGCTTGAAGTCGAACGTTTCTTCGACTACATGAACATCGTAGAAGAAAAGAAAGTTAAACTCGTGGCATACAAGTTAACGGGCAGAGCCTCAGATTGGTGGGAACAACTTCAACACGAGCGGGTGAGACAGATGAAGACACCAATCCGCACGTGGTCGCGGATGAAGAAGTTATTGTGCATGCGATTCCTCCCTCGAGATTACGATCAGGTATTATTCCAACAAAACCAAAATTATTATCAGGATAGTCGATCAGTAAAAGGTTATGCAGAAAAATCCTATTATTGGTCCTCGAGAAACGACTTCATCAAAACAGAGTTGCAACAGACCACAGGATTCATCAGTGGCGAACATGTGACCTCTATAGGAATGGAGAACCAACCCAACACTTCTAAAGTGGAGGAGCAATATCTCATCACTGAACAGGCCTTTGTTAAACAATATGAGGAAACGGAAAATATATATCCATTAGTTGAAAAGAAAAAATATGTGGAGCCTGTGAATATCTTAGAGGATTTGGAACCAGTATCGCAGGAGTTCAAGAGGGTTGTGCTCGATGAACTCCCTAATAAATTACCTCCCGTACGAGATATACAAAATCACATTGATCCCATCTCAGGGGCAAGTCCGCCTAATTGTCCACATTATCAGAAAAAATATGAGATCTTGAAGGCAGATGTGAAGGAACTAATCGATATTAGTCAAATCAAGGAAAGCATGAGTGTATGTATTGTGTCAACTCAAGAGCTTAATGCCAAGTACAAAAAAAGAGCTAATGAACATCGACATCGGAAGTTATCTCAGACTCATGTGCCAAGTCTCTTGCGTAACTCGAGGACGAGTTTTTTTCAAGTGGAGGAGTCTGATGTAGAACGTGTCATAGATACGTTCCTAGCATGGTTGGGCCAAAAGAAGATGGACCGTAAATTGACCATAACTTTTGATCCGGGTATCGTTACGGGGAGCACAACCTATCAATCTTTACTGAAATGGGCCATCCGAGGTGAATCGACCCACAACGTGGGTCGCGTCTGTCCGTTTCGTCAGAAAACGCGCGCTTTCAGCTCAAAAACGAATTTTTAGGAAGATTTTACTATTTTTAGTAATTCCGAATTTTTGATATTTTTTAGAGTTTTAGATTTTCTTTCCTTATAGAAATAAGTTTTAGTTATACTAGGACTCTTCTAGAGAAAGTTTATTTGTAATTTTTATTTTTAGAAATTAGGCTTTAGAAGAGTTGTATTAGAATTATGATTTTTATTAGAGTTAGAATTTTGCTATTTTTGGTAATTACGAATTTTAGTTTATTTTTTTTCTTTATTAATAGTGTAAGGAGACACATTAGAAGAGGATCAATAATTATTAATCTATTTCGAATTTATTTAGAATTTATTTCTATCTTCTGCTCTCTTTTCTCGTGGATTCGAGAAGTCTCTGTGAGGAGTCCAGAGAAGTTCCGTGGATTCGGAATATTTATCCTCTTGAGGAAGACGGTGCTCGACCTCACGTCCTCCCCTGCGTCAGTCTGGCCTATATATCAGGCCAGTCCACTGATCAGATGGGAGAACGTGAAAGCAATGGAAGCTTTAAAAAAAAGATTGCCCTCATCGACATTCAATGCACCCATCCCATGAGTGGGCAGGCCTAGTCCTTAGGCTGGGTCACGTTAGACGTTGCCCCACCTGATGCACTAATAGTAGGACCCAAACAATTAGCATGTGGACACATGTGGTTACTTGCAGAAATTCGTGTGGGCTGAGAAAAACTCTTAACTACATTCATCTTTAGTCAAACTTGATTGTTTTTTTATTCCGATAACAGGCTTCTGAACTGCCTACTGGTGGCATGGGTTACAAAGCTCCCGAATATGGGATGCCTGGAATCAATAATACAAAGAGCGATGTCTATGGGTTTAGAGTTTTGTTGTTGGAGCTCCTAACTGGGCTGAAACCTTTTGAGGCATCTTATGTTAAAAAAGGTAGGATTTAGTGGCCTTATTGTTGTTTTTTGTTTGTTTTTCATTACTTTCTCATAGCAAGTTGCGATTTTGGTTCGTTTCCTTTTGTTATTGAAATGCTAGGAATTTACTTAGCATTTAGAAACTACGGGCTGCTCCTTGTTTATTTTTCTTTGTTGGATAGACTTGGTAGAAGAGAAGTATCTTGTCCTAGCTTCTTAGGGTCTGCTTCAAGGATCTTTTTTTTCTTGTTTGCCAAAATTCCTATCTATGACCCTATCTTGTGCGAGTGAAAAAGCCATCTTGTCCAATATCACCACCTCTATCATGGCCCCAATTAGTTGGGATAAGGCTTAGATGATGATGATGATGATCTAACATGTGCCTCGTGTGGCAATTATTTGAGAAAAGTTGTCCTTGTTACATTTCATAGATCTGAGGCAGGTGGAGGCCTTTCTATTTTCGATGCTTCAGTTGGGTTGGTAGGCATAGTTCCTCCTAACTATATGTCTCATACTGTTCTTTCAAATTCAAGGTTTTGTTCTGCTTTGATGCTACAAGGTGGCCTAATTTTCCCATTGTCTGTCAATGTTTTATAACAAATGGTCGTATCTGATGAATAAGAAGACTAACCATGCATTTAAATTTTTATTTGTGTCTGTTACAGGCTCTGTCAAAGACACTGACCGTTGATCATCTCTTTCATCTGAAGGAGCAGTTTACACTATTGGAGCCGAACAAAAATGGGTGCATCTCTCTAGAGAACATCAGGATGGTTAGTTTCTTTCTTTTAATATTCAGATTTGTTCTGTGGATATGACTTTTGATGGTTGCAATGGTATCTTCCTCTGTTATTGATGTTTCCAACCATCATATTCTTGGCCAGGCCTTGTTGAAAAATGCAACTGATGCAATGAAAGAGTCCCGCATTTAGCTATGCTTCTCAGCCCATTGCAAGGAATCTTCCCAGGGAGGAATTTGGGCTCATTGCAAGAAAAGGGCCTACATCGTACATAGTGGACACGTGATCATGGCCAGTAAGGTTAGTGTTGTAGACATTTACCAGAAGATGTGGTTAGGAAAGGAAGACATATGATCGGTCCAAAAGGGGACCTTACTGAAACAGTTCATGTGGAAGGCTAGGAAAGGAAGACATTTATAGTTTGTTTTGAAAACTTTAAATAGACCATTAATTGTTTTGTTGATATTGTGCTAATTGTTGTCTTGATGAATGTTAAATTATTGGGTAATTCGAATTCGTGTCATTCAATAATAGGTTTTTGATAGTTATGCAGATAGAGATTTGATAGTTAGATCGATGGAGATTTGATTGTAGGACAACAATTATAGGAGAGCATTAGTCAGAATCAACAGGAATTTGTGTGAAAGGTTTAGTAAAGAATTAGCAGGAATTTCTATTATCGGCAATTTTCATGGCATTTTTCTAAGCTTTATTGCGTTTCCCAATCTCTTATCAACACTTGTTTCGCCTTTTAGTGGCGTTTCTGGTAACTTTTACCGGCGTTTTTAACAAAAATTCACATCCATTTCTTGTAACGTTTACCGGCAGTTTTATAGTTTTTAGCAGCGTTTTTATCGCTTTTCACCAGCATTGTTGTAGCTTTTTACCGGCGCTTTAAAAGTTTTACGGGTGCTTTTATAGTTTTTAGTGGCAGTCACCAGAAGCGCCGCTAAAGTATAGTAAGCGCCGCCAATATCAACTATTTGCAGCGGCTGTTCAAAACGCCGGTAAAAATGGACGACCGCCGCTAAAAAATACAGCGACGCCCCCCTTTAGTGGCACGTGCCCGACCGCCGGTAATTCTTTTACCGGCGGTTTTTTGGACTTTTATGGACGGTTTTGGCCGCCAGTAAAGGTTTATTTTCTTGTAGTGTGAATTTTTTGCTGTACTGACCTAAAAACCAAGGGCATACGAGGAGGTCAGACGTATACACATAAGAACAAAAGAAATATGGCCAATGCAATTCAGAGCTCTAAAATGAGCTGCAAAGATTGGTGTTAAAAGAATCACCTGTTCATCAAAAAATTATGCATCCCATTCAAACCCAGGGTTCAGCAATGACACCTACAACAGAGAATAAGAAGTGGGCCAATAAAATTGTTGCTAGCACTATTGCATTAAAGAAATATGGAAGAAAAGGACACAACTCACCTTGATGCCCTTCTCCCTCGTCCTTTACCCGGGCTTGGGACCAGCAATGTAAGAAGTTGCATTGGTGGAGTTAAAAAAGGGATTAAGCTCCATTTGGTTTGAGAAAAAATTATATTCATAAAGATTGATGTGATGACCAAATGGAGCCTAAGACTTATAACACTACAAATATGAAGCAAGAAAGACAAATTTACTTAAAGGTATGACAGAAACTCTTACAACGTTTTAAGTTCAATGAAGAGAAAGTCATAGAAACAATGGCTGGGAACATTGCCATCATATCCACTATATATGTTCTAGAACCATGGGTCAATTGTGCAAATGAAAGAAAATCTGAGCTCACTGTAGCTCCATCATTATGCATTATGCAGAGAATGATACTTAAAAATAAGGAAAATTGGTGCGGAATTCCTTTTAGGTTCACATTGTAAAGAAATTGTTTCCTATTTAATACAATCAGGCAATGACAATGGATACTGTGGAATAAATCAAACATTAAATGAATAAACCAGAAAGTTATCTACTCGAATTTGGTTGCTTAAATCTAGAAAAGAAGACAAAGCATATACCTAACTTTAAAAACTAATAATGAATAAAACAGGAACTATACGTTTCTAGAGCATTCACTCGGAGTGTTTTCATGCTAGTTACAAGGGGAGCCAGTAGTTCTAACATCCAATCTTTGATTTAATAGGCTTGATATGTATGGAAGATGCTCCAAAAATCTTACAAATAGAAGCTCCTAATTCATCAATTAATGTCCTTTAAAAGACCGTTAAGAAAATAATACATTAACTGTCCTAGAAATGCATGGCCAAAGATTAGATGACAAATAACACTCAATTACATTTACTTGCGTAATAAAATAAGAATAAAAATAGAGAACTTTCAGAAGTTGCAGGAATATTACTGCAACTTCTAGAGAATATGAAGACTGTCAAAAGAATAGAGTAGCAAGTTGTTCTCATCCAAAGGAAGGTGACACAATGAAGATTGAGAAGAGATTCAAATTCAAAGTGAAGATACTGAAAAGGCCAAGCTATATGTCCTAGAGGGGGGGTGAATAGGACTATGCCAAATTAAAATAAAAATCAGCGAAAATAAAATAAACCAATAACTTTACAACTTGAATCAATTCTCAAAGCTAAATTTAAATCACCTTGATAAATAGATATCGAGAGATTGATGCAAATTCAGTTCTAAGGACAACTTTACACCATAATCAACAAGGGCTTATGGTAGGACAACCTTATTTCTAGAACCTCTTTTGGATCAAGGACTCAATATTAATATAAGTAAAAGAAATAGCAAGGAATTGAATAAATACAGAAGTAAGATCTAAATTATTACAACAATCCCCACACTTGCTTGAAATGTAAATAGTTACAACATTCACATCCACTTGTACATTCCACAAGATCAAATGATAAAAGATATGAAAATTAAGCAAGCATTCAAACCACAAGTCAAAGAGTTATAGTGGTTCGCTTGTGTGTACACCAACTGTTTTCCAACAGCCACACAAAAAGCTACTCCACTCCTAATATCCTCACACAGGGGATATTAGCGTTCACTAACAAATAGGTTTTCACAGGTTCACCAAAACCTTTACAATTGTGTCTTTTTCACTTGGGCTTACACAATCCAAAAACCCCTCTTTTCTGAGTTTTCTGGTTTTCCTCAGACAACCAATACACTGAGATTTTTCTGGCTTAACCTCAAACAAAACTAAAAGTAAATGAATTTTACAGAATTGTAAAATACCTAGATTTCTCCTTTTTCGTAGCAGCCCGGTAGAACCAATCGGAGTAGATGATTTGAATGTCAAAGTTCAATTTCCAATACTCACATTCATAAGGTTCTAAATTCTAATTGATTTTAGATTTAACTCGTTGGGCGTAGCTAAATTTGATTTTGATTCCAAGAAGAAGGAATAAGATAATTCCTCTTTTCAAATATGATTGGAATATAGAAACAAAATCAAATTAAATAAGCTAGCAAAAAGGAATATTAAATAAGCACAATCTAGCTTAAAATAAACACAAACTTATCTCAGAGTGATCACTTGAAAATTTCTTGAATTGAATAGCGTTGAAGTTATGAAAACTCTGAATTTCGTGTTCAATTTATAGAAGCAGAAATCGCTCCTACGACTGGTCTTAGAAACCTACGACTGGTCGTAGCTCTAACAGATTTTTGAAAAAATAAGCGCGATCTTTGAAAGCCGTTCTACGACTGGTCGTGAGTACCCTACGACTGGTCGTGGGTCACCTACGACTGGTCGTAGATTCCTACGACTGGTCGTAGGACCAGTGATTTCGTTGCTGGACTTTAAGTCGTAGCTCCACGACTGGTCGTGGACGAGTCGAAGCCACACCTACGACCGGTCGAAGGACCTCCAGGACTGGTCGTGGGCGTACCAAAAATTCTAAAAAATCTTCAACTTCTTAGGACTGGTCGTGGAATTTCTTGGACTAGTCGAACCAATGTTAGGACTGGTCGAACAAGAGCTAGGACTGGTCGTAGAATAGACCAACCTTGTGTAAAATAAATATTTGATTAATGTATCCAAAGTGACCTACTTAAAGGGTCAACCTAAGGTCATTCAAACCTGAACCATGTCGTATGGACATTGAACTTCAACCATTCAACGAATGTAGATAATTTGAATCATATCAGGCTTGAGATCTTGAACCATATCATGCTTGAGATCTTGAACCATATCATGCTTGAGATCTTGAACCATATCATACTTTTTGAGGCTTCAACATGTAGTTTTTTTGAGGCTTCAACATGTAGGCTTTTTGAGGCTTCAACATGTAGCTTTTTGAGGCTTCAACATGTAGCTTCTTGAGGTGTCTTGAGTTCCAATAAATGATCATACAAGTACAGAACACCGATAGATGTTTTGGCACACAAAATTTGACAACCAACGGAGCATGAGATCATAACACTTACAATCTCCCCCTTTGTCAAAATTTGTGACAAAACACCCAAATAATAATACTTCAATTTGAAACGAAGTACTCACTACATATTCACAACAAGTTCAACAATAGAGAAGCATGCACAGATATATAAGATAAAAAAAAATAACTAGCATCATTCTCATAACTACCGCATCATTCGTATAACTCCCTTGAGAAGCTTAACTCCCCCTGAGTAATAGATACCCCTGAGAAGCTTACATCTTACATCACCCAAAACTTCTCCCCCTTTTTGTCACAAAATGACAAAGGAAGAAGGGCAGCAATAATAATGAATATAGCAATTAGTATATAGAATCAAGAGAGCTTTAGTGCATAATTCAAAAAGTCAGTGAGTATGTAAAGTTAGAAACAAATATTACAGACTTAGTAAAACATTCAGTCAGAACCCGAGGATGGAGCAGGATTAGAAGGATCAATTTTGTGTAAACCCTTAGCAATACACCTCATATATTTGCGTAGATAAGAGAATTGCGTATCTTGGGTAACACGAATTTGAGCCACTTGCTCTTGAAGGGAATTCAATCTCTCATCAAAATCAGAGGGCTGAAAATCAGGATCATCAGCCGAGTCTGACTCAAGTTCTTCAAACAAATCATCCATATTCACGTCTTCAGTAGGATCACTAGCTTGACCAGCATCTCTTGCTTCAGCACCACCGCCACCAGCATCCACTTGGCCATCAGCCAATTCTAAAGTCATCTTGTTAATATTGGAATTATTGAAGGGAAGATGATGGATGGGTTTTTCTCTAGTAGGCATAGCAATGAGCATATGATTTGCTAGCATAGTCAACAAATAACCAAAGGGTATATCACTATGTCCAGGATGTTGACGAGACAGAATAATGGAATGACAAATTAAGGAAGGTAAACATATTTTTGCACCAGAAATGACAGAATGCAAAACACGAACCATAAAAGCAGTGAGTTCGGTTTTATTGCCAGCACGAGGATAAAGATTAGAGATGAAAATCCTATGTAGTACTCTGTGTCTGGGTAACAAAAATCTGAGGGAAGTGCATGACCTTTATGAGTCCAATGAACATCCAAATTACATAAATCTCTGGTAAGCATTCTACGTTCAGATTTAGAGAGACTGTCATGTAAAATACCAATTGGAATGCTCTCATCATTGACAGGTATTTCCATAATATCAGCAATCAAATGTCGATCCACTACAAACAATCCTTCTTGAGTATCAACTTTAAAAATTAAATTCTCAAGAGAGAAATCACAGATACATGCAAACATGGATTGGGCAATGGACTGGTATGCAGGTCCACCCCAATGCAAGATGTTATCCCATCCCACAGATTCCAACAAAGGAGGGATACCATATGAAGCAACGTGATTAACATTCACAGGACGCTCAACAATAATATTTCGCATACGCAAATCCCGAACATTTGGAGGATCATTTTCGGGAGACCGAAGATGACGTTGTACAATAGAAGTTGATCTAGAAGAAGATGGACCTCTAGTAGTTTTCTTTTTACCTCTAGCATCCATTTTTAATGGAGGATTTCAATGAAACAACAAGATGCAAGATAGAAAAGATGAGGTTTTAATAGATCAGATTTTTCAAGATAAAACCCCAATCTTGCAATGAACGACCCAATAGATTCAACAAGAGAGTGATTTGAAACACTAATATCAAGAATCTATAATAAAAATGCAAAGGAACCACTAACCTTGAAGAACTAGGAAGGTGGGTTCGACCGGTCGTAGCTAGAGCCGTTGGTGGGGAAAAAAAATGAGGAAGAAGAGTCAAAATCCCCAAATTAAAGTGAAATGCCGAGTTTCACGACTGGTCGAGTACGACTTAAAAATTTGTAATTTTTTTTTTTCAAATAATTTTTAAATTTAAACAAATAACTCATCAAACTTATGTACATTATGATACACCAAATCATGCAAATTCAATTTAAATTGCACATACCGAGATCAAACTTTAATTTATTAAACCTGCTTTTGTCGAGCGGTTTAGTGAAAATGTCCGCAAGTTGAGTCTCGGTTGGAATGTAATCCAAACATATTACCTTTTCTTCCACTAATTCACGAATGTAATGAAATCTAATATCAATATGCTTAGTACGTGAATGCTGAACTGGATTTTTAGAGATATTTATTGCACTGGAATTATCACAAAATAATATCATAGAATCATGAGTAATTCCATAATCACTTAACATTCGTTTCATCCAAACAAGTTGAGTACATGCATTTCCAGCAGCAATGTATTCAGCCTCAGCTGTTGATAGCGATATAGAACTTTGCTTCTTACTAAACCAAGAAACAAGACAATTTCCAATGTAGAAACAACCACCACTGGTTGATTTCCTATCATCAATGTTTCCAGCCCAGTCAGCATCTGCATACCCGGCTAATTGAACATTAGTCTCATGTGGATACCAGAGACCTAGTTTAGTAGAACTTGCGACATATCGCATAATCCGCTTAACAGCAGTTAAGTGAGGTTCTTTAGGATTTGATTGATAACGAGCACAAATACCAACACTCAAGGCGATATCTGGTCTACTAGCAGTCAGATAAAGTAAACTACCAATCAAACTACGATACAATTTAGGATCCACATCATTACCTGCAGAGTCTTTAGAGAGTCTCAAAGTTGTACTCATAGGAGTATCAAAATTTTACCTTTCTCAAATCCAAATTTCTTGATTAAGCACTGAGCATATTTGGTTTGAGAGATAAAAATTCCATCAGGTTGTTGTTTTACTTGCAACCCTAGGAAATAGTTTAATTCACCAACCATGCTCATTTCGAATTTAGACTTCATCAAATCTGCAAACTCAACAGTCATATTAGTACAGGTTGGTCCATAAATAATATCGTCAACATATATTTGAACCATTAGAATATCATCGTTATACTTCTTAACAAAGAGTGTCTTATCAACACATCCCATCTGAAAATTATGACTTAGTAAAAACTTAGTCAGTTTTTGTACCATGCTCTGGGAGCTTGTTTCAGACCATAGAGAGCCTTCTTAAGACGATACACATGATCAGTAAATTTAGGATCTTCAAACCCTGTTGGTTGTTCAACATATACCTCTTCATGTAAATCACCATTCAGAAAGGCACTCTTTACATCCATTTGATAAATTTTAATCTTTCTAAAACATGCAATGGAGATAAAAAGTCTGATTGATTCAAGACGAGCTACAGGGGCAAATGTCTCATTATAATCAATACCTTCAATTTGCGTATATCCCTGTACAACTAGTCTAACTTTATTTCGAATAATATTTCCAAGTTCATCAGATTTGTTTTTGAAAATCTATTTTGTTCCAATAATATGTTTATCTTTAGGTCTAGGAACAAGATACCAAACATCATTTCTGACAAACTGATTAAGTTCTTCTTGCATCGCAAGAATCCAGTTTTCATCCGAAAGTGCTTCTTTTACGTTAACCGGTTCAATCTGGGATGTAAAGCACACGTAATTACATATGTCCTCTAATTGTCTACGAGTGTGCACACCAGTGAGAGGGTTTCCAAGTATTTGAGAAGTTGGATGATCTTTAACAGTCCTAAATTTAGAATTAGGTTCACTTGGTGAAGTTTCTTGTTTTTCAAGTATAAGCACTTCATCATTATCTGAACTAGGAACAGGTGTATTCAAAAGATCGTCAATCACAACATTTATTGACTCTTGAATCACACCGGTCCTGTTGTTCAGAACACGATATGCACGACTATTTAAAGAATACCCTAAAAAGATCCCTTCATCACTTTTAGTGTCGAATTTTCCCAAATTTTCACGGTCACGCAAAATATAGCACTTGCTGCCAAAAACTCGAAAGTATTTGACAGAAGGCTTTTTCTCAAACCACATTTCATAAGACGTTTTATTATTAGTTTTACAGATATAAACACGGTTAATAATGTAGCAGGCTGTATTCACTGCTTCAGCCCATAGATTTCTAGGGAGCTTCATGCTATTTAACATAACATTTCCCATTTCTTGAAGCACTCTATTCTTCCTCTCAACAATTCCATTTTGTTGAGGAGTTTTAGGTGCAGAAAATTCATGCGATATTCCCTGATCGCTACAGAATTTCTCAAAACCGCTATTTTCGAATTCGGATCCATGATCACTACGGATCTTGTTGACTTGAGAACTTTTTTCAGTTTGAATCCGTTTTATAATCTTTTTCACTTCATCAAGGGTTTCTGATTTGTCTCTCAAGAATGAAACCCAAGTGAATCTTGTATAATCATCTACAATAACTAAGATGTATTTTTTTGCCACCTCGACTTTCCGTTCTTGTTGGTCCTATAAGATCCATGTGGAGAAGCTCGAGTGGTCTTGTGGTGGTATTGGAGTTCACCTTTTTGTGAGAGCTCCTAGTTTGTTTACCATACTGGCATTCACCACAAATCTTGTCTACTTTTTGCATCTTAGGTAGACCTCTAATTAGTTCACCTTTGCTCAATCTGTTTAAATTTCGATAGTGTACATGTCCGAGGCGTTTATGCCATAATTCTGTCTCATCGGTATGGACCATGTAACACGTTTGTTTAGATGAGCTACTATCGCTTACTATATAGCAATTTTCAGAAGTTCTGCGACCAGTTAATATTACAGAACCCTTTTCATTTATTATTTCACAACCTTGATTAGAAAATTTAACATTATGGTTGGTATCGCATATTTGAGATATGCTCAACAGGTTGTGTTTTAAACCTTCAACATATAAAACATTTTTAAATAAGGGAAGGTTATAGAGTTGGACCGTACATTTGCCAATAATCTTGCAGTTGCTACCATCACCAAATGTGACTGACCCATCAATCATATCTTTAAGATCGGTGAATAGTGCTTTGTCGCCTGTCATATGTCTGGAGCATGCACTGTCTAGATACCATTTCGAATGGCTTGTAGCTTTGAAAGCAGTGTGAGCAACCAAACAGATAGCTTTAGGAACCCATTTCAGTACAGTTTTAGGTTTAGGAGAATAATTGGTCTTCTTATGTTTATTGTTGTAGGAGTGACCTACAGAATTAGATTTTAATAGCTCCTTAAGTAAATCAATAATTTTTTCAGCTAGTGGGTTTCGAATCTGATTTTTAAAATAGTTGTTTTTGGTTTTAGGAAAAGTTTTTGTATTTTTAGAAAAAACTTGACTACTACCTTTTCCTTTTGAGTTAGAAGTCTCTCCTTTCACAAAATTGGAAGGAGTATTCTTCTGTTTAGGAGATGTGTTTTTATCATAACCCAACCCGGATCGATCGCCACATTTTCTTGATCCGGATAACAATTTTTCTAATTTTGGATCACCTTCGGCATATCTCCATGTGTCCTTCAAACTCAAAAGAGAAGATACTTCATTTTTAAGTTTCTCATTTTCAGATTTCAAATTTTCAATTAGGGAAGTTTTGAATTCTAGGTCACACTTAGACTTTTCAAAACTATCTGAAATTTGAGATTTTTCTAAAATAAGAGTTTCAAAACATTCTTTAAGTTTATAAAACTTTTCTTTTTGAAGTTTAAGTTTGACAGCAATTTTACAACTTTCCTTATATAAGGCATTGTAAGCATCTTGAAGATCTTCATCATATTCATGATCACTATCCAAATTTTCTTCACTAGTTGAATCATCGTGATCGGAAAAAGTAAACTTGGCCAGAGTCATAAGGGCCTTAAGTTCATTGCCCGACTCGGTTTCTGAATTTTCTGACTCAGAAGAAGCTTCAGAATCAGACGATTCATCCCAAGTAGCCAACATACCCTTCCTTTTGAATCTGTCCTTTTTAGGACATTTGTTTGCTAAATGCCCATATTCTTGACAGTTGTAGCATTGACTATCTTTCAATGATTTCCAAGTTTTAGACTTAGGTTTGGAACGTTTCTTTTCATTTGCCTTTTGAAAATCTACTCTTTTCTTACTTTTGAAAATCTTATAAAACTTTTTCGCCAAAAGGGCCATATCATCTTCAGACTTTTCTGAATCTGAATTTTCTTGAATAATACTTTTAGATGACTTTAAAGCAATAGACTTACCTTTAGGAGCTTTAAAACTTAATTCATAGGTTTGTAAAGAACCAACTAATTCCTCTACCTTCATATTATCCGTATCACGAAGTTCCTGGATTGCGGTTACCTTAGAATTGAACCGTTCAGGAAGAGATCGTAGTATTTTTGCACACACTTTACTTTCTGGGATCTTATCGCCAAGACCCCACATTGAGTTCACAATGTCATTCAATCTAGTGTAAAAGTCCATAAACATTTCATTTTCCTCCATATGAATTTCTTCAAATTTAGTTGTGAGGAGTTGGACTTTAGATTTCTTGACAATTGATGTACCTTCGTGTGTCATTTCTAAAATATCCCAAGCTTGCTTTGCAGTATCACAGGATATGATTCTTTTGAACTCATCCGGTGATAGTGCGCAAGTGATTGCATTTAGTGCTTTAGCATTAGCACTACTCTCACTTTTCTGAAGTGTGGTCCATTGGTAATACGGTGTAATTTTCATAGATTTTGAACCATCAACACCAGTTACTTCCGTGATAGGAGGTTTCCATTCAATTACTGTGGCTTGCCACACACTTTCATCCATTGATTTGAGGAAGATCCTCATTCTGGCTTTCCAATAGGCATAGTTGGAGCCATCAAAGGGAGGAGGTCTAGTAACTGAAAGGCTATCAAAATTTGACATCTTTTTATATAGCTTAGATCGTTAGCTCAGGAAATAAATCCAAATAAAAAACAACAAATATGAGCTATTAGGCTCTGATACCACTTGAAAAGGCCAAGCTATATGTCCTAGAGGGGGGGTGAATAGGACTATGCCAAATTAAAATAAAAATCAGCGGAAATAAAATAAACCAATAACTTTACAACTTGAATCAATTCTCAAAGCTAAATTTAAATCACCTTGATAAATAGATATCGAGAGATTGATGCAAATTCAGTTCTAAGGACAACCTTACACCATAATCAACAAGGGCTTATGGTAGGACAACCTTATTTCTAGAACCTCTTTTGGATCAAGGACTCAATATTAATATAAGTAAAAGAAATAGCAAGGAATTGAATAAATACAGAAGTAAGATCTAAATTATTACAACAATCCCCACACTTGCTTGAAATGTAAATAGTTACAACATTCACATCCACTTGTACATTCCACAAGATCAAATGATAAAAGATATGAAAATTAAGCAAGCATTCAAACCACAAGTCAAAGAGTTATAGTGGTTCGCTTGTGTGTACACCAACTGTTTTCCAACAGCCACACAAAAAGCTACTCCACTCCTAATATCCTCACACAGGGGATATTAGCGTTCACTAACAAATAGGTTTTCACAGGTTCACCAAAACCTTTACAATTGTGTCTTTTTCACTTGGGCTTACACAATCCCAAAACCCCTCTTTTCTGAGTTTTCTGGTTTTCCTCAGACAACCAATACACTGAGATTTTTCTGGCTTAACCTCAAACAAAACCAAAAGTAAATGAATTTTACAGAATTGTAAAATACCTGGATTTCTCCTTTTTCGTAGCAGCCCGGTAGAACCAATCGGAGTAGATGATTTGAATGTCAAAGTTCAATTTCCAATACTCACATTCATAAGGTTCTAAATTCTAATTGATTTTAGATTTAACTCGTTGGGCGTAGCTAAATTTGATTTTGATTCCAAGAAGAAGGAATAAGATAATTCCTCTTTTCAAATATGATTGGAATATATAAACAAAATCAAATTAAATAAGCTAGCAAAAAGGAATATTAAATAAGCACAATCTAGCTTAAAATAAACACAAACTTATCTCAGAGTGATCACTTGAAAATTTCTTGAATTGAATAGCGTTGAAGTTATGAAAACTCTGAATTTCGTGTTCAATTTATAGAAGCAGAAATCGCTCCTACGACTGGTCTTAGAAACCTACGACTGGTCGTAGCTCTAACAGATTTTTGAAAAAATAAGCGCGATCTTTGAAAGCCGTTCTACGACTGGTCGTGAGTACCCTACGACTGGTCGTGGGTCACCTACGACTGGTCGTAGATTCCTACGACTGGTCGTAGGACCAGTGATTTCGTTGCTGGACTTTAAGTCGTAGCTCCACGACTGGTCGTGGACGAGTCGAAGCCACACATACGACCGGTCGAAGGACCTCCAGGACTGGTCGTGGGCGTACCAAAAATTCCGAAAAATCTTCAACTTCTTAGGACTGGTCGTGGAATTTCTTGGACTAGTCGAACCAATGTTAGGACTGGTCGAACAAGAGCTAGGACTAGTCGTAGAATAGACCAACCTTGTGTAAAATAAATATTTGATTAATGTATCCAAAGTGACCTACTTAAAGGGTCAACCTAAGGTCATTCAAACCTGAACCATGTCGTATGGACATTGAACTTCAACCATTCAACGAATGTAGATAATTTGAATCATATCAGGCTTGAGATCTTGAACCATATCATGCTTGAGATCTTGAACCATATCATGCTTGAGATCTTGAACCATATCATACTTTTTGAGGCTTCAACATGTAGTTTTTTTGAGGCTTCAACATGTAGGCTTTTTGAGGCTTCAACATGTAGCTTTTTGAGGCTTCAACATGTAGCTTCTTGAGGTGTCTTGAGTTCCAATAAATGATCATACAAGTACAGAACACCGATAGATGTTTTGGCACACAAAATTTGACAACCAACGGAGCATGAGATCATAACACTTACAGATACACAGAAAAATGAACCTGTAGTAAGCTTGGTACCTGCAATTGGTACCAAAGAGAACAAACAATGATCACATTCATCTAAATCATAATTAATGAAACAAAATTCTCAATTCCTTTCCCTCTTCAAAGCAAACCATCTTTCATCTTTACCCATGTAGAATTCTAAAAGAATCCAATCAATTGATCTCTCCAATAGTTGCAATTTGCAACACCCGAATATACCGATCAAACTGAAAAGTAGCAACTAAGCAATCCATGTAACTTAAACCATTTTAAAGATGACAATAGAACCCAAAATCATTAAGCAGATATCATAGTACTGATATTAAGAGAGAAAAATCAAGCATACCCATAAGCACTGCAAGGCAGTGGCATTGAAATTAGTTCAACAGCAAAATTCAAAGTTTCATAAAAAACAATCCTATAGTTTAAAATTCATTCTAATTCTAACAGGTCCATCCTCATTGTTCTTGATCTACTCATCCTACTCCCCGATCATCCTCATTCTTCTTCATCTATTCTTCCTCCTCCCCAGTCGACCCTCCACCACTCTTGTTATGCTTCCTTGCATACCTCTGGTTCCTCAGGAACTTCGAGTACATCTAACAAATGAAAAGCTAAAAAACAAAATAAAATCATACTGCAGGGGAAAAATGAAAGGAAACTTAAAAAGGAAAAAAATGATTTAAGAGTTGATGCAAGTTGGGTGATATTTATTAAAAAGCACAAATTCAGCAGGCATGATGCACCCGCAGAGCTAGGCTTGCATAAATCTGCCACCTTTTGAAGATGACTAGCAACAATGTAGCAATCATCGTTTCAAAACTCACATCTTCTTAAAACACTAGTTGGATATAGGTCATGTTTCAATCCATAGCTGTCACAACCTACAAAACAAAATTAAAAAAAAAAAAGGAAATTAGTTAATATTTACAATCTTATATAAGAAGTCTAATATTTTCAATCCATAGCTGTCACAACCTACAAAACAAAATTGTACCAAAAAAAAAAAAAAAAAAATCTTACCAAACAACAACTAGCGGGCCAACAAATACTTGTTCCAGTTGCATCCCCAATTGTTTTGTATCGTTCATAGGGTCTAATCAAAGTCTCTTCACGTACAATTTCCACTTGAATGTATACTTCCCAATAACCATTTCCAAGTGGGAACTTGCTTACTTTTGTGAGCGGATCCTTACTCAAGACAATTCCTCTAGTAACAGTAACCCCACGTTTCATGGTACTAATAAGAAGAACTTTGATCACGTCCTACAAATAAAATTTACTATTTAACACAATACACAATAAAATTTAAGAACACAAAATCTTAACATAATAAAAGAACTATTTAATTGGTGTGAAAATTTACCCCGGTACTACTGTAAGTCGTAGTCTTTCCCTTTTTTGCTAAGTGTCCCTACAAATGATAAATCAATGTCAATCATCATATACTGACTAAACTATATATAATATAGGACATAATACACATGTAAATATATGCATATATATCATATAATTACCTGCCTTGATGATGAGGCCGGTTGGTTTGGGTTGAGATTAGCTGAATTATTTGATACTGTGGATTTCAAATTCGTCCTAGAGGATATCAGTTGCGCCACAGATTCTTTCAACGATTATACTTCCGATTTTAGGGATGATACTTCCGATTTTAGGGATGCTAATGAGACGCACCGTTTTTCCAGGCAAGTCAACCAATTAGCCTTCTAAGGAACATAGAGAAAAGATACATGCAACAATCTTTTCTTTTCTTTTCTTTTCTTTTTTTCATTCTTTTTATCAATATTCCCGACAATATGATGAGATATAACAAGAGAGTTTTATTAAGAGATAATCAAGGAAGAAATAATTCCAAAATAGAGCCTCATGGATACCACCTTCTTTAACAGTAACATTTGCAACAGATCCATTTCAGTTTATGGTTTTTAATGGGGTAAACAATATACAAATTTTATGGCATGGGCCAAAAGATGAACCATATACAAATTTTAGGTGGACCACATACAAAATAGTGGTGGAAGACCATTATAAACATTTTTTTTTTTGTGGGTCACAAAAGTTTTGGATCTAATCTTATCAAAACAGGTTGGATACTAGCAGATGGCAAGTCAAAAATGATAGTGTTGGAAATATGTAAATACCCATGAAAAAGCTGGACAAAAGGAAAGTGTAACATGGCCATAAAGATTTCTGCACAAAGAAAGCTTCAAATTGATTAATTTAAAAATAGAAAAAGATATTTGCATACTGTTTACTCCTCCAAACAAACAATATCAATCACCTAAGGCCCTGTTTGGTAGACACCTAAAAAATGAGTTAATCTCATTTTAGTTGACAGAAACGATGCATTAATCTTGATCTCTAATAGATAATGAGTTCATGTTAAAAGTGATTATGTAATACAGATAACAATTTCTAATACATAATTATTGTTAACTAAAATGAGATGATCACAATTTTGCATCTACCAAACGGGTACTAAATGTGTCGAATAAAATTGCAGATTCAGCTAAATAGAAAATATGAAGTAGAATTGCTTAGTCTATTTGTTCCTAATATAAAGAAGCATGAGAATTAACATCTTTTAAGACTAAGATTATTGGCCTTGTTAAGCCAGCATTTACTACATGATTAGAAAGCCATAGCATAGATCTAAGTAAAAATTGTAATATTGTGGATTGAAAATAACTTTTTTCCTTCTAAGTTAAAAGTGAATAAAGAAAAAAAAACAAAAAACAAAAGAAAAGAAAATAGAATAAAGGAAAAGAAAAAAAAATAGTAGTGAATATGTAACAAGCAATCACATTAAGGCAATTTGCACATCCAAAAATGGAATATGAAACACAATATGTAGGATCCCATTGCTTTATGTAAGGAATTTGAGAAGCTCTTGCTAAATTTTAGTACTGTTGTGAAGTGAGCAGATAGCAACTTTTCGTGATTGGTGACAAACGCATTGAGATCAAAAACCTTATGGGGCTATTTAGCATGAGTAAGTTTTAAAAAGAAAAATAAATAAAGAACAAGCAGTGGTAGTGATATAGCAAGAGCAATGGCAACGATACTGAAGATTTTTCTTAGTACAT